>JAGSMP010000118.1:3000000-3396141 GCA_029286625.1 Parnassius orleans | reverse complement strand
ATATAAGTACATTCCATGAAATTTTGTTTGAATATTTTAGCACATGATTTAAAAGAAATAAAATTATTATTTCTTTTAAACCAAGTAATGCTCTTGTTCAAGCTATTCACTAGAAATAAAAACAAAGTTGAAAAGACTTTGCTTCTAACGTAAATAAAGGATTAAAAGCGTATTTCTGAAAGCTTATCTCAATACAGTTACAGAAGTGTTTCAAGGATTAGAAGAAGCTCTAGCATAAACAGCATATGTGAGTAATATTTATTGGAGAGAATAGTTTTTGTTAGAAAATAAAATAAAATATTTGGACATGTCTTGGAGAAATTCTATATTAGCCTCAGAAGTGACATTGCATTTGTAAGCTTCTCCGCTTGAATTTGGTTGCAGAAATCCATGGAATGCAGTAGCTACGATACGTACCATTAGGAGGACTGTCAGCTGTTTTTAATACTAATATTATAAAACAGTCTAATCTTACCCAGCACAGTCCAGGCATCGAAGCGGTTCTCTCTAGCTAGAATGTGGTTCAAGTTAATTTGTAATGTAACATAACAACAACATAAACTCTCACACCTGTTACTTAGTAGAGTAGGCGTCTCTGCCTTTCTGTTGCCCCCGCAGCAGAAGGTATCCATGAGGATTTCCCCACAATAAAAAGGCGTCTCTGCCTACATCTATGGACATTAATTTGGCATGATCTTGACACAATTCTCTCGCTTCTTTCACCTTCGCAATCATGCTCGTCGATTAAGGGTATTCTTAATTAGGCCCATCTTCAATATATTATAATTTGTAATGTGTGCTATAATATAATTGATCTTTGTTATGGTATGCGAATTCTTGGAACGAAGTTCCTTATCGCACGGTACGAGTTTGACGGATGGGGGCTAGGCGAGAAAAAGTGTAAGATTTTTCCGTCACGACCCTTTCTAACGTAGTGTAGACGGCATTGGGCCACCAAGGCCGTCTACACTACGTACTATATGGAGGTACACTACACTACTATATGGGCGCGGCCTTGGTGGACATATAAGGAGGTGAGATGGAATAATATCCATCTCCCTCTCACTTTTTCTTATCTTGCCATGAAAGAAATATTATTTTAAATGTCGCTTCATTTTAATAAACGCTATTAATTCATTTATTTGTATTTGTTAATCAATAATATAATAAGTTTGTCAATAATAATATACTACGAAAGGAACTTCGTTCAACCAAGTGTTCCATGACACTCATATTTTTATTAATTAATCTTACGAAAAAAGGCCTTTAATAGTATAAGTATAATGAAGTAAAAAAATGTTTAAAATATAATAAACTTTTTTTGTGAAAAATTACAAAGCAAAAAATGTTTGTCCAAATCTCTTAAGGTTTATGGGATATTCATTGAAACCATGTATTTTTTCAGTTTTTTGATATTACAAATAAACTCCTTCATGTTTTTAGATAAAATAATCGCTCCTGGCATATTGCTATCTATCTGTTCGTGAAGTTTCATCACAATCGGTTCAGCCGTTATGAAGATTAGCCCAGACAGACAGACAGACAAACATTTAAGAAATTGTTATTTAATATGTCTTAATAGCATGGAAATAATGGATATTCTTACACTGCCACTGCTCGGTGCATATTATGTAAACATAGATACATCAACGAAGGTGTATCAACTGCGATGGCGTCAACTGCACCCGCCGGCGTCTACGACGGTCGACAAGCGGCGTCTTTTTTTTTGCGCCCAATGCAAGGCACCCTCCGGAAGCGGGGGAGGGATGTGGTGAATGCTCATAGCATACCACACAGCCGGCTGTGTGGTTATGTGGGACTCACTTTAAAGAAATGCCTTACCCACTAAACACCACCTGGGAACGGCTTTAGCCATAGTGGCCTTTCCGCCGAAATTTGATGCGACCCCCTTAAGGGATAAGGGGGCGCACAAGCGGCGTTGTCACTGAACTCCTTAAATACGAGCTAGTATCAGGCCTCTGTCACTCTTGCTACCTGCGTGAAATATTTACCTACAATCGCGAGGCGCCCCCGGGGTAGAACGCAGTCGGGGCTAGCGCATTCTAGGCGATTGAATGTTAAGTTTTTTAACGCTGTTTGCGTAAATAGTTTTTTGTAAATACTTGTTGAAATACTCGTCGAAGTAGTTTTTTTTAGTGTTTAGTATATTTAATTGTAGGATAAAATAGTTGAAAAAGTTTTCATGAAATTTAAGAATAATATTTATGTAAATTATTACGTATCTATGTTATAAATTATAATGGTAAAACGTCGTTCCTACTATAATTGCTGGGGTTGGATGCTTAATGAGCAAACAAAAGGATTCAGATATATCATTTTTTAAGTTACCGAAGGATAATGAAAGGTGGATTTATTTAATTTTTTTGTTAAATAGGTACTTATAGCGAAAAAAGAATTGAGTAATAATTTAACTACAGAACTAATACCTAAAGTAGGTACTTGGGTAGTAAGTAGTTGAATTTTACTTCACTACCCAAGTACCTACTTCCATACCTATATAGTCTTTTTTAATTAAAATATTTTAAGTTATAATAACACAAAATACTGAAATTTAAACTTTGTTTAGAAGATTTTTAACTAAGTAGAATACGATCATTTCTGCTCTGAGTCGTATTTCAGGTTTATTTGTTATTTTTTCTATCTACCTATTTCTTACGAGCCAAGCGTCGCGCGATTCCCGACAAGTTGTTGCAACTTGCATGCGTTGGGCATCACAGAACTCACATGGTAGCGGAAATATGGTCGATCATAGTCAGAATAGGTACTTTGTCTAAGTAACTTACCATTCCGCAATGTATTTTTTTACAGCCCTTAGTAACCACGGAAAGTCCGTTGAAACGTAGGAAGGAGAA
This sequence comes from Parnassius orleans, assembly GCA_029286625.1. NCBI lineage: Eukaryota > Metazoa > Arthropoda > Insecta > Lepidoptera > Papilionidae > Parnassius > Parnassius orleans. Next base: position 3,393,268 of record JAGSMP010000118.1, on the reverse strand, counting down.
AAGATGCAAAGTAATACGGACACTCGCGCGCAGCGATAAAGTTTTATTTAGCTTGCGTGCGCGATTTATCTGATTAATAATATTTTATATTATTTATATAATTATGTAGTCTATTAAAACGTCGGCAAGCAGGCAACATCAAAGGAGTGCAACTTCTGTACGTAATACTATTATTTATTCTGTGCTAGTATGCTGAACTAGCTAAACCCTACAAAACGTTTGTTCCGATTTGAAGCGCCGCCATCAAGTGTACCGGAAACTAAATTTGACATAATTTGCAAATTTAATTTAAAATAAAAAGTATTTTTAGTAACAATGATGGTGTGCGTGATTTGTAAAATTCGTTACCAGAAGGGAAGTATGGTAACATTCCACAACGAAGGGGATTTACAGTTTATATTGAACAAGTGGTAAAATTAAAAATTTTGAACAACCAACTTCAATATAAATAAAATGAGAACATCATCAATGTAGTCGAAGTCAATTAAATACGCACTATTAAGGATAACTCAAAAACTACTGGTCAGATCTTAAAATCAAATTTATATGGGACCGCATGAAGTCATAAAAATCGGTTCACCTAGAAAAATATTCTGAAGTAACACACATAAAAAATACAGTAGAATTGTGAACCTTCTACTTTTTTTGAAGTCAGTTAAAAACGAAAACGATTTGATGTTATAGGCACTTAAAAATCCTATTTTTGATAAACAATAAAATTGAAAAGGGTTCACGAGTTCCTTGTCGAAAAATGTTTTTTTCTACCTTTATCTGTTTACAACATTGAAAATCGCTGATAACAGAGAATTGTCAAATATTTATTAATTTACAGGTTTTCAACTGACTCTATACTAAAACTGTGATTAAGAAGCATAAAACTTGTGAATTGGCGTCCAAAGCAAATTGATTATGACGTCAATGACTTGCGGTATTGTATTCCTTAAAGTTTATAAAATTCTAATTGTACATATAGATATTGTTGAAATAGGACTTATTTTGATAGGTTTTTGATTTTTACTAGTACGAGGACGAAATGAATGGTTAATAATAATATATTTACAAAATTACTTGAAAGTAATTCAATTTAAATTTCAATGAATTTATTATCATTCCTAATTAAATAATCTAGCCCTTCCAAATTTGAAACGATATTTCCAGAGAAAAGAAATGACTTGTTTCATTTTAAATTTCTTCTTTCTATTATTTTATAAGCAAGACACTATGCAAGTAATTATTCTTTCTTAATAGCAAAAACGCCATTTGGAAGTTCATAGAGTGTTATAAAATGTTTTAATATAATTAAGACTAAGTAGTATTTGTTCTGTCCTGTTTGAAGTGCTGAGGCTCCGTTAGCAAAAATAAATAGTATTTGATTAGTCCCAATTAATCTAGGATAGATATATATGTCTATAGGCCACAGCATCCACTTACCATCAGGTGGATTGAGTATTCGTTGTCACCCTTATTCTATAAAAAAATAGTCTCTTACAACACCTAGATAATGAAAAAGCCAAATAAATCGCCTTATTCTGCCACATAAAATATAACACACTCGTTCGAATTTATTTTTAATTTAAATAAAATTTTCACGCATTCAAATCAAATGGTTTGCTTCATATTTAATACCGCGTACACCAAATAATTACGTAGAAGGTGAGTGATTTGCATTCTAAATCACTCTTGCGTAGGCTTTTGTTACACTAAGACAGTGTGATTTAACATCTCGGGCTTCATCACAACCAGTTAGGATTGCCATTAAACACTGGCTTATAATAAATAAATAAAAAACGAGTAAATTTTCTGAAAGACATTGTAGTGTAACCCCACGACAATATATATTTGTATTAAGTGTACAATAAGAGCAGTATAATTAAAGTCTGAACTGAGAAACACGTCTCCTTTTCATTCAACACCTTCCGACATTACATGGCGACCCTGCCAGGCGGTGCGCTGCGCAATGTAAGCGCACCGCCGCAGCCTGCAACAATTGTTGAAAAAAAGAAAAATAATGTAAATATACAATATTATATTATATGATATAACAAATACAAGAGGAGGCCACAAGAGTGATTTTATAGACTGAAAAATTAAAAAGTATGTGAAGCCAATTAACAAAGAACGAGGAAAATTAAATGTGGATTTTTTTATATATTGACCAAAGAACAAAATTCAAGAAACGGCAGATTTATTAAAAAAGGAAAGAAGCGGTTGTACTCTTGGAAGCTTCGTCCAGAAGAATATGAAAATTGAGCCAAAAAGAACAAAGAAGTAAATTTGAGGTAACATCTAATCAGCGCATTTTTTGTCATTTCTTTTTAAGATTTCTTTAAAAAGTTTATTCTTTTAAAGTTCTTTAAAAACATAACTTTTTTATATTATAAAAAAAGTTATGTTTTTAATATTTAGTATTTAATATATGATAAATTTGAATTTATTAATCAGATACTTCACGTATACTATATCACTGTTAGTTACGTTTTAAGCACTCATGTATGTATTAAGGCACAAGACGATTTTATATTCTATTTTATTCAGTTATTGTTTATTGTTTTATATTATTTTTATTACTGTGTCCTGCAAAAACGAATGAAATAATATAGTAGATTACATTTTTACGTACTTAAATTTACCATGGTTTATCATCAATTAATTTTTCGTTTAGTTAAAATAACACTGATGATATATTTCGTTGTGTTTTTTCTATAGTAAATTTTATATAAATGTAAGTATTCAATTTGAAAAGGGTTAAAACAATTTAGTATTATTAATAAGTGTTAGTCTTTCTTTTCTTTTATAAAGACAGTGAACCTTAAAGTTATATAATAGCCTACTTAAAAATTAAAATTGTTCTTTGGAATGTTTAAATGTTTTAATGTTTTTTGTGTAAAGTTGATAGGTGTTATGGTGATTATTCAATTATTTTCTGTAAACGATATAGTAAAATTATACTTCTAGCAATCTTTTTCGGTCCAGGTAAAAGTAATGTACCTAACTATCTAAAATTCTGTATATTTAATTTTACTTGTATCCATATATGTATGTAATAATAACATTGTACAATTTATGTTAAAATTAGGTGATCATAATACGATGTAATCGCAAACGTTTCCATATACGTACTTTGGTAATTGAAACAAAGGTATCTCAAATCGCTTGCGCTGCTAGGAGTGGGATTACAATTTGTATTTTGATCTGTCTGTTATTAAATGGTTATGTTATTGTTATTGAAAATGATTACGTTGCTTTGACTTCTTTGTTCTGTATCTTAGTATGAAATGCAATAATTTATTTTTGGTTTATTATTGATTAAACTTTCAAATCATAAGCTTTTAACTATATAATTCATTATTTTTTGGGATATCTAACTTATTTGTGTGGATTATGAAAATAATTACTTTGTTTAAAACAATTTAGAAACTCAATTATAGTGTGTATACAATTAACTAATTAAAATTTTGTTGTGATCATTGCGAGCCTCATTTCCTGACTGAAAATGATGTACCTAAATACTACAAGAGACCATATAAGGACTTATTTTACAAATTTGTAAAGACGTGAGTTAATTTATGTATAAGTTACGGAATACGTAATTGTAAATAAAAATATCGATAGTGTGTAGTTGTGATCGGCCTAATCAGCTGAGAGTTTAGAAAACCTAATAAAAATTAATTTTTAAAATCTGTTTGGATTAGATAAAAACCAGAATGAGTTCTAACTATTGTTATTGAGTGAAATGCTAATTTATCAAGAATTATATAGAATGGGGGGGTTGAGACACTCGCGTCCGTAGGCTTCGACCACATAACCCTAGGCCCACCCAACACGTGTCCCCCGGGTGGTGCTAAACGAGCGACAAAGCCGAAAGGATAGACTCGGCTCCTCGCCGTATGGTAGCGGCGTAAAATCTACCACTCCTTAGTTTGCACCATGAGCCAGCAAACAAAAGAAATGGCCCCGAGTTCCCGGCGCCTCTTTAATGGGGCAGGGGTGCGAAGAATCTCCGCGAGAAAAACCGGCGACGAGGTTCGCCACCCGTCACGTTCCGTCTCCCGGAGGGGCAAAAAGTGGATTGCGGAGGCCCGTCTGGCTAAGCTGAATGTATGTGGAGCAATGAATGATAAGATGGATGAAGTATGCGAAATGATGAATGATAGAGGAATAGATGTGTTATGTAAATGAGACGAAACGAAAGGAAAGGATGCCACTGAACATGGCATGTATACTGCTTACTGGTCTGGTGTAGACGAGACCGAGCGGGTATGCCAGGGAGTCGGTGTCATCCTTTCAGAAAGAATGGGTCAATGTATGAAAGAGTATGAATGTGTAAGCCCAAGGCTGCTATGGATACGAATGAAAGTGGGCTTAAAGAAGTTGTTTGTGCTAGGGGTGTACGCCCCAGATATGTCTAAGCCCACTTATATCCGAGAGCAGTTTTGGGACATGGTAAGGATGGTGTTGATGAAATGTAAGGTAAATGAAAATATTATTACATTAGGAGATTTTAATGGAAGGGTTGGAGTGAAGAGGTCTGGTTATGAAAGGATATTAGGAACGTTTGGCGATGAAAGTATAAATGAGAATGGTGAAGACCTCCTCACCGTATGTGTGGAAAAGAATATTTTTGTGACGAACACTTTCTTTCGCCATAAGAGGATTCACATGTATACATGGGAAAGAGGTGATGATAGAAGCATGATAGATTTCATAATTGTGGATGAAAGAATGAGGAGCACACTGGTAGATACAAGGGTTTACCGGAGGTCCAACGTAGGGACGGATCATTACTTGGTCTTATGCCGAATTAATGGTCTATTCAAGCGTTGGCGGCATCGGACATCCGTTTCTACCACTGCGTTACAGCGTATAAGAATAGAGGTTACAAGATGAAGGTGAAAGAGAAGTTCAAATGTAGACTGAGAGAAAATATAAGTGGTATGGATGAATTGTGTATGAATGATTTAGGCTTGGAGACTGTGTGGTATAATGTCAAGAAAGGTTTGGTGGATGCAGCCACCGAAGTATGTGGTGTAAGTAAGAGAACGAATGAAAGGAAAAATAATACGTTGTGGTGGGATGATGAGGTACGGACGGAAGTTGAAGCAAAGAAGAGAGCATGGCTAGATTTACTAGCAACCAAAGCTGGTAATTCTGGCGGTATGAATGATGAGATTGAAAGAAAAAAGGCAGACTTTAGACGTATAAATAAGGGAGTAAAAGAAGTTGTTGAAAGGAAAAAGCAAGAAAGAAAGGATAAGAATGATAGAAGGATATCTGATAACTTCCAGGCAAATATTAAAATGTTCTGGAAACTGGAAATTCAAAATAGCCTAGAATGAATGCTATACGAGACGAAAATGGCTGTATGCTGAATGATGAAGTTTCGAATTTAAAAAGATGGAAGGAATACTTTGAAATCGTGTTTATGAGTGAAGAGTCGTCTGAATTAAGTGAAACAGAAACTCCGAAAGAAGTGGAGAGAGGTAGGGAGATAAGTGTAGATGAAATAATGAAAACAATGAAAAGCATGAAAGCAAGTAAGGCAGCTGGATATGATAGAGTATCACTCGAAATGCTAAGGGCTGGAGAGGGAGAGGTGGCAGGCCTGCTGTTCACCTTGTATAATTTATGTTGGGAACTGAAGCGGGTACCGGAAGACTGGTGCAAAGCCGTTATTGTTATTGCTTAGTATTGTGGGTAAACTGTATGCTAAGGTGTTAATTTAAAGAGTTATGGAAGAAACTGATGGAAAATTTTGGGATGTGCAAGCTGGATTTAGAAAGGGGATGAGGTGTACAGATCAAGTCTTTTCCATGCACATGATTGCGGAGAAGTTTTTGGCCAAAAACCAAAAGGTTTTTTGTGCATTCATGGACTTGGAAAAGGCTTATTACAGAGTGGACAGGAATGTGTTATGGCAAACACTGAACTCATTTGGGTTGAGCGCTGGTTTGATACAGGCATTAAGGTCTCTTTATAGGAACTCCAGTGCTTGTGTCAGGATCAACGGGGCCTACTCGGAATGGTTTGGCATCCATAAAGGTGTCAGACAGGGCTGTGTGGCTTCCCCCGTGGCTGTTCAACCTATTTATGGACAGTTGTTTGGAAAATTTGAAAGTTGAAGAATGTGGGTTTAGAATGGGTGAGTTAACCGTCAAATGTCTTTTGTACGCCGATGATCAAGTCATATTTGCATCGTGGGCGGTCAAGTTGCAAATGATGGTTACATTAATGAAAAGGTCATTAAAAGAAAGGGGAATGAAAGTGAATGCAAGTAAGACGAAAGTGATGGCTTTTGAAAGAGAAGAAAGTAAATCGTTATGTGAAATAAGCATAGAAGGGGATTTGATTGAGCAAGTGGATGAGTTTGTATATTTGGGATGTTTATTTAGCAGGGATGGTAGATATGATAAGGATATAGAACGACGAGTGAACGCAGGAAATAGAGTGAATGGGGTTCTACACGCTATGGTGAAGAGTCAGAATGTGTCAAAAAAGGCACGTTTGGCAATTCATAATGCTGTGTTAGTCCCTACTTTAATGTTTGGTAGTGAAAGTTGGGTCTGGCAGAAGAAGCATGAGAGTATAATAAATGCTGTAGAAATGCGGTCATTAGGGAGTATGCTAGGGTTGAATCTTAATGACAGGGTGAGAAATAGTGTGATAAGAGAAAAGTGTGGTTTGCAAGATGATGTTGTGACCAGGATTAAGAAAGGAATGCTTCGGTGATTTGGTCATCTAGAAAGAATGAACGAGGAAAGAGTGACAAAGCAAATTTATGTTGCAGAAGTGAACGGCAGAGTCAGGAAGGGACGCCCTAGGCGAAGGTTTATCGACCAAATTGGCGTTATATTGAAAAAAGGCCAGATTAGGAGTACCCTTAACCGACGAGCGTGTATGCGTAGATACATCGATGTAAAGGAGGCGAGAGAGGTGTGCCAGGATCGTGCCAAATGGAAGTCCGTAGTCTTTGCCTACCCCTCTGGGTGACAGGTGTGAGTGTTTATGTATATATATGTATGTATATTTATATTGAAATATTGTCCATTATCTTGATCATGTATGTACGCGAGCCGTGTTATGATACAATTAAATAATGATTAATATGAGCTTAAATGCTGTAAATGTAAAGAAGTGAACTAAATGATATTGTTAATTGTCTTGATCATGTATGTACGCGAGCCATGTACGTGAAAGAATGACACAATTATCTAATAAAGAATATCTAATAATGAAGTAAAATAAATAACTAATGGTTAACCAAATGTAAAAATAAAAAATTAATGATGTTATAGAATGAAATGAAAATTATAAGGAGTAAAAAATATTTAAGGGAAAAGTACTATGTATTAATAAATGTCTGGACTAGATGACATACAATCTTGATGACTAAGGATACGAATAAATAATGTTGTTAATGTTTGCTAAAGTCAAAACATAATATTATTCCTGATTATGTCAACTATACTAAAATGTGACTACACATTTTTATTTGCTAGAGGGTTTAACCAAACGCCCTCCTTAAACTAGATATTATGCCTTAGATTATAGTTTTCGTTTAGATATTAATTAATTACGTTTAAAATAATTTTAAGAATTGTTATAAAAAAAATAGCATTATTTTTTATTATTTTGTCGGTGGGAGGTGTAGTATAGCCCCACGACAATATATATTTGTATTAAGTGTACAATAAGAGCAGTATAATTAAAGTCTTGAACTGAGAAACAGGTCTCCTTTTCATTCAACACCTTCCGACATTACAACATGTGTAATCATTCTCACTCCTCCATGTTTTAGCTAATAAGATGTAGCCGAGACAGCTCAGGGGCTGAACGCTCACTGTAATTGTAATTGTAATTTCACAGTACGCGAGCAACTCAGGTCCGCCCACACCAACGAAATTTTTAATTGCAATTTTAAATTTTAATTTACCACGTGCTCGGCGGTAAAGAAAATCATCTTGAGGAAACCTGTATAGCTGAGGCATTAAAAAATATTTTGAATAATTGTGGAATTCGCGAAAACGCATAAAGCTTATTGTGAAATTATTTATGGCGAGCGCTTAACGCCTGAGCTACTACGACTTACATCCTTTATAGGCCGTTATTTTGTTTACTTTTAAATACGTTATTTTGTTTGTTTTTGCTCAAATCGTTTTACTAAAATAAATCAAAAACCATATTTGAAATCTTTCTCTATTTTTTTATAAACGTTGGAGTGCGATAAGATAAAGTTAAAATATATTTTGAGCTTCTGACAAAATATACTTTGTCGCGTTTAATTGAAATGGATTAGTTTTCGGAAGGTAAATAGTTTTGGTTATGAAAAGCACGTATATGATCCCGTATAGTAAGTACCTAGCAGTGAATTCCTGAAATCAATTTTCTTATCATTGTTTTTGTACACACGATCTTGACATTTTATACGAACTATAAAATTTCAAGATATCACGATAAACAACAACTACTAATATAAAAAATGTACTTTACAATACGTGAACATTTATTTACCAGTCCTAATGGACCATTTTAGTCAAACTGGTGGTAAAGAGATGTTATGGTCTATAGACAAGTACATCTATTATCGTTGAAGAATGTCTTCTAAAAGATTATCCGGTTGTCTTCAATCGACATACGAAACAGCAGCATGATGTCGCTATTTCACGCTTTATACCTACCAATGAGTGGCCGTCGTCCTTTCCCGGTCAGACCGACTCATTCGTATTGAAACCAGTTGACAACCGCAGGTTTTTATTATTTTGAGTTATTATCAGGAAGATGCTGCTGCCTATCTCCTGTATCAGTTTCCTTTGTCGCCACTTACGATATCCTCGGGACGATAGGGGGTAGTATATGATATAGATAAACTTACGTTGCCACTAGACGGTAATTTTTATTTTTATAGCATAGGGTGACTAACGAGCACACAGTCCACCTGATGATAAGTGGTTGCTGTGAACCATAGACATCTACATCTATCGTCAATAAAGAATCAAAATGTTGTCACCCGTGAAGACTAAGATCGAATGCCTCTTCTTCAGTAAAAAGGGTCTCCGGTTCTCTACACTCACCATACGAAACACAGCAGCGTTAAGCTGCTATTTTACGCTGGTATTCCGTGATAAATTATATATTAATTAAAGTTTACCTATTAGTGAGAACCTGTTATTGGCTTCTTGTAAATTTAACATGTTATTTACTTAAGATTTGTAAGCTGTTGGTTTTCCATAATATATTTTTTTTAAATCAATTTTCAGTCACATCTAGACGTCTGTATAGTTTAAAATTTTGTACACGTGTTAAGAAACCGAAGGCAAGGCAATAATTTCAAGCCTTTTAGTATTTTCACTAGGATCATGACAGATCATGCATGATATAATGCTTATTGTTTATGATTTATTAAACCGTTACCGTTACAGCCTGTTAAAGTCCACTGCTGAATTTAACCTCCCCATAGATTGCCTCATAGGGGATCCCCCTTATAAAGCAATCTATGGGGGAGGAACTATTTGCCATAGTTGCCACGCGATTGGCAACCGCAGTTTTCGTTATTAGGAAGACGCTGCTGCCCGTCTCCTAATTTGTTTTTCTCTGTCGTCTCTTACGACACCCATGGGATGATATGGGATAGTTGATATTCTTATGTTGAATCTTCATAATTAAAAAAATAAAATTGTGCTCTATCTAATGAAACTAATTTTAATATTAAAACGTATTTGTAATCGTTTCATTTTCTTTTTTTATATTCCCTATAATTCGTGTGCTTTGCATCCTTAGTCACGGAGCGTCATAAAAAATAAACGCGACCGAATCAAGAACAAATAATTTCATATAAATGCGTAAACAATGGAAACCATTTACTGCGTTATGAAAACCTAACAGTACCTAATAATTGAAATTCTCTTAAATATTGTTATGAAACATTTACGAAAGTTGTTATATTATTAAATTATTAATTAATCATTAAAATCTATTTTAAATGTAATATAACAAGGCGAAATAAATGCAAGACTCTTTTTGTGTATACCATAGGTACTTTTTAAAACAAAGCTTCTAAGCAGTAGTCACAGCAAAACATTTTTTTTTATATATAATTAGGGTGACAAACGAGCACACAGTCCACCTGGTGGTAAGTGGTTGCTGTGGCCCATAGACATCTACCTACATCTATCTTCGTTTGCGAATTTAAATGCAGATGCGTTGTCAGCCGTGAGGACTACGATAGAATGCCTCTTTTCCAGTAAAAAGGGTCTGCGGTTCTCTACACTCACCATACGAAACACAGCAGCATTAAGCTGCTATTTTACGCTGGTATTCTGTGAGAGCGTGGTCCTTCCCCGGTCGAACCGACCCATTCGTGCTACAACTATACTATTAATATAGCTGCAGCATGGCTCTACCACGTAAAAAATAGCCATTAATAGCTCTATTAGCTTCCGCCTCCGTAGATAAAAGCATGTTAATTGTTGGAAAGTATAAAAATAAAATATAATGATCTTGTTTAGTTTTTAAAAGTTGTAGACTTGAAAATGAAATATTTGCTTGAAGAAGACAAAATTGCAACATACACAATAAATAAGCATAAGCTAAAGTCAACTTATTCCGAGGGGTTTTAAAATTGGCACCATATTCCGAGGTATTTACAAAAACTGCATTAAAGGGCGATTTACAAGCTCTTTTTTAACTGTAAGATCTCTTATTGAATTGATAGTTATATCATCAAAGATCTGGAGTAATGTGAATACACTTTAAAATAATTAGTTAGTTTTGCGTAAGCAGCTGGTCTGAACCCACACTTCATACATTTTGGACCTTGTGCACGTGAGTACCATGTTTTTTGAATAGTGATTTATTGGTTATTTTTGTATCGTGTGTGTAATTTTTTGAGTTAAATTATTTCATGGATTATATTTTTAATCGAAAGCACTAAACTTTGTACGTTTTTCTGAATACGTCTTGAAAATACCGCAGCATTAGGTGTCAAATATTTCAGCCGGTACCTTATTCCAATGTATACCGCGGAACAGTGATTTTAGATACTCGATTTCTTTTTTAATTTACAGGGTTATTTTTATTAGGCACTTTGTACTTTGGGTTTGACAATTTAAAAAGGGCATAAATACTGACATCTATTTCCGAGGTATATTTTTGAGTTTCATTCACTAATTATAGCATGTCAAAGGTGATATATTTAGGTATTTTGTTAATTCATTGCAAGGAAAATTTAAGTTCATACACAGCTTGATGTAATTTTTAAAAAGTGTTATATCATATTTAAGATGGTTTTGCTATTGAGTATTTGTCTTTATATAAATTATGCAAAAATCTTGCATTTTTAATACTCGGAATTAGGAAACAAGATTTTTTGGTATGAAATGCTATTCCGATTATAAGTAGATCAGGATAAGGTTCTATGAGCACCTTATTTCGCGGCATATGCACACGCAAAATACATAGTGTTCACAATTGTACGGAGCTTGCTATGCACTTTCCGTTAGTTTCAATAACGCGTTGGTTCCTATTTCCTTTATAATAACTTTCACAAACTTAAGTACGTAGTTGTAAATATTTATGGATAACAACTCACAACTACATTATATCATTTTACACAATGCTTTAGAGAGAGCGACATATTATTTGTACTACTATTGTAATAATACGACGAGTATTCAAATAAATAAAATTAATTAGCTAGGTATATTAGATAATATTAGGATTTTATTTCATAAGTAAGAAATGTTTATATTGATTATGAGGATGGATGCTTATTACGCAATCAATCGATATATCCCTACAATTTTTTACATACCTCCATAATATTGCAAAGATAATACTTCTGTAAAATTTGCTCTCGCTGTAGGTTTTGTGAAAGAAAATTAAAATTGGTCAACAACACCTTGATAATTAATTAATTATATTATTAAAAATAAAATTACTTGTCAGGTCTATATCCAATGGGATTGTTTTTTAAATTATAATAATGTTGGTTGGATAATGAATACCATGTATTTATTTATTCATCCTACCTTTTTCCCTTGCATTTTGTAAACTCAGAATTAGGAACCAAATGGGAATAAGGAGTTTTACATCGAAATAAGGTTACTTTGTTTCATATTTAATTAATTTAGGATTACATTGCTTACGTGGTAGAGCCATGCTGCAGCTATATTAATAGTATAGTTGTAGCACGAATGGGTCGGCTCGACCGGGGAAGGACCACGCTCTCACAGAATACCAGCGTAAAATAGCAGCTTAATGCTGCTGTGTTTCGTATGGTGAGTGTAGAGAACCGAGACCCTTTTACTGGAAAGAGGCATTCTATCTTAGTCCTCACGGCTGACAACGCATCTGCATTTAAATTGGCAAACGAAGATAGATGTAGATGTCTATGGGCCACAGCAACCACTTACCATCAGGTGGACTGTGTGCTCGTTTGTCACCCTTGTTCTATAAAAAAAACATCTAGATAATAGCCAAACCTATTGTCTATTTCAAGAATAGAAACAATTATGCTTCTGATAAAATCAGACTCAATAAGGCAAACCTTCAAAAGGTTACAATAAATGCTTAATTTTCGATCTCCTTTCGAGTTTTAGTAAAAATACCGCTGAAATAGGTGCCTTTACCTTAATCGAATTATACCAAGAAAAACAAAATCATCACCGAAATTACTTTTCAGTTACATAAATCAAAAAAGAAAGAACCAATTCAATTATCCTCATGTATTGCAATTAAATGGCGGTAATGTTGTTAATTAATTAGACATCTGTAATGCTTTTAGTGACTTTTATAGTGAAATTTTCTAAGAGAAAGTGACATGCTGTAATATCTTGAGTGGATATACACATCTCAATTATCGACGCAATGAAATTTAGCACATAAAAATTGAAATTTATAATTTTATTGGTGGCGGTGGGGATCGAACTCAGGTTGCTCGCGTAATGTGGCATTTACAACAAACGCTTAGTCTCTGTGCTACCACGGCTTATTCTGGAAAGTCACCATTAGTTAGTCACTATTAGTTGAGTCGTCGCTTATGAGTCGTTGTGTGAATACGCGTTAGAAATGTCTAGTCCGGTGAGGTCAACAACCTCCTCCGTGTTAAAGTGTGCTAGTTGTAATATTGTAATTAACGAAATATTAGCGTTTATCCAAAACAAATGTGATGTGATGGACGAGGAAGGAATAATTCGACTGTGTTCTTCGGCGTTCAAGCCAGAGGAAATATGTACAGCGAAGAATCTTCTTTACAATTCCCTTAAAACAAAGAAGAAAATTGTTACTCGCAAGCGGGAAGGCAAGACTTTACGTGAGTTAGAAGATATAATTACTACAATAAAAGAAGTCGATCCAGAGGACCTGCCAATTTTTGTTGCTCGTGATCTGCAGAAACTTCCCCCAGTGACATTCGATCACATCGATGTAACTCGCTTGTTAAAAGATTTAATAATAATGCGAAATGAAGTTGAGAGTTTTAAGGATAACTATGTAAATATGGAAAAGTTTTGCAGCTCAAAAGAAGTACATAATTGGAAAAATGACACTATAGGGAACAATTTTGAGTGTACAAACTTAATTAAGAATAAGCGGCACTGCCAATTTGCTGGATAATTTTGATTGTGATAGCAGCCCGATTGGTATAATTCATTTAACGCAAGATTCAACGACCTCTAATAACGGTGCAAAGATTTCGAACTTGACTAATAACAGGGTATGTGCTTCGGAACCTGTTCAAATTCAAACACAGCGCTCGCAATCTCTGTCATGCGCACCGGCCAATGCGTTAGCTGTTTCTGCGCCGTCACCGCAATGCTCCTTGCTCGTGGAGGCTGCTACCGCGGTTTCCGAATGCGCCGAAAGTGCGGTGAGGGCCTCACAAAACAAGTTTGACTGCGAACGTGTGATAGACGCTTCAAGCTGTAATGTCGACAACTTACCGAATGAGAATAATAATGTATGCGTTAGTATGGCGGAAATGGTACGAAGTAATAATAAAAATTGGAAAGACAAGGAGCAGAATGAAGAATGGAAAATTGTTCAGAGAAAAAGATACAGAAACCGCTTTTTAAGTGAAAAGGGCACATGTATAGATGCAGAGCAAAAGTTTCGTGTAGCAGATATTAAAATACCTCTGTTTATAAATAATGTACACATAGATACATGAAATGACATCATTAGTTATATAAAAATAAAACTAATATTCAAGTGAGTCTACAAAAATAAAAACTAAGCAGCACAGGGACTACAGTTCATACAAGGTTTTCGTTCCTAAACATAAGTTAAACTTATTCTTAAACTGTAACTTGTGGCCAGACGGAATATCCTTCCGCCGCTTTGTTGACTTTCACAAAGGGAAGTAAATAGAGGACTGGATTAATCAGTGGTACAAATAAATTATAAATAGTATGGATGGTACAACTTTATTTCGTTCAATTGTAACTCTCAAAGGTCAATGGATTGCGTCAGATCAATGAGTCAAAGAGCTGATATTATTGCGCTACCCCATGAAATTCAGGAACTGAGCAATGTAAATAAAGCTTTCGGATACTTTGGCAAGTCAGCGGTTGATACGTCAGCAGGACTACTGCGGGAAGACCTTATGGTGGGGGTGGTTTTATGGAATAGCTCAAAATTTGAGTGTGTGTCTGTGATACCGTGCGCGAGTGACCGCATAGTTGCAATTAAACTTTGTGTTATGAGTCGTTCAATGCTAGTTTTCTCAGTTTATATGCCTACTAATTCATCTGAAAATTTTGTAGAGTATGTAGGATGCTTAGGCGAAATAGCTGCTATAGTGGAAAACAACAACATTGAATCTGTATTTGTTTTAGGAGATTTTAATGCACACCCAGGGGAGCTTTTTTGTAAAGAACTGATAAATTTTTGTAACGATCAAAACTGGGAGTGCATAGATCTAAAAACGTTAGGTCATAGTTCTAACACATACACCTATATTAGTGAAATTAATGGCAGTCGACGCTGGCTCGACCACTGTTTGATCACTGAGGCCGCCCGTAGTTCCGTTACTGATGTTAAGGTGCATTATGATGTGTTATGGTCAGACCATTTTCCACTAGAAATTCAGTGCAATATTAAAACTTTGACACAGTCGACGGGGCTGCCGAAGGCCACTTTAAACAAAGTAAATTGGGGGGAACGTGATGAGCAACAAACCAAAATCTTCACTAAAGTTTGTAACGAAAAATTAAAATTAATTGACTTTCCCCATGAGCTTGAGAAGTGTTGTGATTCAACTTGTAATGATGTGAGCCTAGAGCACATTAACGTAATTGACAAATTGTACAGTAATATAATCTTATCACTCCAAGAGGCCGCGGAGATTAGTTTTAATTATAGTCAGGGGGGAGGCAATAAGAGGGGTGGTCGACCCATTGCCGGGTGGAATAAATATGTACGCGACGCTCACCAGGACGCTAGGCAAAAATTTTTGACTTGGGTATGGTACGGACGACCCTCACGGGGTCTTATTTATGATGATATGTATAGATCCAGGAAAATTTTTAAGGAAAATTAAAATTCTGTCAAAAAATCAAGAATTAATAAAATTAATATTTTAGCTACTTTTCACAAAGATAAAGATTTTCGAAGCTTCTGGAAACACACCAGAAATTAAGTCCGAAACCTGGCGTACCGGTGAGCGTTGAGGGTATTCAAGACCAGAGATATAGCTAACTTGTTCAGTTCTCATTTTAGGTGCAGTCGCAGCAAAATGCACGGGTGCTGATGTTGAGGTCGTCGTATCTGGTGTGCCAAAACGTGTGACAGCTAAAGAGGTTGAACAGTTAATTAAAGGTATGAAAGAGGCAAGTCACCGGTCATGACGGCCTCAGCATTGAGCACTTCGTGTATGCTGGCCACCCTGAGGCTACTAGGTTTGCTATTTACTTTCTGCATCAGACACTCATACCTGCCTGCAGAGTTGATGAGATCGGTCGTTGTTCCTATTGTTAAGAATAAAACTGGAGATATATCCGATAAGACCAACTATCGGCCGATTTCATTAGCTACCATCACAGCAAAAGTACTTGACGGTCTGGTTGAGACAGCTCAAGCGTCACCTAGTTCTGCACGACGCTCAATTCGGTTTCAGGCCAAAACTGTCAACTGAGTGCGCCATTCTGGCTCTCAAGCATACTGTCAGGTATTATATGGATAGGAAAACGCCAGTTTACGCAGCTTTTCTTGACTTATCCAGAGCGTTTGACTTGGTTAGGTATGACATCCTGTGGAAAAAACTACAAAATTCAGGTGTGCCTGGTGGGATTATAAATATCCTTAAATATTGGTATGGCCACCAGACTAACCAAGTCAAATGGTTAGATCAGCTTGATGCGTACGGGTTGGAGTGTGGGGTGAGGCAGGGTGGTTTGACCTCCCCGACGCTTTTAACTTGTATGTAGATGAGTTGATTGTTGGGTTTGCAGCGCCAGTGTCGGCTGTTTCATTGATGGTCACTGTGTAAACAGCATCAGTTACGCGGACGACATGGTGTTGCTGAGTCCGTCAGTTGCTGCTCTAAGAAGGCTGATCTCAATATGCGAGGAGTATGGAAAATCCCACGGCCTCTTGTATAATGTTAGTAAAAGCGAGTTGATGGTTTTAAAGCCAGGACCCGTAAGGTGATGCATGTACCGCCTGTTAAGCAACGGTAGCGAACTTGTTGGGTGCCATCCTTCAAATATCTTGGTCACGTGGTTACCGAGGACTTGAAGGATGACAAGGATATTGAAAGGAAAGGAGAGCGATGGCAGTCCGCTGCAACATGTTGGCTCGCAGATTTGCACATTGCAGTCCAGATGTGAAAATAACACTGTTTAGGCATACTGCCAAACACTTTATACGTGCAATCTATGGGTAAACTACACGCGGGGCTATCAGTGCTCTCCGAGTACAATATAATAATGGTCTGAGAATGTTGTTGGGGCTTCAAGTTACTGCAGTGCATCAGGGATGTTCGCACGGGCGCACACTGATGGGTTTCACACCGTAGTGCGCAAGCGAATCGCATCCTCCTGCGCACGGTGCGGAGCGCCAACACCATTCTCAGAGTTATCAGTGAAAGCCTGACTGTCCGATACTGCGGCACTGGATGTACGCTCACACACATGTTACAGGGTGTCGCAGTGCAGGCAGATATTTAAATTAAAAAAATATATATATATATATTTTCCAAGAAATGTTACTAACATAGTTTTTAAGATCTCTTTATGTTACTAACAATGTTATGGACAAACGTCTGAAATAAATCAATTTTATTTATTTTTTATTTATTAGTCATTTGTCAGAGCTGCATCCATTTATAGCGTATATCGAGTGCAGGTAAGATTTTAATTTGAAGAAAAATATAACCAAATGAGAATCCCTTTCGACATTGATAAAATGGTAAATAATAAACTGAAAACCAATAGAATTAAAAAATGAGTAAAAAGGAGGTCAAACATATTGTTTATCTTGTATCTGGGCAAATTTAAAAGTTTGATAAACAAGATTAATTTCAATATCCGATCACAAACTCATTGAATATTCATAACTTGGGAATTCGCTCTGAAGGGTAAACTAACAAGATGAAGTTTAACAACTCTATTAAGCATATTCAATGAATTTTTTTAAGGTTTAAATAATAAAATTAATCACTGTTATTTCTCATCCATCTGTTAAAATGGTTTTTATTGTGAATTTTGATATTGATAATGATTTTGATAGTCATTCAATATAAGTAAAACTGTTTTTCTCGCTAATTCTCAGCTTGCCGTTGGGAATTAGCTAATAGACTGACTGGTCATGGATATTCTTTCGAAAATTTGTAACTACTCATCGTGGTAATAATTAAGAGTTCCTTTAAAAAATTCCAGGCTTAATAAGCTTGGACTTAATAGTGTAGTAGTCACAATTATCGACTACCTGCAGCTATATTAGTAGTATAGTTGTAGCGCGAATGAATGGGTCGGCTCGACTGGGGCAGGACCATGCTCAGAATACCAGCAGAATACCAGCGTAAAATAGCAGCTTAACACTGCTGTGTTTAGTATGGTGAGTGTAGAGAACCGCAGACCCTTTTTACTGGAAAAGGGGCATTCCATCTTAGTCCTCACGGGTGACAACGCATTTTGATTCTTTATTGAGGATAGATGTAGATGTATTTGGGTCACAGCAACCACTTACTATCAGGTGGACTGTGTGCTCGTTTGTCACCCTATCCTATAAAAACTATACACTGTCCCGCGCTGCCCCGCGCTGCCCTGCACTGCCCCGCGCTGCCCTGCCCTGCCCTGAAGAGAAAAGAAGTAAGAGAAGAGAAGAGATGAGAAAAGAAGAACCGAATAGATTAATTAAGAATAGAAAATAATATAATACTTACAAAATTTATTTAAGAAACTGCTTGGAAGCGACCATCACTGACTCATTCCCAGGGATTTTATTTTGAACCATGTATTCATTTATATTATATAACCCTTTTTATAGAGTTTTTCTTAACTTTAATCATTAGCTTGTGTTTGTTCCTTATGTTTGCACAATGTTAATTCATTACATTATTATTGTTTTTTTTGTTCATGAAATGAAATTACATACATGAAATTTTCGTAAATATACTGAGAGGCCAAAGTAAATATATTTATTTCTTAAAGTCTTGTTTACAGCAGAATCTGCAGAGCTTAGTATGCTTTCTAGTTTAGGCCCCACTGAAGTTTGCGTCAAAAGTTAAACCAAGCCAATTCTTCAACATAAAAAAATCATTTGGTCTTTAAATTTTTAACATTTGGTGTTGTAACATTTATACATTTAGTTTTGTTTCCGTGTCTTGATCCATTAGTGGGTGTCGTCTACGTACCACGTCATGATATCATGGGTCATTACTGGCAGTATGCATCGATTGTACACTTTTATGTGTATACTACATAATATGTGTTATTGCATGTGTGTGTGTCCAGTTTTGTGAACACTATTTAGTTAATTTTCATTATTCAAGTTTAGTGTAAACTTATTTTTTTTACGAAACCCAAAAAGACACGTAGTGAAAAATTGAATTAAAGTAATAATAAAAGAATATAACAAGACCATTAAATTATCCCTCAAATGAATTTTATTGGACTGTAGTAAATTTTGTATTTATTGCCCCTTAAAAAGGTTTGTGAATTGACCTGAAAGTAACACGTAATAAAAAAAACGAGCCGTCAACCCTTACCCTTTAAATTTTATTTTCGGAACAAGATGGTAACAACAAACCTTTTCACCTTGGGATAAACCAATACGGAATGTATTATATGAATACTAGCTGTCCGACCCGGCTTCGCACGGGTGATTTCTGGATCTAGACAATAGCGCCGCCTACCGGGTCCAATTATGAATCTAAACCATTCTCGGATCAAATTAATCACACACACAAAATTTTATCAAAATCGGTCAAGCCGTTTAGGAGGAGTTCAGTCACATACATACGGACAAAAGAATTATATATAAAAAGAAATTAAGTATAGTCGCTGCTGCCCATCTCCTGAATTATTTTCCTCTGTCGTCTCTTACGACACACACGGGATGATATGGGGTAGTGGATATTATTACACCGCCACTACACGGTAATAACGACTAAAACGTATAACCGTAAAAACGACTAAAAATAAAAAAACTTCGGTTGCTAGCTCGCTTGCCAAGTGTGGCAACTATGGCAATTATCTCCCCTATGAGGCAATCTATGGAGGACTATATTCAGCAGTGGTCTTTAAAAGGCTGTAAACAAAAACATCGTGAGGAAACCTGCATGTCTGAGAAATTAATAAAATATTTCATAGATATGTGAAGTTTGCAAACACACATTAAGGGATCGCATTTCCTTTCAGTAACCCTCACAAAAATTAGAGCATGACTGTGCCCAGCAGTGGGACGTATATAGGCTGGTACTTTACTTTTTTATTTTTATAGCTGGAAGCTTTTAATCCTGTTTTACTTCGTGTAATTCCGTCCTTTATAAAGGGTCGTTGTAATGTTGCCGCCAATTAAATAATATTGCTCTTTTGAAAAGGCAAGTTTTTTTTAAATAAAATTTTAGTCTATATTTACACTCGCATATTGTGAGTCACATTTCACACAGTCTATAAGGATATAGTCGCCTTATAGAGCATCCACGGAGCAATACGGTGTGAGAGATTCTATTCCGCCGCTTACACGTGGCAAATAGTTTAAGGAAGATTTATTATTATTACACGTGCCGTTATAACTATAAAAGATATAGTGGTAGACATGACAAGGATATAGAATGAAGAGTGAATGCAGGAGACA
Source organism: Parnassius orleans (assembly GCA_029286625.1). Classification (NCBI taxonomy): domain Eukaryota; kingdom Metazoa; phylum Arthropoda; class Insecta; order Lepidoptera; family Papilionidae; genus Parnassius; species Parnassius orleans. The sequence goes on along the minus strand of JAGSMP010000118.1, from coordinate 3,372,976 downwards.
GAGTAAGTGGAGCTCTTCACTCTACTGTGAGAAGTCAGAATGTATCAAAAAGGCAGGTATGTAAATCATAATGCTGTGATATGCCCGGTTGTGTAATTTTTGCGCTGTTGAAGAAGCATGAGAGTGAAATTAATGCTGGTTAGGATGTATCTGAATGATAGGGTGAAAATTTTCGTGATAAGGGAAAAGTGTGTTCAGAAGAAAATGTCGTTATCAGGATAAAGAAAGGAAAAATGAATGAATGAGGTAACAAATTAATGCTGCAGAAATGAGTGACAAAGTCGGCAAAGCACACATTAGATGGAAGTATGTCAAACAAATTGGCAATATATTGAAAATATATAAAGATCGTGCCAAATGGAAGTGCGTAGTCTCTGCCTACCCATCTGGGTGACAGGCAAGAGAGTTTATATTTACGTTTATTAAATAGAGTGTAACATTTTTCTTTAAATTTCTTAGTACACTTCAATCTCTTTTGAGCTTTCCAATCATCTTGCTTCACTACAAGATGATGTATGAAAACGATACCTCACTCCGAGCAATTGTTAAGCGGAAAGTATTATAGCGGAGGGAGTTTTTAAAACAAAGAACGTACGTCCAGCCTTGAACTACGGGCACCCTTTGTGCATATGTTATTTATTCGTTTATTTTTTCATAAGATAAAGATAAAAACTAAAGATGTCAAAATTTATTAATTAAGATCCGAGAAAACCCCCTAGGGAGGGCGGGCGGTACTCTACAAAGTAAGTAAGACACGTCATTTTTATTTTTCACGCGGATCTTAGTTCATTTACTATAACATTTTAATGGATTTTAGCAAAAGAATGCCTAATTCTATTAATCATCTTAAAAATAAAAGTGACTTAAAAATATTAAGCCTGTACATTTTGATATAAGAGATTTGATAGAAACCGTGAAGAGGTTTCTATATGGAATATTTGCAAGAAACACGTTTAAACAGCGTTCTTGTGTCATCGTTATGATTGTTTTTTGTCGAGCCAATTATTATGATTCACGTTTTTGTCTTCACATAACACTTTACCGTGTGTTTAATTTTTATAAAATAATTTTGTTTTGATTTTTTTTCTATTCACAAAGATTCTAAAAGTAATGAAACGTCGACCCTTTGTTAAAATACTTTATTTGATTCTAAACTACCATGCATTCGTGTCTCTATAATTGGTATGTGCAGGCCGTGTGTGCAGGTGCAACATTAACCTCAACAAAAATCATTAAAAAGTAACACTAACGGACCACTTGCATGCCAGGTAATATCAATTATGCTCACGCTGCACTAATTAAAACTTTAGTATTCTGCTAATTTCTTTCCTTTAATAAAAATTAATGACTTTGTATAACAAGTTGTAAATATTTAAATTTTTAGAAATAAAGGAAACCGCAAAATGGTGGTGTAAAAATACTAGGACATGAGCATTAGCGTCTTACTAATAACAGCAGCTAGAAAATAAAAACTGCGGTTGCCAACCCGCCTGCCAAGTGTGGCCCCCCTATGAATCGCTTTATGATGGAGGCCTGTATTCAACAGTGGACTTTTGACAGGCAGTAACGGTAACAGTAAAAGAAGAAAATCGTCTTCAAAATAAAAACATTAAAATAATTTCACTTCTGAATTCGGTGCTAAGATTAAGTGAAGATTATCAAAAAAAAACAAGATCATCTAAGCACGATCGAATTCTTTAACAGTTACAAATGTCTTTTAGAAAGAATGCAGATTAGTTTGGATGGGCCGTGCTGGGGAACTTGCGAGACGTTTTTCAGATTCTAAAAACAATTTAACTTACGAAACTACGAGTAAGTCCTCTTCTTTCACCGCTGACCGTAAAAGAAAACTTAAAGTCACTCCACGCTGTATAAAAAGGACTATGCTCGTGGAATCTCTACGTATAATTAAATTTTTAATAAAAAGTAGAAACTGACTTCAAAAAGTAAAAAGAATATTTTTTTTACATACAATAACTTTTGAAGTCGGTTCTAAGACATAAGCCCAGACTTCAGAAGAATTTCAAGATTATTTATGGTTTTGAAGTTACTTTTTACTATTTGAGTCGTGGTAGCTCAGGGGTTAAGCGCTTGCTGTAAATTTCACAGCACGCGAGCAACCCGGGTTTGATCCCCGCCGGCACCAATGAAATTGTTAATTGCAATTTTAAGTGCTGCTTTACCACGGCGGTGAAGGAAACATCGTGAGTCCTGCATGTCTGAGAAATAAGAAAAAAATATTGCGAAGACATGTGAAGTTCGCCAACACGCATTGGGGCAGCGCGGCGGACATTTCCTTGACCTAAAAACCCTCTCAAAAATGGAAGGTCTATGCTCAGCAGTGAGACGTATGTATGTAGGCTGTAACTATTTACTATTAATTTAAAGTTAAATTTTTTACCTCTTTAAGTAGACTTAAGAACATCATAGGTTAAAAACTTCATCACCTATTTTAGGAGTATTAGGAGTTATTACTATATTTAGGGATTGGAATATTTCCTTAAAATTTATATTAGACCACCACAGAAACGTTAGAGAAGAAAAGTCATACGAGTGGCAACCTCGTACTGGCAAGAGCTTTGTGTGGTTGTGACTTGCGAGTAGCAATTCCCTGCTTAATTGAATTCACTAGCTTTATTACATAACATAATAAAACATGAGTATCTAATGATGTTCAATGATAATGATTTCTTATATTTACGCGAACATTACACATTTAAATAAAGTTAGTTTTACGGATTTTATCGCGTATATTAACTTATTTTATATTCCCGACGTCTCGAGTACTTTACAGCATCCATGTCATAGTTAACCACGGCTACTTCCAGATTAAAATTATTAATGTTTGTTCCGATATACGCAGTATAAACTTACAGTATCTTGAAGTCTTGCAGTTGTATGCTTGGGTTGGGATTTAATTTTATTAATTATGGGATCCCAAGCAGATGGTAGCACCCAGCCATCTTCTCTATTGAAATTAGGATTTGTCGTCTATCAAATCTAATGTAGTGACGGAGGCGATCCTGTACGTGTTCAAAGACTGCAGACTTTCCGGAGCGTCGATCCTTCACATCAGCTATGTGTTCTTTAAAACGGGTTTTTATGGATCTTTTAGTTTATCCTATATAAGAGAGACCACATTCACAATCAAACTTGTACACTCCTGCATCTTGAAGAGGGACATTACACTTGACTGATGGTAAAAACTGACTAATCTTCTTCGGCGGCTTGAAGTATGTTTTAATGGAAGCACGCTTCAAGATGTAGCCAATCTTGTCAGTGACACCTCTGACATATGGCAGTACAGCAGGAACTCGCTCGACTGTGGCCGGCTTCACTCGTTCACTGTGACGTAGGCGCGGGACACGAAGCTTATTGTCGTGCAAAACTTGCTCCAAGGATTGCTCCAAACATTCCTTCCAAGGATGATTCGCGAGGCTATTGAAATCAAAAAACATTCTAATTTCAATAGAGAAGATGACTAGGTGCTACCATCTGCTTGGGATCCCATAATTAATAAAATTAAATCCCAACCCAAGCATAAAACTGCAAGACTTCAAGATGCTGTAAGTTCATACTGCGTAGATCGGAACAAAATTAATAATTTTTAATCTGGAAGTAGCCGTGGTTAACTATGACATTGGGACGTCATACACCTCAGTCCCCCCCGTGACCATGGGTGCTGTAAAGTACTCGAAACGTCGGGAATATAAAATAAGTTAATATACGCGATAAAATCCGTAAAACTAGTTTTATTTAAATATGTTAAATGATGTTCTAATACTGAAGTATCGACAGTGCGTGAGGGTATTTTCAATAATAAATATATATTATTTGATTCTGCAAATTTATGATTTATAATTACATTAATACTAATACAGTTAAATTAAAATCAAGGAACTCGAAAAATTGGGATTTTAAAATAAGTCGAAAATTATACAACATAAGCTGTATTTAGTCACCTACTACTTACTACCATTGATAGAAATATTAATTTTGTTGTGGTTGTGGCCGTGGAAGGAAAAAGGGAGATCTCCCGTCGGGCAAGTTGTTCGGCCCGGGGAGTGGCCAACGCTCACGACAGCGCCGCCATATGGTCTATGTCATTGTCCTCACACGTACGCTGTTCTCGAAAAAATACTTCGAACTCATTAAACAGAAATTTCATCGAAATGCCTTCCTGCACTTTTACAAATGTATCAATCGCTTAAGAAAAAACTCATTTTAAATCACCTTTCATAAGAAAGAACTTTAGTTTTTAATTTTTAAAATATTTTCGAAATAAAATTAAATGGCCATGTTATTTTGGAAGCGAAATAGATTATGACCTCTGACACTACGTGAGTATGTTTTATTTTTGTTCTCATCTGGTTTAGTATTTATTCTCTTTTTATTATTCTCTTTTTGACGTGACAACGTCTTATAAATTGGTTTGCCGGGTGACACTTCAAGAAACTGCGTTACGCTCCGCTCACGTTATGCGCTCACAATGAGAGCGAGTGAGAGGCACGCGTCCCTTCCACTGGCATGGTTAGCCGCCTAAGAGCGAGAGAGACAGACATAATAAAATTATTTTACCACTCAAAGTCGTTGTCACGTAAAACTTTCGCCCGTATACCGACTTTACAGGCAACCAATTTTTTAAGTATTGGCAAGTTCATGTTTGTAATGACGATTTTTGTTAAGGTTTCTTATATTAAAAAAAAACTTTGCCTAGGAGTCCGTCTGGATAGCTATACCATATTTTTACCTAATGCCGTCAAATAGCAGTGCTTGCTCTGATTTGTCTAAAGGGTACAGAGAGCCAGAATAAGTACAGACTAATTAATTCCATCTTAGTCCTTAGAGGTGACAACGCATCTGAAGCCCTCTTTGTTTGAAGTTGGCTGTGGGTGTCCATGTACTGCAGCAGCCACTTATCATCAAAGTGACTGTAAGTCCGTTTGTCACTTCGGTTTCGAAAAAAAAATTAGGTACCTGTTCACTATTTAATTTCATTCAAGAAAAGAATTTCTCTAATAGTATTTTCAACAATGGGCACAATTCATGAAAGTAGAAATGAGGGGAATGATTGATAGCTAAGCATAATGAGTGAGATCAGAAACAGTTGCGAAGGAAGATTAATGCCATTAATTTATCAATCATAATATTTTTAGTAATATTTCAGTTGCCATAATATAATTTTTTTTACGTGGTAGAGCCCATGCTGCAGCTATATTAATAGTATAGTTGTAGCACGAATGGGTCAGCTCGACCGAGGAAGGACCACGCTCTCACAGAATACCAGCGTAAAATAGCATTGCTGGTGTGTTTCGTATGGTGAGTGTAGAGAAGAATATAAATCGTCTTGAACTACCATCAGACATAATTAATGTTCATATACGAGATACTTTCACAAAATATACTACATCAGCGAATATAAAACAGCTTTATTGGTAAATTGACGTCAAAGATGTCGTTTTATTTACGTACATAATAAAATAAAGTACTCACCAGCGTTAGCTTGCAGAATAATGGTGCTGTGTTTTATGATGAATGACAAGAACTGGACTGGAGATATTCTATTTTTATCGTCAGGGATGAGATTTAGGTTAAAATACTAGAAAGTATACAGATATCTCTGAATATGTAAATAAATTAAAAGCGCTGTTGAAAGTCAACAGTAAAACATCAATAATGTCCTCCAGCCCGAATTTCAGTCATGGCGGTAAGTGCAAACGAAAACTGAGCACCTTCAGAGGACAGATTGCACGAGTGTGTGCGCAAGAACAGGTGTAATAGAGAGGGTTCCCTCACTCTTATAGTCCAATGGAACGGAAATTCGACACGGCAGGAGAGAGGTCAGGCGCAGGGACCACGATTGTACTCGCTTTACGAGGCACAGTGGTGAAACGCCGCTAACTGACTCAGGCACACATTATACAGAAAATGTATTGACAGAAAAATCCAATCGTACGATGAAACGCAAATATTTCACAATGACCTATATGTTTTTTTTTAAACACACTCTACTACACAGCACTTTTATGCGCCAATACTCATCGATCAGTGCATTACAGACATTCACATCAAGCAGTCGTTTTCTTATCATTCTTATATCATATCAATTATCATATCCTAGTAACCTTTATATAAATTTAATATATTGTATAAATAATTGTTGATATAGTTATATCATATATCAACAGGTGTAAATTACATCCCACACCAAAGTTGATTATTTTGCACGATACAGGATTCACATTTTTTTCTTTGTGCGAGCAGCTATGCAGTTCTAATAAGACCAGTATCACTACCACCAGTAATCTATTGTAATCGCTGCTTCAGCTATTAATTTTCGAATTAAATAATAATTGGAGAGTTGTAGCTGTGAACATTTCTTCTTCTGGGCTAAGTACGTAGTTTCCTAGGTGTTATGTTTGCGCATTAAGGGTCCGCAACCAATTAGGATGTGCAGAGGCATTTCTTCCTTGAGGAGCAGAATCGGTACCTTCCTTGAGTTGCTTAGTCCCAAGATGAACATCTGTTTTAAAGAGCAAAATCCAGTGACCAAAATGCAGTTGTTACTTAATCCCAGGGCTTCGGAAGCAAATTTATGAGCATATGTTCGGATTAATGTTTTGAATGTTTTAAGCTTGGTGTATTAGACAAGACCTTAAGTGACTTTGTGTGTGTAAAAACAGTTTCAAGGGTCAGTCAGGCCAGGCTTTTGAGATTCCATAAAATAACTCAGGTTCAAATTGTACTTTTGACCACTCCCGTGATGTTGTTACACCCCAGGGCGTCACTAAGTTTGATCTCAGAGCTAGCAGTGCTGCTTGACTTTCAGAATTTACATATATATATATACATTGACTTCTTGCATCTTTTACGATAGATACTTATTGCACTTTCTATATCCGGCAGAATTACGAATGTTAAGAAGTGAATATTGTTAATTTATCTGTTAACAAATAACATAGTAGAATAGGAATTTCATTTATATTCGACAGGGCGATATTCCATTTTGAATAATTCTTGCTCATTTAGGACGTCCGTTCATGATAAAAAGCATGTGGCACACTGTATATTCCGTATATGGTTTGTATGTTTTGCTCACTTCATGCCTCCGTTCATGACAGAGTATGTAGCACTCTGCATATTCCGTATATGGTTTGTATGTTTTGCTCACTTCATGCGTCCGTTCATAACGAAATGATGTGCACTCTGTATATAGCTCGTATGTTTTGCTCACTTCATGCGTCCGTTCATGACAGAAATGATGTGGCACTATGTATATTCCGTATATATTTCGTATGTTTTGCTCACTTCATGCGTCCGTTCATGACAGAAATGATGTGGCAATATGTATATTCCGTATATATTTCGTATGTTTTGCTCACTTCATGCGTCCGTTCATGACAGAAATGATGTGGCACTATGTATATTCCGTATATATTTCGTATGTTTTGCTCACTTCATGCGTCCGTTCATGACGGTGATGTGTCCTCTATATTCCATATATGGTTCCTATGTTTTGCTCACTTTATGTGTCCATTCATAACGAAATGATATGGCACTCTGTATATTCCGTATATGGTTCCTATGTTTTACTCACTTCATGCGTCCGTTCATGACGGAAATGATGTAGCACTCTGTATATTCCGTATATGGTTTAATTGTTTTGTTCATAATGCGTTGACCTTGAGACCGTCCCTATCCGTATGAAACCATAGCAGTTTTCGTAGTAACTGTCAGTGCAACTGATCACCAGCTGAAGCCTCAAGATATCTCATGAACTGGCAGTTTATAATGGATTCCATTATTTTGGAGAACAAGGAGATGATGGCGATAGACCTGTAGTTAGACGGGTCTGAGCGGTCGACTTTAGGGATCAGGTGGACCAAAGCTATCTTTCATGAATTCAGGATTACGCCTAGAGGTAGGAGTAACGGAAAAGACACGTTAAAACCGGTTCCAAATCCAGAGCACACGTCTTCAGCACAATAGGAGTAACTCCATTAGACCCATTCGACTTGTAAGATCCAGGAGGTGTACTTTGCACATCGAGCGCAGTGTAAACACCACCACATCCTGCGTGGATCACTCACATCGCAGGACGGTCGGCCCGCTATGTGAGTGTTCCCGTCATCGAGAGTCGAGTTGGACGCAAAGCGAGCTTAGCAGATCGGCTATCTCCTTTGCGGCATGGTCCAGTGAGTCGTCCTCCTGTGCAGAGATGGTAGAGATGGCTGACAGAAGTTCCTTGGACAGCCTTGAGAAACCAGAATGCACGTGTTCTCAAAGGAAGTTGAACAGTTTCTCGCCAATTCCGGCGATGCGCTCTGACTTTGCCTCGCCAAAGTTAAGCCAAGTAAAATTTTACAATTTTACAGGTGTGACCAAACCATTGCCGAGTTCTGCCTCTGAAAGCACCACAGATGATGGAATAAAACTTCCATTGAAAGCACCACATCAACGATAGAACGAGCAACAACGTTGGGATCATCCGGCGAAAAGCAAACCCGCCCCCAGGGTAGGATCCAAAAAGACCGCATCCTGTCCCAATCGGCCAACTTATAGTGCCAAACACTACGGCAACCCGCAGAACGCAACCGCGAGGTAGCGTGAGTGGCACCCTCGGATCAGACAATGGTCCTAAGAGCCAGAAGGGCATCGACGGACACCTTTATCCGTATGGTTGAAGGTCAGCAGAAGGTGCAACAGGTAAGGTGCTTGATCCTCCACATCTGGGATTCGCGTAGGTGAAGTAACCAGTTGTGTCAGACCATATGCCAAGGCAAAGTCATAAACAGATCTACCCGCATGATCAGTTAAACGGGAACCAAGCCATCCAGCGTGGTTCGCGTTAAAATCACCGAGGATCACGATCTCTCCAGATGGGACCTGTTGTAGCACGGGTCTGCAGCATTTGCACGTGGTCGATGAATCGGTCTGTGTCGACATTAATTATATGGTACCTATAGGGTACCCTAGACGCCTAATGCATTACTTTTATTTTATTTTATTTTAATAAGGATAACAACAGCGTATATCACTAAATACATTTTCAAATTTACTTCAAGTATACCAATAACAGTTATCCACATATTAAATATAAAGGTAAGCTAGGTACAATAATAATGAATAAAAACGATGTAAATTAGACCAATTTAAAACAAATAAAATAACAGTAATAAAATTTAAGTAATTTGAGGTTTACTAACACTTAGATATTAAGCCTTACTGATAAATTGATATCCGATTTACTTCTCGAGTTAATTTTTTATTCATTTATTAATATCATGGCATAAAATATTACATCTATCATACATATATACATACTAATATACATACACATATATACATACATACACACACATACATATACATACATGTTCTAAAATATTATATATAGCTTACTTATTATTTAAATATAGCTACAGTAAGTGTTCTTCATAATGTACCTTACCTGCATCCTATGTAACTGTTTACAAGCACAGGTAATTTAAACAACAGAAGCTGTATTCAAAATGTATTATAGTTCAGGTGTGAAATTAATTTACGTTAAATTCTTTCAATATTGTTAATGTAAATTTTAAAAACAGTGACCAAACCTGGCATGCTTATACCTTTTGTAAGAATGGATACATTTTATTAAATGCTAGTTTTCTAAAATTTTCACAACAGTGCTAAGAGTCGAAATTGGGCGGTAATTATCTCTCATCATCTTAGATTTTGCGCCTTTTTTATGAATAGGAATTATATGCGCCCTTTTCCATAACAATGGAAAAACAGAATGTTGTAGAGAAAGTTTAAAATCAAAAAGATTGGCTAACTTAAGCTGTCGGCGCAGGACTTCAAGAACACATCATAACCAGCGCCTTTGTTTGAATCCAAGTTTTTAAGATGCTTAAGAACTGCTTCCGGGATACATTTATGCTAGAGATCTGATCTATACTCATATTGGAATGATTTTGAAACTCACTTGATGGTAAAACAGAAGCAGTAAATACGCTTTTGAAATAGTTATTAAAATGCTGAGCAAATGTCCTGCCCATTAGAGTAATTCTTATTTTTAAAGAGATTTTGATGATAAGTGGATGTCCCTCTCTTTGATTTAAGATATCCAAAAGAACTTTGGCGACGTTTTCAAATTTTTTCAGTGTTATACGTGAAGTACTCGAAACATTTTTTGTATACGATGTTGTCTATCTCTAAGCAGTTTAAACTCTTCATTACCACGCATTTTGAATTAACCCTTCAGGACCCGCCTCGCTAAAAAAATGGCTCTATGTACCAGGGCACTTGAAATAATCACGGCGCGCGCACTTGAGTCAACCTTTTTTGTCACTTTTGTTTGTTTACGTTTAAGAGTTTGAGTTACAGTTCTTGAAAGCCGATAAGATTGTAGATGAATAGAAACAATAACAATGACATTGAGATGTTTATTTAGTTTTGTATAGCTCTTTGTTTCTAAGTGACCATGAAAAAGTGTCTTTACTGCCAATAGATTTGTTTTATGAATGAAAAAATTAAGTTTTTATTTTATTTTATGTTCTCATAATTTATATAACATTATTCCTAAAATAAACCGAAATTATGCATGTAATTATTATAATAATTCTACTTTTTCTCATGAAATTTGCCAAAGTTCAACCATAAACAGTTTAGACGCGCGTTTTTTACCTCATTTTCAAAATTTTTTAAAAATATTATAGTCTTCCTTAATTTTTATACAATCATATAGATATAACATTTAGAAATAATATTTTTTGAATATACATACATGCAATAAACTATCTATAAAAAGCTAAATATCTCAGAAGGTAGATCTTATTTGAAATCTTGACCGTTATAAATTGACAAAAATTTACTGTTGTTATAACTTAAATCATTCAAAAACATTATCTAGTAAAGATCATTAACATTTCTTACCAGTTTTTGAGAGAAAATCCAACAATCACAAACACAAAAAAAACAATTACGCTAACATCACCAACTACCGAAAGTGACTGTCTATTATTTTTAATTTGTCTATGTAACCAGTGAGTATAATACTTGGGAATACTCTTTAGTACGTTCAGAATCGAATGAAATAGTTCTTAATTGAAAATATACAGTATTTTATATTAATTAAGATGAAAATAGCAGCACGTAATGTGGACATGTTCATGTCCGCGGTACTCAACAGTCACGTAATTATGGACATGAATTCATGTCCGCGGTACATAGGGAAGAACAGAATGTTTGAGATTTTTTTAATTAATTTTCTTCACTATTTGCCTATATTACTTATTCTGAACCTTCTCTGCAAATTTGGCCGGTTATTGTAAAATAACTCTGTATATATACTTCAGCATGACTCTACTACTTTAATGGTTCACGACAGTAGTTCATTTTACCAAACATTAGGCTATATGCTCTTATAAATTATTCCATTTTAACAAATTTTAGACCAATAATACGTTAGCCAAATAAACGAAATTTGTGTTCTTACGCTTCTAAAAAATTACCAATTAGCTATTCAGATTAAGGATTTTAATAAGAATAATTTCCTTTGCTGCTTACAAAATAAACTTCTTGTTATGATTTGTCCTTAATTATACTAATTGAATTATTTGTACCGTAAATTTAAAAAAAAATTTAACTCTCGAATAAATAAATCTAATACTTGTCAAATTTTATAGAAGAATACCTACTCTCTTTTGTGTTTTATTAAAAGGTAAGTTGTTGAAATGGCTCAGGGTAAACAAGTCCATTAGACTGCTAATAAATAACACACTGTTTAATAGCCTCATAAAAAGTAAAGTAATGTTATAGCCTATATACATCTCACTGCTGGCACAAGCTTCCTCTCGATAACATTTTTTGCTTGTATTTTAAAATAAGTAAGACATTCGTTTCTTTTAGTTATTGGAATCATTTTTTTACCAGTCTATTAAATTTTAATTAAACGTTCTTCAGTCTGTCCGTTACCAAATCCTATATTCTATTCTATTGGTATACTTTTATTAGATTACTGTGTTGATATGATCTTGTGAATTAGTATTTACACTACGTATAAATCTATTATAACTCCTGATTTCGAATCCAACTCTTCTATTCCTTCCATCTCACATTTGTTCAAAGTAAAAATAACGTTTTCCGCGTTTTTATCAACACATGAGTTTTAATCCACATTTTCCTCAATTAATGCTTAATCTTTGCTATTATATAAATTACAAAGTGCTATAGCTACATCTACACAAATAAAAAAGTTGAAGTGTTTGTCTGTAATGTAAATAAGCTCCTTATATTGAGCAGGTTCAGGGGCAAGCTGTTAATTGCATGCCATTAAGACATCATTTTTTAAATTCTTGTTTGTCTTCCTGTCTGTCAGTCTATCTGCCTGACTGTCAGGCTAATCTTTGTAATATCTGAAACGATTGTAATAAAATTTTACGAACAGATAAAGAGAAATGTCAGGAGTGATCTAGGCTGCATTTTATTGGTAAAATTGGAGTTTTTGATCTTAAACCTAAATACAAACCTAAATAATCCTAAATAAATAAAACTAGACCGATTTTGATGAAATTTTTGTGAATTTTGTGTATATAGGCTGTAACTTTACTTTACTTTTTAAACAATGGCTCCATTGAATTAAAATCTAATTTAGCTAGACGACGAGGGCAACCGAAATTGTAAACAATTTATTGCAGGATTGACAGCAATTCCGTAACTTCTGCATCAGTCACAGATGGCCTGAAGATCTAGATTTAAAATTTCATCTGTATGCTGACGTACAGCTGTAAATCGTCAACATACAGATGGTAGAAGCATTTGAAATTTACAGTTATAAGATTTATAAAAATAGAAAACAATAAAGGAATGTTTTAGTCGAATCATTAGCTCTTTTGTTTCTGAGTTATTTTATGGGCTGTGTGTTATATATGGGCTGTGTGCTCACATGTAACCCTTATTCTATGGAAAAATAATTAAAACCGGCTATTGGAAAGATTAGCCAAACGACGTAATGAAACAGGAAAAGGTCGCATGGTACCTTTAAAGATATTTTGTAATATTATATTTTATGTTGATTAATTGCACCTACTTTGTTTGACGAAAATATCAAACCTCATCTTCTAAACCACCGTTTCAAAATAGCTCCTTTATCTGAAAAAACGAAAAAACTCCATAAAACCTATTTTTCGTCATTTAACTGTAAATTACGACCGACTGAACCCTACTGAAATAATGGATAAGCCCGTTAACACTCATTTTAACTGTATACTATACAAATAATTATGATCTATTATAATATGGAGTTATTAAAAAGTTTTTTATTGCGTCAATATACATGTAAAATTTTAGTTTCAGTGAAAATATATTGAATTTTAAATAAGATAAAATTTTGACCTATTTAGGTTCTTTTGAAATTCATATCATGATGGTACTATAAGATGAAAGCAAAAATATGTTTTATGAACTTTTGCTCTTTTTGTGTCCTATATCGAATAACACGGTGTCGTTTCATCGAAATGGCTACTTGGTATTTCTGTACGTAAAATCATTTTCTAATGCTTAAAATTCAGGATCGCATGTAACTCTGGAAGTAAAATGTAATCTAATTCGGAAATTTATTATAAATTCGCGACCCCAGGCTTCGCCTGGTTAGGATTATTTAGGTTTAAGATAATCAAAACTCCAATTTTACCAATAAAATGCAGCCTAGATCACTCCTGACATTTCTCTTTATCTGTTCGTAAATTTTATTACAATCGTTTCAGATATTACAAAGATTAGCCCGGACAGTCAGGCAGATAGACTGACAGACAGGAAGACAAACAAGAAAAAAATGATGTCTTAATAGCATGCAATTAACAGCCCTGAACCTGCTCAATATAAGGAGCTTATTTGGCTACAGACAAACACATCAACTTTTTATTTGTGTAGATGTAGCTATAGTACTTTGTAATTTATATATAATAAAGATGAAGAATTAATTGAGGAAAATGTGGATTAAAATTCATGTGTTGATAAAACGCGGAAAACGTTATTTTACTTTGAAAAAATGTGGGATGGAAGGAATAGAGAGTTGGATTCGAAATCAGGAGTTATTATAGATTTATACGTAGTGTAAATACTAATTCACAATCATATCAACACAGTAATCTAATAAAAGTATACCAATAGAATAGAATGGAATATAGGCTTTGGTGACGGACAGACTGAAGAACGTTTAATTAAAATTTAATAGACTGGTAAAAAATGATTCCAACAACTGAAAGAAACGAATGTCTTACTTATTTTAAAATAAAAGCAAAAAATGTTGTTATCGAGAGGGCAGCTTGTGAGATGTATATAGGCTATAACATTACTTCTTTACTTTTATGAGGCTATTAAACAGTGTGTGTTGTGTGCATCTAATGGACTTGTTTACCCTGAGCCATTTCAACAACTTACCTTTTAATAAAACACAAAAAAGAGTAGGTATTCTTCTATAAAATTTGACAAGTATTAGATTTATTTATTCGAGAGTTAAATTGCTTTTTTAAATTTACGGTACATAATTCAATTAGTATAATTAAGGACAAATCATAACAAAAAGTTTATTTTGTAAGCAGCAAAATTATTCTTATTAAAATCCTTAATCTGAATAGCTAATTGGTAATTCTTTAGAAGCGTAAGAACACAAATTTCGTTTATTTGGCTAACGTGTATTGGTCTTAAAATTTGGTTAAAATGGAATAATTTATAAGAGCATATAGCCTAATGTTTAAGGTACAACTACTGTCGTGAACCATTAAAGTAGTAGAGTCATGCTGTAGCTATATACAGAGTTATTTTACAATAACCGGCCAAATTTGCAGAAGGTTCAGAATAAGTAATATAGGCAAATAGTGAAATTAATTAAAAAAAATCTCGAACATTCTGTTCTTCCCCTAAGGTACCGGACATAAATTCATGTCCAAAATTACGTGACCGTTGAGTACCACGGACATGAATTCATGTCCACATTGCTGCTGCTATTTTCGTCTTAATTATATAAAAACTGTATATTTTCAATTAAGAACTATTTCATTCGATTCTGAACGTACTAAAGTATTCCCAAGTATTATACTCACTCAGTTACATAGACAAATTAAAAATAATAGACAGTCACTTTCTGGTAGTTGGTGATGTTAGTTGCGTAATTGTTTTCTTTTGTGTTTGTGATTTTGTTGGATTTTCTGTCAAAAACTGGTAATGTTAATGATCTTTACTAGATAATGTTTTGAATGATTTAAGTTATAACAACAGTATTTTTGTCAATTTATAACGGTCAAGATTTCAAATAAGATCTACCTTCTGAGATATTTAGCTTTTTATAGATAGTTTATTATGTATGTATATTCATAAAAAATATTATTTCTAAATGTTATATCTATATGATTGTATAAAAAATTAAGGAAGACGCTATAATATTTTTACAAAAAATTTTGAAAATGAGGTAACGCGCGTCTAAACTGTTTATGGTTGAACTTTGTAAATTTCTGCAGTGAAAAAGTAGAATTATTATAATAATTACATAATTTCGGTTTATTTTAGGAATAGCATGTTATATAAATTATGAGAACATAAAATAAAATAAAACTTAATTTTTTCATTCATAAAACAAATCTATTGGCAGTAAAGACACTTTTCATGGTCACTTAGAAACAAAGAGCTATACAAAACTAAATAAACATCTCAATGTCATTGTTATTGTTTCTATTCATCTACAATCTTATCGGCTTTCAAGAACTGTAACTCAAACTTCAAACGTAAACAAACAAAAGTGACAAAAGTTGACTCAAGTGCCGCGCGCCGTGATTATTTCAAGTTTTGGTACATAGAGCCATTTTTTTTGAGGCGGGTCCTGAAGGTTAAATTCAAAATGCGTGGTAATGAAGAGTTTAAACTGCTTAGAGATGACAACATCGTATACAAAAAATGTCAGTACTTCACGTATAACACTGAAAAAATTTGAAAACGTCGCCAAAGTTCTTTTGGAAATATCTTAAATCAAAGAGGACATCCACTTATCATCAAAATTTCTCTTTTAACAATAAAATTACTCTAATGGGCAGGACATTTGCTCAGCATTTAATAACTATTTCAAAAGCGTATTTACTGCTTCTGTTTTACCATCGTAGTGAGTTTCAAAATCATTCCAATATGAGTATAGATCAGATCGCTAGCATAAATGTATCCAGGAAGCTGTTCTTAAGTATCTTAAAAACTTGGATGCAAACAAAGGCACTGGTTATGATGTGTTCTTGAAGTCCCATGGACAGCTTAAGTTACCCAATGTTTTTTTTTTAAACTTTCTCTACAACATTCTTTTCCATTGTTATGGAAAAGGGTGCATATAATTCCTATTCATAAAAATTGCAAAATCTAAGATAGATAATTACCGCCCAATTTCGACTCTTAGCACTGTTGTGAAAATTTTAGAAAAACTAGCATTTAATAAAATGTATCAATTCTTACAAAAGTATAAGTATGCATGCCAGGTTTGGTCACCGTTTTTAAAATTTACATTAACAATATTGAAAGAATTTAACGTAAATTAATTTCACACCTGAACTATAATACATTTTGAATACAGCTTCTGTTGTTTAAATTACCTGTGCTTGTAACCAGTTACGTAGGATGCAGGTAAGGTACATTATGAAGAACATTTACTGTAGGTAGCTATATTTAAATAATAAGTAAGCTATATTAATATTTAAGAACATGTATGTATATGCATGTGTGTGTATGTATGTGTATATATGTATATGTATATTAGTATGTATATATGTATGATAGATGTAATATTTTATGCCATGATATTAATAAATGAATAAAAAATTAACTCGAGAACTAAATCGGATATCAATTAATCAGTAAGGCTTAATATCTAAGTGTTAGTAAACCTAAAATTACTAAAATTTTATTACTGTTATTTTATTAAGCTGTTTTAAATTGGTCTAATTTCCATCGTTTTTATTCATTATTATTGTACCTAACACCTTTATATTTAATGTGGATAACTGTTATTGGTATACTTGAAGTAAATTTGAAAAATGTATTTAGTGATATACGCTGTTGTTATCCTTATTAAAATAAAATAAAATAAAAAAAGTAATGCATTAGGCGTCTCTGGGTACCATATAATTAATGTCGACACAGACCGATTCATCGACCACGTGCAAATGCTGCAGACTCCGTGCTACAACAGGTCCCATCTGGAGAGATCGTGATCCTCGGTGATTTTAACGCGAACCACGCTGGATGGCTTGGTTCCCGTTTAACTGATCATGCGGGTAGATCTGTTTATGACTTTGCCTTGGCATATGGTCTGACACAACTGGTTACTTCACCTACGCGAATCCCAGATGTGGAGGATCAAGCACTCTACCTGCACCTTCTGCTGACCTTCAACCATACGGATAAAGGTGTCCGTCGATGCCCTTCTTGGCTCTTAGGACCATTGTCTGATCCGAGTACGGTGCCACTCACGCTACCTCGCGGTTGCGTTCTGCGGGTGCCGTAGTGTTTGGCACTATAAGTTGGCCGATTGGGATGCGGTCTTTTTTGGATCCTACCCTTGGGGCGGGTTTTGCTTTGCCGGATGATCCCAACGTTGTTGCTCGTTCTATCGTTGATGTGGTGCTTTCAGGGATGGAAGTTTTATTCCATCATCTGGTGCCTTTCAGAGGCAGAACTCGGCAATGGTTTGGTCACACCTGTAATGTAAAATTTTACTTGCGAAACTTAACTTTGGCGAGGCAAAGTCAAACGCATCGCCGGAATTGGCGAGAAACTCGTTCAACTTCCTTTGAGAACACGTGCATTCTGGTTTCTCGCCAAGGCTGTCCAAGGAACTTCTGTCATCATCTCTACCATCTCTGCACAGGAGGACGACTCACTGGACCATGCCGCAAGGAGATAGCCGATCTGCTAAGCTCGCTCTTTGCGTCCAACTCGACTCTCGACGGGAACACTCACATAGCGGGACGCCGACCGTCCTGCGATGTGAGTGATCCACGGATGATGTTTACACTGCGCTCGATGTGCAAAGTACACTCCTGGATCTTACAAGTCGAATGGGTCTAATGGAGTTACTCCTATTGTGCTGAAGACGTGCTCTGGATTTGGAACCGGTTTTAACGTGTCTTTTCCGTTACTCTACTCTCTAGGCGTAATCCTGAATTCATGAAAGATAGCTTTGGTCCACCTGATCCTAAAAGTCGACCGCTCAGACCCGTCTAACTACAGGTCTATCGCCATCATCTCCTTGTTCTCCAAAATAATGGAATCCATTACTGCCAGTTCATGAGATCTTGAGGCTTCAGCTGGTGATCAGTTGCACTGACAGTTGCACTACGAAAACTGCTATGATTTCATACGGGATAGGGACGGTCTCAAGGTCAACGCATTAAGTGAGCAAAACAATTAAACCATATACGGAATATACAGAGTGCCACATCATTTCCGTCATGAACGGACGCATGAAGTGAGCAAAACATACAAACCATATACGGAATATACAGAGTGCCACATCATTTCCGTTATGAATGGACGCATGAAGTGAGCAAAACATAGGAACCATATATGGAATATACAGAGTGACACATCATTTCCGTCATGAACGGATGAAGTGAGCAAAACATACGAAATATATACGGAATATACATAGTGCCACATCATTTCTGTCATGAACGGACGCATGAAGTGAGCAAAACATACAGAAATATACGGAATATACATATTGCCACATCATTTCTGTCATGAACGGACGCATAGTGAGCAAAACATACGAAATATATACGGAATATACAAGTGCACATCATTTCTGTCGCCAGACGGACGCATGAAACGAATACATACCACATATACTGCATTTTCGTTATGAACGGACGCATGAAGTGAGCAAAACATACAAACCATATACGGAATATGCAGGTGCCATAATTTCCGTCATGAACGGAGGCATGAAGTGAGCAAAACATACAAACCATACGGAATATACAGTGCCACATGCTTTTTATCATGAACGGACGTCCTAAATGAGCAAAATTATTCAAAATTGAATATCGCCCTGTCGAATATAAATGAAATTCCTATTCTACTGTTATTTGTTAACAGATAAATTAACGATATTCACTCTAACATTCGTAATTCTGCCGGATAGAAAGTGCAATAAGTATCTATCGTAAAATGCAAGAAGTCGTCAGCAATAAATATATATATATATGTAAATTCTGAAAGTCAAGCAGCACTGCTAGCTCTGAGATCAAACTTAGTGACGCCCTGGGTGTGTAACATCACAGGAGTGGTCAAAAACAATTTGAGACGAGTTATTTTATGGAATCTCAAAAGCCTGCCTGTGACCCTTGAAACTGTTTACCACACAAAGTCAGGGTCTTGTCTTTTAACACACCCAAAACATTCAAAAACATTAATCCGAACATATGCTCATTTTGCTTCCAAGCCCTGGGATTAAGTAACAACAAACTGCATATTTGGGTCACTGGATATTGCTCTTTAAAACAGATGTTCATCTTGGGACTAAACAACTCAAGGAAGGTACCGATTCTGCTCCTCAAGGGAAGGCCTCTGCACATAATAATTGCGGACCCTTAATGCGCAAACATAACAGTCACCTAAGCTACGTACTTAGCCCAGAAGAAGTGAAAATGTTCACAGCAAAGCAACTTCTCCAATTATTATTTGATTCAAAAAATTAATAGCTGAAGCAGCGATTACAATAGATCTTACTGGTGGTAGTGATACTGGTCTTATTAGAACTACATAGCTGCACGCACAAAGAAAAAAAATGTGAATCCCGTATCGGGCAAAATAATCAACTTTTGGTGTGGGATGTAATTCCCACACCTGTTGATATATGATATAAGATGATATAAAGGTTACTATAATATGATAATTGATATGATATTAGAATGATAAAAAAACGACTGCTTGATATGAATGTCTGTAATGCACTGATCGATGAGTATTGGAGCATAAAAGTGCTGTGTTAGTAGAGTGCTAAGTTAAAAAAAAATCATATAGGTCATTGTGAAGTATTTGCGTTTTATCGTACGATTGGATTTTTCTGTCAATACATTTTCTGTATAATGTGTGCCCGGAGTCATAAAGTTAGCGGCGTTTCACCACTGTGCCTCGTAAAGCAAGTACAATCGTGGTCCCTGCGCCTGATCTCTCTCCTGTCGTGTCAAATTTCCGTTCCATTGGACTATAAGAGTGAGGGAACCCTCTCTATTACACCTGTTCTTGCGCACACACTCGTGCAAACTGTCCTCTGAAGGTGCTCAGTTTCGTTTGCACTTACCGCCATGACTGAAATTCGGGATGGAGGACATTATTGATGTTTTACTGTTGACTTTCAACAGGACTTTTAATTTCTTTTACATATTTAGAGATATCTGTATACTTTCTAGTATTTTAAACAAAATCAAGTCATCCCTGACGATAAAAATGGAATATCTCCAGTCCAGTTCTTGTCATTCATCATACAAAACACAGCACCATTATTCTGTAAGTTAACGTTGGTGTGTACTTTATTTTATTATGTGCTTACGTAAATAAAAACGACATCTTTGACGTCAATTTACCAATAAAGCTGTTTTTTTATTCGCTGATATAGTATATTTTGTGAAAGTATCTCGTATATGAACATTAATTATGTCTGATGGTAGTTCAAGACGATTTATATTTCTTGATTATAATTTATACTATAGCAACTGAAATATTACCAAAAATATTATGATTCATAAATTAATGGCATTAATCTTCCTTCGCAACTGTTTCTGATCTCACTCATTATGCTTAGCTATCAATCATTCCCCTCATTTCTACTTTCATAAATTGTGCCCATTGTTGAAAATACTATTAGAGAAATTCTTTTCTTGAATGAAATTAAATTTTTGTAAAATATTATAGCGTCTTTTTAAATTCTTTTTATACAATCATATAGATATAACATTTACAAATAATATTTTTTATGAATATACATACATGCAATAAACTATCTATAAAAAGCTAAATATCTCAGAAGGTAGATCTTATTTGAAATCTTGACCGTTATAAATTGTTCGCGTAGAGGTGTTTTGTTTTCGTTTTTATCAATTGAAACACAAAAATTTACTGTTGTTGTAACTTAAATTATTCAAAAACATTATCTAGTAAAGATCATTAACATTTCTTACCAGTTTTTGACAAAATCCAACAAAATCACAAACACAAAAAGAAAACAATTACGCAACTAACATCACCAACTACCGAAAGTGACTGTCTATTATTTTTAATTTGTCTATGTAACCGAGTGAGTATAATACTTGGGAATACTCTTTAGTTTGTTCAGAAATCGAATGAAATAGTTCTTAATTGAAAATATACAGTTTTTTATATTAATTAAGACGAAAATAGCAGCACGTAATGTGGACATGAATTCATGTCCGTGGTACTCAACGGTCACGTAATTTTGGACATGAATTCATGTCCGCGGTACCTTAGGGGAAGAACAGAATGTTCGAGATTTTTTAATTAATTTTTCTTCACTATTTGCCTATATTACTTATTCTGAACCTTCTCTGCAAATTTGGCCGGTTATTGCAAAATAACCCTGTATATAGCTACAGCATGACTCTACTACTTTAATGGTTCACGACAGTAGTTCGTACCCTTAAACATTAGGCTATATGCTCTTATAAATTATTCCATTTTAACCAAATTTTAAGACAGTTAAAAACTATCATTCTTCCAATACACGTTAGCCAAATAAACGAAATTTGTGTTCTTACGCTTCTAAAGAATTACCAATTAGCTATTCAGATTAAGGACTTTAATAAGAATTATTTGCTTTGCTGCTTACAAAATAAAGTTCTTGTTATTATTTTTCCTTAATTATACTAATTGAATTATTTATACCGTAAATTAAAAAAAGCAATTTAACTCTCGAATAAATAAATCTAATACTTTTCAATTTTTTATAGAAGAATACCTACTCTCTTTTTGTGTTTTATTAAAAAGGTAAGTTGTAGAAATGGATCAGGGTAAACAAGTCCATTAGACTGCTAATAAATAACACACTGTTTAATAGCCTCATAAAAAGTAAAGAAGTAATGTTATAGCCTATATACGAGTACATCTCACTGCTGGGCACAAGCTTCCTCTCGATAACATTTTTTGCTTGTATTTTAAAATAAGTAAGACATTCGTTTCTTTTAGTTATTGGAATCATTTTTTTACCAGTCTATTAAATTTTAATTAAACGTTCTTCAGTCTGTCCGTTACCAAATCCTATATTCTATTCTATTGGTATACTTTTATTAGATTACTGTGTTGATATGATCTTATGAATTAATATTTACACTACGTATAAATCTATAATAACTCCTGATTTCGAATCCAACTCTTCTATTCCTTCCATCCCACATTTTTCAAAGTAAAAATAACGTTTTCCGCGTTTTATCAACACATGAATTTTAATCCACATTTTCCTCAATTAATTCTTCATCTTTATTATATAAATTACAAAGTACTATAGCTACATCTACACAAATAAAAAGTTGAAGTGTTTGTCTGTAATAGCCAAATAAGCTCCTTATATTGAGCAGGTTCAGGGCAAGCTGTTAATTGCATGCCATTAAGACATCATTTTTTAATTCTTGTTTGTCTTTCTGTCTGTCAGTCTATCTGCCTGACTGTCCGGGCTAATCTTTGTAATATTTGAAACGATTGTAATTAAATTTTACGAACAGATAGAGAGAAATGCCAGGAGTGATCTAGGCTACATTTTATTGGTAAAATTGGAGTTTTTGATTATCTTAAACCTAAATAATCTTAACCAGGCGAAGCCGAAGCGGGTCGCGAATTTATAATAATTTATAATAAATTTCCGAATAATGTTACAGATTACATTTTACTTCCAGAGTTCCTACGTGCGATCACGAATTTTTTAAGCATTAGAAAATGATTTTACGTACAGAAAGACCAACTAGCCATTTCGATGAAACGTGACACCGTGTTATTCGATATAGGACACAAAAAAGAGCAAAAAGTTCATAAAACATATTTTTGCTTTCATCTTATAGTACCATCATGATATGAATTTCAAAAGAACTTAACACAGGTCAAAATTTTAGCTTATTTAAAAATTCAATATATTTTCACTGAAACTAAAATTTTACATGTATATTAGCACAATAAAAAAACTTTTTTTAATAACTCCATATTATTATAGCATCATAATTTTACTGTATATACATTTTAAATATATACAGTTAAAATAAGTGTTTGCGGGTTTATCCGTTATTTCCGTAGGTAGTTTATTCGGTCGTAATTTACTGTTAAAATGACGAAAATAGGTTTTATGTGAGTTTCCTTCGTTTCTTTTCAGATAAAGGAGCCATATTTTGAAACGGTGGTTTAAAATATGAGGTTTGATATTTTTGTCAAACAAAGTAGGTGCAATTAATCAACATAAAATATAATATTACAAAATATCTTTAAAGGTACCATGCGACCTTTTCCTGTTTCATTACGTCGTTTGGCTAATCCTTCCAATAGCCGGATTTAATTTTTATTTCCATATAATAAGGGTGACATGCGAGCACACAGCCCATATGCATCTACATTTATCCTCGATTAAGAATCAAAATGCAGATGCGTTGTCACCCCTCAGGAATAAGATGAAATGCCTCTTTCCATTAAAAAGGATCTCCGGTTCTCTATCCTCACCATACGAAGCACATCATCCATTCCATCTTAGTTCTCACGGATGACTACGCATCTGTATTTTGATTTTTAATCGAATATTTCTATGCGCCTCAGAATCCTCTGTGTGGACTGTGTGCTCGCTTGTCACCCTAATTCTTATATAATAACTTAAATTAAAAATTAAAATAACTCAGAAACAAAAAGAGCTAATGATTCGGCTAAAAACATTCCTTTATTATTTTCTATTTTTATAAATCCCATAACTGTAAATTTCAAATGCTTCTACCATCTGTATGTTGACGATTTACAGCTGTACTTCGTCAGCATACAGATGAAATTTTAAATCTAGATCTTCAGGCCATCTGTGACTGATGCAGAAGTTACGGAATTGCTGTCAATCCTGCTAAATGTTAAGCCATAATTCTCGGTTGCCCTCGTTGTCTAGCTAAATTAGATTTTAATTCAATGGAGCCTATTGTTTAAAAGTAAAGTAAAGTTACAGCCTATATACACAAAAATTTCATCAAAATCGGTCTAGTCGATTAGGAGGTGTTCAGTGAGAAACACACATAGGTCCCACTGCTGGGCACAGGCCTCTTCTCATGTCTGAGAGGGTTTTAGGCAAGGAAATGTCCGCCGCGCTGCCCCAATGCGTGTTGGCGAACTTCACATATTTACATATTTTTTTTATTTCTCAGACATACAGGTTTCCTCACGATGTTTTCCTTCACCGCCGAGCACGTGGTAAATCAGCACTTAAAATGCAATTAACAATTTCATTGGTGCCGGCGGGGATCGAACCCGGGTTGCTCGCGTACTGTGAAACTTACAGCGAGCGCTAACCATATGAGCTACCACGGCCTATTGTTTACAATAGCACAAATATTCCTCTTAGACATGTAGTAAAGACATTGGTTAATGATTGATGCTTATTTGTTGGCTCAAATAAGCCGGATAAGTTTTGTAAAATTCACCCTGCGTGGCCTTTATCGTTTTAAGAATTTCCTTCCTACCGAGTCTAAGGCTATGTTGGTGTAAACACTTGTTTTACCGGTCATTGATTATGCTAATGTGTGTTACCCTGATGTGAGTCAAGTACTTCTGTGTAAATTGGATCGTTTATTAAATAATTGCATCCGTTTTATTTTTGGCTTTCGTAAATACGATCATGTATCCTTATATCGTTCTTAGCTTAAATGGCTCCCTATCCATCAGCGTAGATGCATCAGAACTTTTCGCACGCTATTTTCAATCCTATATGATCCATTCACTCCCCAATACCTGAAATGCAAGTTTCAGTATTTGGGTTCTTCTCATGATCGTAACCTCCGAAAGAACTACCTTATGTGTTTTTCCTCGCCGTACCAAATTTATGTCTGAGTCTTTCGCCGCTGAGGCCGTAAGGCTATGGAAGAAATTACCTCGACATATCAGGAAACCGACTTCTATTGCAGCCTTTAAGATAATGGTGACTGATCACTACTTTTCTTCTTCCAGCAACTAACTTTTTTATTTAAATGTTTCTGCTTACGTGTGGCTCGAAATTATAAATTATTTAAGTTGTTTTTGTATAATATGTTCGTATGAAGGTATGCTTAAAATGTATATATTTAAAAATTATGTATGTTATGTATCAGGTATAGAGTTTATTATTTAGGTTATTTTTAGTTATATATATTTACTTTTGTATTTACACGTATGGTATGTATATTTTTATATTTACCTTCACGTATAGATATTCTCATGTTTTTAAGACACCAGCTTAAGTTTCTCTGCTTAGCTCGTGGTTGACTGGTAGAGAATTAAAGGTTCGTCCATTTGGACGCTACAATACCACAGAAAACACACGATACACACGTTAAACTTATCACAACCCTCTGTTTTCGTCGGGGGTTGAAAAAAGCAATTAGACGAAAACGTGCCTGGTTTAAGAACCTGTCTCATGTTGATCACTGTGTGAAAGGAGGATAAACTCACAAACATACATTCGCATTTATAATATTATTATGGATGTATCATAAATAAAAAAAAATATTTCTTCATTTAGTAATCAATTATAGATGTTTTTATCCTCGGCTCTAGTTTTTGAGATATTTATATCTATCGTCCTTCATGACCCTTTACGCTATGCCTCTGCTAAAATAATAGATCTTCGGTCAGTTCAAATTATTTTTGATGCTCAATAATAGTTAAAGGTTAAAACGAAAAAACCTTAAACCTTGTTTATTTTCGGCTAATAAAGCCGCAGCATATTAAACGGGGTTACAATCATATACCTTTCTGTCTTAATGGACTTATTAAAAGTTCTTAAACTCTATGAACTTTCAAATATGCTTTCATGGAATTAAGTGAGAGTAATTGTTAAAATTCATTAAGCCGTGTAGGCCACAGAGCGTGCTTAAGGAATAGTTATACATATAATATACATACATACATACAAATATACATACATAAATACATACAAAACATTAACCTCCTTCTGTAGTAGTCGGGTAAAAACTATTTTACTGAAGGTGTTAGTAAAACATTACGATCTGTTGCGACCTTATAAACTAAAATTCACAAACAGTATTGCAAGCACTTGAGGGTAAATGAGAACTTCTAAGTATTTCCTGAAGCATCGCAATCGTTGTAGAGCCATGCTGCAGATATATTATGGTTGCAACATGAAAGGGTCGGTTCGACCGGGAAGGACAGAATACCAGCGTAAAATAGCAGCTTAATGCTACCATGTTTCGTATGGTGAGAATAGAAAACCGGGTACCCTTTTTACTGGAAACGAAACATTCCATCTTAGTCCTTAAGGGTAACAACGCATCTGCTTGTTTTATTTTATTTCTTAATTGAAGATATATTTAGATGTCTATGAGCTACAGCATCCACTTACTATGTACAACTTATTGCAAGACAACAAGTACTAGACTAGATCCCCCTTTTCTATATCCTCAAGCAAAGCACCGATTTCAAAAATGTATAATTGTTGACACTTGAAATTTGGTAGCTGCGGAAAATTCAACTGACCGCTTCACCGTACAAACAGAAACGCCGCGTCAAGACATTGCGTTGGAACTGCTTACTCAGGTCTTTTTTTGAACGGAAATAAGTAATGTTTAATATAATCTATGGTCCATTT
The DNA here is from genome assembly GCA_029286625.1 of Parnassius orleans. Taxonomy (NCBI): domain Eukaryota; kingdom Metazoa; phylum Arthropoda; class Insecta; order Lepidoptera; family Papilionidae; genus Parnassius; species Parnassius orleans. The sequence continues at coordinate 3,346,131 of JAGSMP010000118.1, read as the reverse complement.
TCGTAATTTCCACGTTTATATAGGCAGCGACTGACAATACTATGTCGTGAGTATATATGTGATTTTTAATAACATCTCTAGCTGACACACTTTTTAATCATACATTCTGCGTCTGCTTAAATGTCGAAATAATATATTCACTGTAACAAAACCATCTAATTCAACCTTCCTAGATGTGATAATAACAAAATAAACTGCGCCATTTATCAGCAAACACACAGTCAACAATAAATCTGTAGCTTTGTAATTTACGAGCAAAAGTCTATCCAGATGGTAACAACCCATATATCGTATCACAATAGGCACATCAAGATTAATGTATTTAACAGCGAAATGTTTAGACCTTTTAAATTATATGGTAGAATTATTTTTAAAACTTTTTAATACTAGATTTAAAATAACCTTGTGTTGTGGCAGCTTAAGAGAGTCCATTCACCCAATTTCGTCCCGTGGGTGGTTTAACTGGTGCCTATAGGGAAAATCTTGGAACATCTTATGCTTTCCAAAGATGGTAATATAACCATCTCGTTTACTAAATTAAATAAACAACCAATGACGGGCAACAACTTCAAGGTTCCATGCGTCTCACTCTGCAATCGTTTCAATACGTCTGACTTTGATTTAATAGACGATTTTTTTTAATAGAATAAGGGTGCCAAATGAGCACACAGTCCTCCTGATGGTAAGTGGATGCTGTGGCCCATAGACATCTATTTATCCTGGATTAAGACTTGAAATGCAGATGCGTTGTCACCCCTGAGTACTAAGATGGAATGCCTCGTTTCCTGTAAAAAGGGTCTCCGGTTCTCTACACTCATCATACGAAACACAGCAGCCTTAAGCTGCTATTTTACGCTGGTATTCTGTGAGAGCGTGGTCCTACCCCGGTCGAGCCAACCCATTCGTGCTATAACTAATATAGCTGCTCTACAACATATAAAAATCCTTGATTAAGAGCAAAGCCTCCCTACAACGGAAGGGGTCCATATCCAGCCGTAGACTCACACGTGCTGATAAAGAAGAAGAAAAATCTCTAAATGTTAAAACTACGAGAATTCTGGTACTACGATTGACCTTTCCATGTGGCAAATTCATCGTACGGTTAGAAATAGAAATTATTAAGAAAATAGATTATTTTAAAATATTATTTAGAACACTAATAAAGCTTAACGTTGCTGTCAGTATTTAACGGTATATAAAACCTCTCTATTGGAAAATCTAACCCCGCAGAAGTTTTAAGAAACGCTTGTTTGCATTAAAGTAAATTAGCTTGATGCTCATTGGAACTGAAAACCTTTCGAGGTCTGGTATCTTAATATCTTTTACTAAGTTTAAATATTCTTAGAATAAATTCAATATTTGCTCACTGAATAGTTAAGTTTTTAAAAATGGAATACACCTTTATATTTTAAACTGATCGGGGATGAATAAGTGCATCTCATTAGCTCGAAATACATTTTGATATTTTCATTTTAATACCGCTCACAGCGTAGTTATAAGTAACATGAAAAATAAACTGTTTGTATAATTTTGTTTGTTAATGGATTTATTTTTTTCTAAAATGTAGAGAATATACCAATATTTGATATATCGATCCAATATATATATATATATTATGAAACAGATCGAATAATGTAATTTTTTTCGATATAAATAGACAGAAAACAAAGGCAATTTTTTATCAACGATTCTGAGGCAAAATCAAATCAAATCACCCAAGGTGAACGAAGAGAAAAACCCACATGACTGGCCCGTAGCCACTCTGGGCGGGCTTGGTGAGCCCACTTTAGTTGTGTGAAATCTTAATAATAATGGCTGACTTACACAGGGACAGTAACTGGCTCCAAATTCGAGGCAAGTCAGTGCTGCCCCGCTACTGGCATAATGTAAATTGATTTGAAGTCAGCACAGCACGGCATGTACAGCACTGTCTACGCGACTACTGACTGCGTGTAAACGGTGCGTCAGTCCTCGGCGCCAGCACTGGCGCCTGTTACTGACCCCGTGTAAATCAGTCTTTACTCTAAGATCTTTTTCGAGTCCATCATAATCTAAATAGCAAATCCCTTGAACGAAGCGACGGTGTTGTTTGCAGATTATTTATACATATATGAAAACAATTCTTAGTAGTTTTATTTTATACAAAAATACATGATATAGATTTTATGGCAGAATCGCTGGATATCCTCAACACTATGCTCAATGATTTCAATAGTGTCTCCCAACGGGTAGGTCTTAAAATAAACATGGAGAACAAAGGTAGTAAACACGTAGTAACATCCATACTCCATATCATACAAATGCTGATAGTCATTTGGAGCACTACGCTCTAATGTACGATTTACGAGTATGTTTACCTATGAGAAATTGTCTAAATAGGTAAGTCCAATTTCGACCGATAATTCAATCGATGGAATCAATTAGGTTGTCGTAGCGTTCGAGACATAACAATACATGTCCTCGTCACGTATACCTCAAAACTGTGTATATAGTCAGTGCCGGATTAGGCAAGCGCGGGGCCCGTACCAAATTCTCTCGAGGGGCCCTTGATCTGCTATGCTGCTATTCTTAAGTAAAGTGTAAAAAACAGTCAATATGTAGTCAATGTGCTTATTTGCCACCTATAGGTTACAATTTTGTTGGTGTTTCATAGTACAGTAGATTACTATAGGCCCTGTCAGACTGACAAAAACAAAATGTTAGAGGTGAGATTGTCCTGGCAATTTAGAATGATTTTGATAAAAAACCAACAATTTAAAACTGACGATACTACACAATTAAATGTAAATCTTTTTAGTACATATTTCAAAAATTCTATTTATTACAAAGCATTATATATAATATTTTTAGGAATAGCTAAAGTTATATTTTGTATATTTTTGTAATTGTATTAATAACTTGTAATAAATTATTAATACAATTATATTATAAAAAGTAATAAATTGTAAAATTATATTACAAAAAATAAATAAATTATGTAAACAAATATTTATTTATTTGTTTCTTTTATTACTTTTTTATCTTTTACTAAGCAAATTTTCTAGATTTCATATGGGCAAATTTAGAAATAATACTATCCGTACCAATTTCTCTTAGCAAATCATATTCTATATTTATCAGAGAGATAATTCAGGCGTTCTTGACTCATAGTGTTCCTTAATTTATTTTTTATATGGTTCAATGTCGAAAATTTACGTTCACCACTGCAGTTATTTATCATGAGGGACAATAAATGCGCAAAGCAGTTTCTAAATTGGGGAAACATGATTCTGATGAATTAGGTATCCATTAGGAATTTATAATATTGAATTTCCAGAGATTAGTTTTTCGTACTGTTAATCAATAATAAATCCTAAGTTTCAAGCAGCTCGGCACTGCACTAATTCGCCGTCTATGCTGATTTCCAAACCATTTGCATAAGCACTGACCATAATTGCAGTTTCTTTCAAATCCTCTTCTGTTGTAATAGATTTTAACTGTCGATATATTCTAAAAAAACTGGATAGATTTTGGTATGCTTTCATGCGTTTACCTAAAGCATATAGTAAGTTATTAATAATGACAACAAACACCTCAATTTCAAACTGTTTACCAGGTGTTTCTTTTTCAATAAATTCGTCAAGTGTACTAGAACCGCTAAAATGGTCGTACTTTGTGTTTCGCTTGCGTCATCTTGAAATTTGTTGCTGATCTGCTCCATTGAATACGATAAAGTGGAAGGAGCTGATACTGGGGTGTCTCGGGCCATAGATGAGAACAGTATTCCATATGTGGCCGACCCTACGCTTGGTAAAGCTGCAATCGGTAGTCCGGCATGAAATACCGTCTCGATCAACTGAGCACCCTAAGCTTTTTTATGCCAGTTTAGCCTGCCCTTCTGCGGACTGCGGAACTGTACGTCTCTCAAGATGTCGACGCCAAGGATTTCAATGCTGGCTGAGGAAACGAGGGAAGTGCCCTGATTGAGGAGATACGACAAAGGGGTTCTTTTTTGCGGTAAACGCGCAAACCTGTGTCTTATGGGGTTTAAACTGGACTAGATTTAGTCGCCCCCAATCCGAGACTTTGTTCAACAAAGACACGACTTCAGACAATAGTATGTTCCGGCACTCGACGACGGATTCCCGAGAAATATTGGCACGGCCTATAAACCATCGCCAGTGCTGTCGTCTGCATAACAATGAATGTTACTAGTATGCAACATATCATTGATATGCAGAAGGAACAGGGTAGGCAATAAAAAAAAGCACGCAGCCCTGTGGAACACCGTTGACTACGACGTTAATAGTCCGATCTGTAAGAAAACTAATGACCCAATTCCATAATTTCTCGGGAAGCTCATAAGGGGGAAGCTGCGAAAGAAGCGCTTTGTGAAAAACCCGATCGAAGGCCTTCGGTATGTCCAAATTAACCGCCTGGGCCTCCGCCTTATTCTCGACTGCCTCCGCCCATCTGTGAGTTAGGTAGACAAGAAGACCACCAGTTGAACGACCTCGACGGAAACCGTATGGACGATCACTAATCTGCTAATGCTCATCAAGGTACTGCATGAGCTGGCAGTTAATAATGGTTTCCATTATTTTGAAGAGTAAGGAGGTTGATTGCGATAGGCTTGTAGTTGGACGGTTTCGAGCGGTCAACTTTTTTAGGGATCGGGTGCACTAAGGCTTTCTTCCATGAGCCTGGAACGATGCCTAAAGAATAAGATAACCGAAGAAGACGTGTAAGAACCGGTGCCAACTCTGGAGCACACGTCTTCAGCACAATTGGGGGGATTCCATCAGGCACACTCGAATTGTTGTCCAGGAACAGGAGTGCTTTGCGCCCCAAGCGCTATGTAAACAGGACATTGCATGGAGCACTCACACGTATGTTATTGGTATGTTCCCCCCGACGTCGAGAGTCGAGTTGGACGCAAAAAGAGAACCTAAAAGATCTGCATTCTCCATTGCGTCGTGGGTGAGCTAGTCATCCTCCCTACGCAAAGATGGTAATGATGGCTTACAAAAATTCCCTTGGGCAGCCTTGGCGAGGGATCAGAACGCACGAGTTCCTAACTAAATTCTCGCCGATTCTCCTAATGTGCTCCGACTTTGCCCTAACGATAACTCTTTTGAAGTTCCTGGAGGCAGAGTTGTACTTCTTTTATGTCATCCCGGAATGCCGGTGCATCAGCCCAGGCCTTGTACTTGTAACACTCTGTTTTTGCTTTTTCCGCGACGCAAATTTTACAGGAGCGTGCAAACCAAGACTGAGATCTGCCGCCGATAGGCACTACATTGTCAGATGACGGGATGAAAAAATCTATTCCCTGAAGCACCACATCGGCGACAAACTTATTAATTTTATTGGATCATCCAGCGAGAAGCAAATCCGCCCCCATGGGTAGGATGCATAAAAAGCCCGCATCGAATACCAATCCGCTGACCTAAACCATACACGGCGGCAGCCTACAGATGCCTACACGTGCCTGCAATGAACAAGTGATAGGCACTGTACTCCAGACCAGGCAGTGATCCGAAGTACCAAGATCGCCGGAGACTTGATATCCGTCCGGATGAGAGGTCAGCAGAAGTTCCAACAGTGAAGGTGTATGATCCTCCACATCTTGTAATCGCGTGGGCGAAGTGACCAGTTGTGTAAGACCACATATCAAGGCAAAGTCGTAAACAGATCTTCCCGCATGATCAGTAGTACGAGAATTGAGCCATTCGTCGTGGTGGGAGTTGAAACTTGTGCGTTTACCGTATGAATTTCTGTGTTTTATTTTCGCCAACGAAATAATCAATTACTGATTGTCTGCCGTGGATTGTCTTAGTCGAAAAAGGTAAACCGTTTCACGTTTTTGTGACATCAAGTAAATTGAATATACCACGTCTTAATAAGTTTCACTCAAAAAATTACTCTTAGGCAGTGATGGACGGGTTTGAGTACGTGGGGCCCCCTTCTGCGCGGGGCCCGTAGCAATTGCTACTCCTGCTACGTGGTTAATCCGGCACTGTATATAGTGTGTATTGCCAGTGATGACATATGGATCTGAAACGTGGTTCTTCACCGCTGGCCGTATGTGGAAGCTAACAGTCGCCCAGCGAGCTGTGGAAAGGGCTATGCCGGGTAATAAAAAGCTTTCATCAATTACTTGCAAACTTTTGGTAAACTTTGATTTATTATTCGAAGAAGTTTTGGAATGCTTCTTCGAATTATGCAAGACGTACTTAACAAAACTACCTCCTCGGGCGACTTCACGACCACAATCGAGCTATGAAAAAGATTTATTTCGGAGTTTCTCGTTACCGAATACTATGTATTTTCTTATAATATTGTAGTTTGGCATGAATAGGTATTTAGTAAAATAGGGTGCTCCCTATTCACGTTACAGTAAATGGAGAATATGAAACGCACCGTAACATCAGCAAATACAATTAATGTACTTTGTACCTCATGAAATAATAAATTCAGAACCAAACGCAAACCAGAAAGGTATTTAAAACATTTCCAACAATTTAAAAAGAACCATTAAGAGATGAGTTAAACCATTTAAAACATTGTTTCTATTAAAATTTCTATCGTTGAAAAGATTAACGAAATTCAATTTTAAAATTTTCGAGGTAGCATGTGCCCGCCGCAGTAACTTTGTTACTGAAACAATTATTGTTCTGCAGTAAATGGTGGTAACAAACACTTAACTTTGAGATTTTACTAAACCTACTTTAGTTTTTAATACTGAAATTGTATTTAATTAACTTTTCAAAACAGCGGATTGTACAGTGCACAATAGGTTCATAATTAACAAAGTTTATAATGATCCATATTAACAGATTATTTTCTTAAAAAAAAGAATACTAGTAACCCTATTAACATTACTGGATAGGCTTGTGTTAGGAGTTGTCTACGACAGTGTCGAGTGGCGGATTCAAACCCTTATGGTTTCGCAGTCTACTGTGGTGAGTAAATTAGTAGCTAGAACGGACCTTAAGATCACGCCACCACTACATCATACATCGGATGATGTCCTACGTTGCCGATTAGCAACGCCCGCTCATTAGGGCGCATGTGTTCCCATTGATCGCAGCATTACCAAAGTTCAATGGCCGCCTGTCTACCTATTGTTCTCATCGATGGCGGCGTGGGCGGAGTTCAATGGCCGCCTGCGAGATATTGTGTTCATTGTGAATACGACCAATCAGAGTGTAGTTTAATGCCGCGGCCTCACACATTGCGCTAGCGCGAATATTCGCGTTATTGCAATGTATGTGGCCGTCCCTTCGTGAATACTTCGTTACTTTGTGCGAAGTTTCAAGCACATCGCTTCGCTGTCGATAAATTCTCGCACTTCAAAAGGTTTTATCGTGATGGATTTCGCGTGTGGCCACACTTCAGTCTGCCCACAGACATCGTGCGTAGCGGATGTTTTACAGTAAATTGAGGTTTGCAACGTATTTCCGACATAGATTAGTGTAATGAAAAAAAAATTAGAATTTACCAGTAATTACGAGTGCGAGCCGATATTATTTTTTTTCCTTATTTTTTAAAAACTGACACAATAATAAAAATAATTATTCGCTACCATATAATGCAGAACGACCGTGGCGTCCATTTTGTATTTAGCGTGTGTTTAGCGCGATAAAATTTACAACGCGCAGTGTGGCCAGGCACCTTCGCGGTAGGAGGCGCGGGCGAAGGAGAAGTTTTATCGCGATAATTCTTTATCGCGATGTGTGTGGCCGAGGCATAAGACAAACAGCATATTGTGATTTTAATTATTATTAATTATTTTTACCAACTCTGTATCGCAAAATATGACGTTAATTTGTAAAATAACTTTGGGTTGAAAAGTATATTAATTAGTAAGGATGCTCCTTCATGAAAATACCGGACGACATACAGCGCTGCTGCAAATTAAAGTGACCTTTGAAACCTTTGAGTACGATTTCCCAGTAGAAACTGCCGGAGTAAGACTGGTAGATAATTATTAAATAAATTTCAGAAAATTAACCGAGTCAGTTTTAACAAACTACCTATAGTCTCTAAATTTATTAAGTCTCGTTCCGTTTTCGTAATTTTCAAATAAAGGCGTGACTAAACAACAACATTATTTTTTATAAAATAAGCCACTTTCGTATTTTAATAAAACAATGAAGTCCACCTTTCTGAAATAGGCTTAAAAACTTGAAATATCATAAGTAAGTTTAGTACCTAATATTAATACCTTCTGTGAACACTAGAAACGCACACAAGATAGTAATAACTCGTAAATATTGAATTACTCGACTACACAAAGTCAGCAATTTATTCGTGAGGCAATGCACGTGTTATTACAACACAGTCCCAGAAAATATAAATCTTGTCTACAACTAAGTTTGGAAATTTATTAAAAAGATTACTAAATATTAATGAAAACATAGTTGTTCAGAAGTCTTGGACATGAGTTGATCGCTACCAATCTGTTTGTAGCATAATTTATATGTACATTTTAATAAAGTGTTCGCCTCGTTAGCCTAACGACCGTGAGAGCGATTGCTGATTATGTAGTCCCGGGTTCGAATCCCATCGAGTTGTTAGAGGGTGGAAAGGAGAGGGAGGAATTAAAGCATGTAATTCCCGCGCACACTCTCCGAAATGCATCCTATAGAATACGGAGAGGCTGGCTACTCTGCGCCGGTGTTTGAGGCTGACAAGAACCAAATCAAGGTTACCAATAAGCCTCTTAGCACGGCTCTCCACTGAGTTCAACGCTGCTAGGTGACATTTTGCAGCACCAGTCCATATGTGACGGCAGTACTCCATGCATGACCGGACTTGCACTTTAGTTATAGTATAAGAAGCTGTCCCGGCGTGATGTACCGGCGCACCCTTGCAAGGACACCTAGTTTCCTTGCGGCTGTTTTTGCCCTGGACTTAATGAACCACCCATAGTTGAGGTTTGGAAAAATCTCAACGCCTATCAACTGAAGGCGGTCAGTGTATTCCAAAGATACATTCTGGAACGTAGGATCCAGGGTGAGCGAGAGTTATTGCGTTTTTCTGTCAATAAATTTTCAGTAGCAGCCAGGAGGCAAGAAGTTTGCGGTGTTTCACCCCCGTGCCTGTTTGTTGCCAGTTTCCACGGCCGAGGCTTTTAGGTTTTCGAGCATTAGGTTCACCTGATATATATTGAAACATTATCATTATCATCGTTATCAGGCCACAACAGTTCACTTCCAAAGTCGGGATTCTCTTATTAAATAACAGATTAGGCATAATCGCAAACCTTGACAGGCGGAATGATAACCGCTATACCAGAAATCTCACATATTTAACTCTACTTCCCGATGCCAGTGTTTGTATTTCACATCCCTTACAATACCATCTACATCAAGAGTTATTTTTGCCATTGTCAACAATAATCACTTACGACACACGACTTCACCTTTTCTTTTAATGCCACAGTCTTTTAGACCTCTGCTGAACTGGACTTTCCAAATAAGGCCCAACAGGCGTGCGTTACATGGAATTGTCATTGTATATGTTTGATTAACTTCAAAAAACACGTTACAAAAGCGCTTTTAGCGGGATGAATTTATTACTATTACATTTTAAAAACAAAAAAGTAGTAAGAATATCACAATTATATTATAGGATACACCTTTTATTTACATCAATTTACCTTGGATACAACTTTTTCTTCGAATGCCAACCAGACCAACACTCATGTTCATGTTTATTGAGCGATAAGACTAGCGACTAACATATCCAAGAGTATTAGTAGTGCGAGATTTTCGCCTTTACGTTCAAGAAAACGCTTATCTATCATGAGCATGCCTGACAAATATACATACTAGCAGTGTCGAAAAGGGACACCCGAGATGGAAGTTAACCAAACAAATTGGCTTTAGCTAATTTAACTATTTCCCTATCCCATGAGTCATTTATAAACATTTCGATTATTTAACTATTGCGTCTAATTAGGACAGGGAATCTGTAGAGATTTTATGTTATTTTCAGTTATGTCAAAAACATATAATTCCCGTTTCGTGATGGTGTATGAGAATCCATCACCTCTTTCATGGTTCTCTTTTGGCGACTATGGAAAATGACAGAAAGATGGATCACGAATCGTATAACCATTTTATTCACGTCAGAGATAAAATATCCAGACCGGCGACGAAGAGCAGCTTTACAGGTGCGAGACTTCTGATATTGCCTGACAAGTGGTGCAACTAAGGAAAATTAGGTTATATCCAGGAATAGATTTCTACCGGATAGTAAAAAAATAAGATAGAATTTACTGTCGATAACAAGATTATAATATAAAATCACCATTACAATATTGAAATGACATAAGGTAGTTAATTCAAACATTATGTCATATATCTGAAATTTATTGCAAATAAAGTTATTTTACGACCAATTTCCATTGACACGTAAACGGGTAAATCCATTCCTGTTTATCGGTTTTATTATATTTTTTAATACCTGAAATGTATTTTGCTGAAATGTAAATTGTCTTCTTTCTTTACTTGTATCCTTTTTGTCTTACCATTACAGCCTTTAATAAAGTTCACTGCTGAACATAGGCCTGTCCATAAATTGCCTCATAGGGGTATATTTTCCATAGTTGCCACGCATGGCAAGCGGGTTGGCATCCGCAGTTTTTATATTTAATCGTTATTAGGAAGACGCTGCTGCTCATCTCCTGATTTGTTTTCCTCTATCGCCTCTTTCGACACCCACAACATGATATGGGGTAGTGGATATTCTTACACTGCCACAACACGGTAGATTATTTTTTTCTAAAGTTATATATTATGGATATTCCTGAAGCTTACCTATGACATAATTTTCTTTGTTAGACAACATAACGAAGACATCTAGCTGGCGTAGTACTCTTACTGATATACAAAAGAAATGTCAAAAGGCCTTGACAATATGGTGGGTTTGACTCTTCAAGTAATAATATGCGCGCAAACGCGTCTTCGAAACGGATTTCGAAGCTTTGTTGCAATGATGGGAGCAAGGATAGTTGTAGCGGGAATTAAGCGTGGACAGCTTCTAAGCGTGATCGAGAGAGAGTAGATCCAATTCTAAGACTACAGCACAGGGCTATTCATTACGGGAATAATCGGAGGCCTCCGAATGCTACATAACGCGATAAGAACGATGGATCGAGTCATCGTTGTGACTCTACTGTGCTGGGGGCAACGAATACATGCAGTAGAGATATTATATCGAGACGTGCCAAACAACCATAGCTATAAATAAAGTGCGGTTTTGAAATTCCCAAAATCCCTCAACTGCTTATGGTGGCCACCGCTAGACTTTAAGCGGCAGGAGTCCGGCATAGCCTCTTCTGTCCTTTAATATAGATATATCAAACAAGCCAAGCAGAATACAGTAGTTTTATGCTTCTTGATTCCGTTAATATGCAAAAGGCTTGATATACTGAATCCGACAGGAGTCATTTGTCAGAAAGAACATTATCGTATTTCACTACCCCTATTTGCGCATGAAATATCTTTTGTGTAATATTGAACAGTATGCCATTTTTGGGTAAGATTGATATAATATCTATTGTTTTAGACTACTCTTACTGCTAGGAGTATTATGGAAATATTAAAAAATCTAATGTTAACTGTTGTTTTATTTCGAAGCAATATTTTTGATATTGTATATTTGAATAAAGATTTTGTATATTTATGCGAATACTACAGATGAGATTAAATCTGTCAAAATACATTCTTTTAACTAGTAATTAAATTATGCCCATATGTTCCTTTTAAACACATTATTATGAACCATAGATTTAGGATAGTAATAGACGGTCATAGTGTGCAAGAGAGAAGAAAATTCCTTATGGAAGTATATTAAAATAGAAAAAGATAGCAAATCTCATGACTCTGTAACCGATTTTGAATGACAGGTCGGCCCAAGTCGGCACCATAGACTTAGAATATACCATAGACTTAGAATATACTGGCGTATAGACGACCTGACAGCCTGAAAACGCGTGACCAATTTTGATTTGTCATTGTGTGCGTTAGCTATTGATGTACATTTTACCTACAAGGGCTATCGAAAAATGATTGTTAAGGAAGCGGTAAAAAGATTTAAACAAATTGTTTAGGGGACGAAATTGAATAACTTCAAAAATTAATTGAATTTTACCATGATAGTTCTAAAATAATGAAAAAATATTCATAAAACATGTTCCTGGGAATAAGCTAAAGCTACCTGCCTTTTGTTGGATTTTAATTCAAATGTGTAAAATCCCAGGCGACTTTACCGATAAACTTAAAAAACTCCCCAAGAATCAGATTGGAAAATTGTATTTTCGAGCTATGATCTTTGGAGAAAAATATTCATTGCCGTGGGCAGTTTCCCGGAATTTCTTTTTTTAACATATTGTTAATATAAATAGTTAGATACATATCTAAGTATTTTATTTGTATTTTATAAAATGTTTTGACGGGGAAATAAAAAACGGGGACACGGAGTACATTGCTTTATTTTTTATTTTTTATATAAGTATTACTTTTGATATTACAAACATTTAAATAAATACATTATAGAAGTTTATTTTAACATTCGACTTAAATATGAATGTAAAATTAATAATGTAAGTAAGGAAACTTGTAGGAATCAGTTAAGTAAGATGCTGTTTAAAGCCAATATGTTTATGAGGCTTCTTCATGTTTCATGTTTATATTCTTATTTCTTATTTAATAATTGTGGAGTTCTTTTTCATTCCAACCAACCCGTCCAATTAACCTTAACCATTTTTTCTAATTATAGAATCCGGAGGGAATCTGTTTGACAAACGGCAAAATAAAATTACATTTTAGAACGCAAACTGAGGATTTATTTTCTTGTTGTGTGGGCAAGTCTATCGATTCATTATAAACATTCAAGATGAATATCGACATTAATTTTGATATAGTTGAGTTGTTGAAATGTATTTACCTATATCTTTGCAAAATATCAAAATTAACAAAATTATTGAAAACATTCTATATTTTAAACTGTATATAACATAAATTTTAACCAAAAATAAACGCTTCATGACATTGACGACGTCTTGAGAATTTACCTGTGAAATGTGCAATTATCAGGATTATTTCTGTTATTAACACCAATATCACTCACAGAACAAGTAACCATTTTAAAAAAAAGCTACTTACGAAAAATAAGCACTATTACACTCTAAAAAGTTACAAAATATCTAGGAGCTATTTCTTGCGTGCCGACTTGTGCCGACCTGTCATTCAAAATCGGTTACTGAGTCATGAGATTTGGTATCTTTTTCTATCTTGCATATTTGCCATAAGGAATTTTCTTCTCCTTTGCACACTATGTTGGTCTATACGCCAGTATATTCTAAGTCTATGGAATATACTGGCGTATAGACGACCTGACAGCCCGAAAACGTGTGACTAAATTTGATTTGTCATTGTGTGCGTTAGCTAGTGATGTAAGTTTTACTTACAAGGACTATCGAAAAATGATTGTTAAGGAAGCGGTAAAAAGATTTAAATAAATTGTTTAGTGCACGTGCATAGTTCTAAAATAATAAAAAAATATTCATATAAAATGTTCCTGGGAATAAGCCGAACCTGCATTTTGTTGGAATTTAATTCAAATGTAAAAAATCCCAGGTGATTCTACCGATAAACTTTTAAAAAAACTCCCCAAGAATCAGATCGCAAAGTCATATTTTCGAGTTATGATCTTTGGAGAAAAATATTTACTGCCATGGACAGTTTCCCCGGAATTTCTTTTTTAACAGATTGTTAATATAAATAGGTAGATACTTAACTAAGTATATACCTATTTATATTTTATATATTTTATAAAATGTTTTGATGGGGAATTTAAAAACGGGGACACGCAGTACATAAATTGCTGCTTTATTTTCCATATAAGTATTACTTTTGATAATTAAAAACATTTAATAATTAATAATTAAATACATCATAGAAGTTTATTTTAAAATTCGACTTAAATATGAATGTAACATTAATAATTTAAGTGAGGACACTTGTAGGAATCAGTTAAATAAGATTGCTCTGTTTAAAGGCCAATATGTTTATGAGGTTTCATCATGCTTCATGTTTATATTCTTTCATCTGTCCCTGAAAAGTGTAAAATAATAATAAACTTATTATCATTTTTGCTACATGAATCTTAAAAACTTAATGATCTTAACAGTGTAAAGTGCACCAAGTGTCTGAGGATACAGATGCACTCTCTATTCTCTCAACCTCGGCATGTTAGTTAAATGGTCACTCATTCATGGACTGACCGCGGCAATTGCAACTTAATCCCGCAGATCTATTGATCCGTGCAGCTATTGCTTAACCACGAGTTCCTCTTCTCTACGGCTGTAGGCGATGAACCACGCTATTCAAGCCCTCGGCAAAATGTCGTCGGCTATCAAGCATGAATCGGGCATCGAGCGTTGTGAGTATCAAATACTATGGAATTTATACTATCCTGGCACATTGAACCGCGCGTCTCATGCACGGGCGTCTATTGGCGCTTCAAAAGCATTACTAAATATATTATATCTAACTACGCTAAAAGTTTTATCATTGTGACTTGGGAATATAATCCGAAGCTCCTCGCAACCCCTTGGGGAAAATAGCGTGATGCTATGAATATTGCACTAGTGTGACCGTGAGGTGCGGGTGGTGAAGTAAGGTTATACATTTTTTTGGTTGAGAAATAGATACTTAGTTGGGTTCATAACGGCTTCAATAGGATGATCTCAAGATTTTTTATCTTTAATGTACTACAGTTTTATTATGTATAAAAATCTGTCTCAATTTTTATCTAAAGTTTTGAAAGTTAAAGTTAAAGTCTTATTATTATAACAATATTATACTTACTAGAAAAAAAGTAAGATAGCGCTGTAGCCTGTGTAATAACGCTCTGTATTAAAATAACCTTTAAAAATAATTTATGTGTTTGTGAGTAATAAAAATAAGTGAACATTGTTGTGTGACATTGTTATTTATAAAATTTATTAGTTAATTTATAAGTGTGAACTCTGAAGTTTGAAGTTACCGCCAAAACGATTAATTCATAACGTTAAAATTGTAATATTGTGCTAATAAGCAAGGGATAAATATCGATATTAAGTTTATGTGAGTACTGTGCAATTAAACGGTGCACAGTACTCCGTAAATAACTTGTCTATCGAAAACACAGAACTTAAAAGAACCATCAAAAATTTTACCTCCAAACATGAAATTGTTATCAAAGCAACTAAAATGTTATCGAGTGAATTGGGCACCCCAAACAAAAATATAAAACTAGCTACTCCTCGTCGTTTATCTAAAAATATGCAAAAACGAATGCGAACAAATATAACACAAACTCAAGTGCTACCACAATCTGAATTAGTAAAAACAGTACAGAACACGAACCAAAGAACCGAAACTCTAAAACAAGAAAATCATAAGCTGTGCATTTTAAGCAGTAATAAATCAAACAAGATCCTTAAAGTTGCAGAAGACACCTTGCCTAATTTCCAAATTTGCCACTACTTGACACATGACAGTGGAGTAAGACAGATTATTAGTGATATTGATAAAAAACTAAAGAGCTATACATTAAATGACTTTTGTATAATTTTAATTGGAGAAGGGGACTTTCGAAAAACAAATAATTATTTCGATCTGACAGTTCATATTCGTGAAACTCTGTTAAAAATAAAACACACAAATATTATTTTATGCCTACCTACCTTCAAACTAAATGATAGCTCCATGATGTTTAACAATAGAATAGAAACATTTAATAACCTGTTATGTCTGGATAATTACACTCATAATTATGCATGCCTATACTATTCTAACCTAAATCTATCATATGATTATAAAATGTTTTTGAGGAGCAGTGGTACTCTCAATAACCGCGGTATTAAAAACATTTTTGAAAATCTTAGAGAAATGATAAATACTGAAATAAAGGAGTATAATAAAGATACACACAGTCCCTTAGACATAGAAGATATAAGATCTTCCTCTCAATCCTGTAGCGAAACTAACACAAATGAGCTGTTTTTTCTCTAGTTATTATCTCAATGTACTACATCAAAATATCGCTGGCCTAATAAAAAAGTCAAAAGCTCTTACTGTATGTTTGTGTGAGCTATTTGAAAAACAACTAAATGTTGATATTTTGTGTATTACCGAGCATTATATCATGGAAGGCTATGAAAATCAACTATACGTACCGAATTACTGTTTAGCTTCATATTATTGTAGAAAAGATGAAAAAAGAGATGGAACTTGTATCCTGGTAAAAAACGGACACCAATGGAAAGAGCTACCAAAAATAGCGAAGTTATCATCGCCAGGTGTGATTGAATGTTGTGCTGTCGAACAACAAATGTAAGCAATTTTAATGACGCTATGAATAAACTTGAAATTATTTTACAAAATATATCAAACATGCGCTTTAGGAACATAATTATCGCCGGAGATTTTAACATTGATATACTTAAAAATAATAGTCAAACAATGGCATTTGAATGTCTGCTATTAGGTTTTAACCTAAAATTAGCATTGAAACAACCGACACGCATGGCCAGTATGACATGCATCGACAACTTTGCGTACAACTCTGATAAGCAGTGTAAGTCTAATGTGATGAAGTTTGCATTATCAGATCATACAGCACAGATTATAATAACGAAAACATGTTAAAGTTTAAAGATTATTTAAAAAAACTTTCCTTTTCAGAAATTTACTGCACAGATGATCCTAATGTAGCATACAATAATTTTATCGATACTTAAACTATTTTATGATCTATGTTTTCCGGTTATCGTACACAAAGTCAATGTTTTAAAAATTTCGGTGGTTATCTCTGAAGTGTTAAATTATGTAGTAAAAAGAAACGAAAACTTTTGTGCGAAAACCTAACCATATCAATTACACAAACTTTAAAAATTATGCTATTATATTCAAAAAATTATAAACCTAACTCAAAAGGCACAAAATACCTATAAAATAAAAACTTCCAAAATAGGTCAAAAATGACTTGGCAGATATACAAAATAAAATAATACCCAAAACATTATATAAATAAAATTGAGGTAAGTAGCCAAGTGATATCGAACCCAGCGAAAATTTGTAATGTATTTAACAACTACTTTTCGAGCCAAAACTTCATGCCGAAAGTAAACCAAAAGCAATTAATATAAACACTGTATCTAATTCTATGTTCTTAGAGCCTAGTACAGCATATGAGGTAAAGGAAATAATAATGTCTCTGAAAAACACATGCAGTGTAGGTTATGATGACATTAGTACAAAGGTAATTAAATATGTGGCTAATAATCACCTGACTTATATAATTATCTTTGCATTTGTGCTGGCATTACTGGTACATAGTAGTCGGCACAAGTCGGCACGCAAGAAATAAGCTCCTAGATATTTTGTAATTTTTTAGAGTGAGAAGTATAAAAGAAAACGTAGAATGAAAACAATTTTATTACAAGGAGGCATTTCTACATTATTTGTACCAGTAAGTATAATACTGTTATAATAATAAGACTTCAAAAATTTAACTTTTATTATAACTAATATTGTTAGTATAACTTCAAAAATTTTACTTCAAAAACTTTAGATAAAAATAGAGATAGATTTTTATACATTATAAAATTGTAGTACATTAAAGATAAAAAGAATCTTGAGATTATCCTTTTTAAGCCATTAGGAACCTAACTGAGTATCTATTTATCAACCAAAAAAAAGTATAACCTTACTTAACCACCCGCACCTCACGGTCATACTAGTACAATATTCATAGCATCACGCTATTTTCTTCAAGGTTGAGCAGAGCTTCGGATTATATTCCCAAGTCATAATGATAAAACTTTTAGCGTAGTTAGGTATAGACTTAGTACTTACTTTCTTAGTTTTGTTTTTAATCGAGGATGAAGTGAACTGTGATTCGTTTTCACACCTACTTTTATAAAAAGTCAGGCTTTACTATTAAATGTCTATTCGCTATCTTATATTGGTATCGTACTCTCTTATATTGGTATGATTAAGTTGGCACTAAGAGCAGAGTATGGAGTTCTCTCCAGTAGAGGTTCCACTTCATCGTTAAAATGCAATGTGGTACATAAAAAACAGTTACTTTAATAATATTAATCGTTACTGGTCTGGAACTATTGTTTTTTTTTTCTCCTCCTCGAACACAAGGATAGTTTAAATTAAAAGATGAAGTTTTTATTTACATATATTTTATTGAAAATCAAACAATCAGTTCGTTTTCAAAACACCATTTCTAAATACATAAAACATTTTTAACGCACAGATTTTCGTATGAGTAAAACAGTTATACAGTAAAGTATATTTACAATAAAGTTCACAAAGAGTATTTAAATTAGGAGCTCGTAAGCAATTTATATCTATGATAGTATTATTTTCATCACAAAGATCTTGTACCCATTTTACTTTTTCACATCGTTTTAAAAAAATCTTTTTATCTTTCAAATATGTCTTGATAATTCTGTGAAACTCTTTATAATCAACAAAGCCCTCACTCCATCGACACCCTCTGTGCTTTTCAATCCAAAAAATTTGTTTTTTCTCTTCAAGAGATAGTGAAGTGAACGGGTAAGGAGGTTTAATTAGGAATATTTTGGTGTACTCTAGAGTGGCTATAGCAAATTCTTTTACTATAAATTCATTTTTGCTATTTTTGAATCGTTGAAGATCTACGATTATTGTATTGCTATTTATGATATTTTCTTAACGATATTACTCAGTGGTTTGTACTCGAATATACAATCGTTTAAAATCAAGCAATAAGCAGCTGTCTGATCTAGTATTTCTTGGTCTGTTTCGATTCCAACTCTGACGTCGATTGAACCTTTTAAAGTTTCGTGCTGTCTTGAACAATCAATTACAAATAATGGCGTCTCTGAATTCCTTTATCATCACAAAGATCTGAGGGCTTTGTTGATTATAGAGAGTAGTCGTAGAGAAGAGGAACTCGGGTTAAGTAATAGCTGCGCGGATCAATAGATCTGCGAGATCAAGTTGTACTTGCCGCGGTCAGTCCATGAATGAGTGACCATTTTCTTAACATACCGAGATTGAGAGAATAGAGAGTGCATCTGTATCCTCAGACACTTGGTGCACTATACTCTGTTAAGATCATTATGCTTTTATCCTTTTCTGAGTCAACTTTCGATTGGGGCAGGATTTGGCCGATTCTCCTGGGTTCAAACAATGTTTGAACCCACCATTTTAAATTTTGAATAAGCGTTTCTGATTAAAGTAAAAGCTCTATTTTTCATCTCAAGTAACGATACGATTCAAAATCCCCTCGTTATTGTGACAGTTGAGTAATGTAACGCAGCACTCGAAGCGTGTTTGTTGGTGTGCTTCACTCTATTTGGAGTACGGTATGCGGTACCCGATTTATCGAGCTTTTTATTTTTCATTTTGTTTCAAGTGAATTAAATTGTTTCGTCACACACACACACCGACACCAGCCGCTAACTCTGGCATGGTTTGCGATAGATGTGCTTCCACCAACATTTTTAGTTCTTCCTTTTCGACTAGGGTCTCTGGCCGTCCACGGGGTTTGTTTTGTAGGTCAAAATTTCGAGAACGAAAACGTTGGAAACAAAACCGTTCCGTGTTTTCTTTTACAGTAGCTTCCCCATACATATCATTAATCATTTGAGCTGTTTCTGTAGCGCTGGTGCCACAGTGGAAATAACGTAAATAAATAATAATTCGTAAATAACGCGATATTTTAGGTTTTACATATTGTGAACAGTACAATGAAAACAAACGAATCACTAAATTCGAAACACAAATACACAAGCCTCAATTTGAAATAAAAGTGAATTTGAAATTCCTAACCAAATGCCAGATATTTGAGAACAAATTGGCCAGTTCGACAAAATGCCAATTTCATAATATGTAAAGACCTAATATGACAAAATCTATCCAAAAATGATTGCCATAATCGTCACTTTCATATACTCTAAGATGTCTTGGTCTTTTAATAGAGGAATTTAGTATCTAGTGTACTGCAATAAGCTGAAATGATCCAAAAACGACTTAGAAACTGTAAACAGTGTTACAGATTATATGCATTCCTCTGCTGGGCACAGGTCTCCTATAAATTCAGTGTTAGGGTTAAGGAGCGATTTGTCACCCACGCTGCTGCAATGTCAACATACATTATCAACTTCCCATAACCATGATATATTATTTTATTTCTCAGACATGCAAGTCATGATCTTTACCTTCATCGCAGAGGACGTGGTAACAAGACTTAGAAACTGCTGAGCAAAGGCTGCTGCTGACCCGCGATGATCCAATGCATATTGGCAAACTCCACATATCCACGAAATAAATCATATCTCAGACTCGATGTTTACCTTCATCGCTGAGCACGTGGTAAATCAGCACGGAACAGGCGGAGTTTCAACACAGGTTGCTTGCGTACTGTGAAATTGTTTAAAGTGTTATGCTTATACGTAAGAATTGTTCTGCAAATTATGACTTTAATACCTTGAATTGATCCTTAAATTTTGTGATGATTTTCAACCTACTTAAACGTATAATACACTTAATATAATTTCGTCTTAATTATCATTATAGAACCGCGAATAAACGGTTTCTATCGCCTATCGCCTATGCCTATCTTTAAAACTAAACAGTTATAAAAATTTGCTCATAAAATTTTCCTTACAAAATAAGAATATTATTTTTCTCCATGTTTCATATAATTCTGTGAGTAAGAGTGAAATATAACAATAACCAAATAGCGTTATTGCTAAAGTAAGATGTGTTGTGCGGGCAAATATAAAGTATCATAATATACATGATTAAAAACCCATGTACAGTATAAAATACACACTATATTACGCAAATAGAAAGCTATTCCTAATGCATTAAAATTTGTCCTGCTTATATAGTCGCACTATATAATATATGACGACGCTTTACAATACAGGACATCATTATTTTGTCTCTCATGACTTGTTAGTCACGCAGAAATGCAACTACTTCAAAATTCACCTGTCAAGCTTTTTATTGCAGTAATCATCATCATCATCATCATTACAGCTCTTCACAAGTCCACTGCTGAACATAGGCCTCCCGAAGGAACGCCACAAAGCGCGGTCCTGAGCCACCTGCATCTATCGACTTCCTGCATGTCTTACGAGGACGTCACTCTATCTAGTGGGATAATAAAAATAACTTTTTATTTAGTAATTAATAGTTGTTAATTTTTTAAGTGATATGAAAAAGGAACTAACAATCCAGTAACAGGCAAGTGGCTATTGTAGCCCAAGTACAGCTGCAACCAACTTCAAAGAAAGAAAGCTACAAATGTGTTGTCACCTCTGAGGATGAACTGAACTCTCTCAAGTCAGAATTTTTACTATAATTCCTAGTATACGCATAAGAACAATGACCGTATAAAGCTTCATTCACATATGCAAACACCATGCGTGGCAGATACGAAATACGAAGGCTGCGGCCGGAGAAAGCAAAAAAATGCAAAACTATATTTTTAATATAATAATTTATTAGTTGAAAGTTATAATTAAATATTAAAGTATACGTGGCAATTGCTCGATGTTGGAGACAAGATTGAAGGTACCCCGCGATGAATGGCTGTGTGTCCGTTTAAATGCATTTCGATGCGTCAGCGTTACGTGCCTGGCCATTTCTACGTAAAACGATGAGTGTGGGAAAGCTGATCGGACATTCCTCGTGTGTTTACCTACATGATATACGTAACATACCGAAAAAACAACATATGTATGTAATTCCTTAATGCCTCTGCACATCCTAACTGATTGCGGTTTCTTCAGTTAAGGAACAGAATCTACACAAACAAAAATAAAAAATGAGCCTCCTTTTCATTGTGAAAGGATATAAAACTTTTGGTCTGTCGCGCTGTTTCAGTGTATTTTGGCGAACTGCACATATCCTCCAAATGTTAATCAATAAATTTGGACAAATCGATAGCTAAGAACACTGGGTGCGATTCCCTCACAGAACAAATATTTGTATGGCCTACAAATTAATGATCCAGATGACGGTGTTTGTCACATTAAATTTATACAATATTAGCTATTCCCCGCGAATTCGTCCGCGTGGAATTTTTACGACTGGATTTCATGGGTTTTAATTTTTTTTGCGCGGAACCCTAATTCTTTTTCTAAATATAGTAGTGTATTTCTAAAATAAATGTAACCTAAGTTACTCCTTATAAAATCATCTATCTGTCAGTGAAAGTCCCGTCAAAATCGGTCCAACTATTTCGGAGATTAGTCAGAACAAACAGACAGACATACAAACATATTTATGCATTTAGTAAAAAGCTATTATTTTGACATTACAAACAGACACTTCAATTTTATTTATTTGTATAGATGTAAAAGGCTTCCACTATACGTAATAAATTCTTAGTGTGGAGTAATTTAAGTTATAGTATTATTATGGTAATAAATATTGTATATTTTAATGTTATGTAAATAAATAACGTTTAAAAATTATAAAAACATGTGAGCCCTAATTTTTCTAAAATAAAAGTAACCTAATTTACTCCTTCTAACATCATCTATCTGTCAGTGAAATTCCCGTCAAAATCGGTCCAACTGTTCCGGAGATTAGTCAGAACAAACAGACAGACAGACAAACATATTATATGCATTTAGTAAAAAGCTGTTATTTTGATATTACAAATAGACACTTCAATTTTATTTATTTGTATAGATGTAAAAGGCTTCTACTATACGTAATAAATTCTTAGTGTGGAGTAATTTAAGTTATCAGTTTAGGTATTATTATGGTAATAAATATTGTATATTTTAATGTGATGTAAATAAATAACGTTTAAAAATTATAAAAACATGTATGCAGTTCAGACGCGGTAGAAGTGAAACCTACAAATGAAATGAAATATACAGGGTATTTTGAAACGCTCCGAAAACGAAGACAGACGACAGTACTAACTATATCTTACAAGGCCCGGAACCGGTTTGAAAATAACGGTTAATAAAGGTTAATAACGGTTTTGTGTTAACGTTATGTTCAGAACAAAACCGGAATTTATTGTTCTGTAAACAAAATAAACCGGTTTTGAATCACGATACCTATACACTAAAATAATATAATTGTCTGTGCGACGTGATTTTTGTAGCTATCTGCCGCTGCCACTGGCGTGTGTGGCGCGGCGGCGCGCGGTCTGTGGATTCCCCTATCGCCTTGCCTTAAATCTAAAGAACGAAAAATAGTGTTCAATAACGGTTAATGAACACTAACCACAATGGAACTTTATTTGAAAATACCGGTTAAATTAAGGTTACGTTGGAACGAAACCTTAATATTCGTTCACATGTACTTGCAAGCCAAACCGGTTTGAAAATTTTACCGGTTTCCGACCCTTGATATCTTAGATGATGGGTGAAATACAAGGCCCGAACCGGTTTGAAAATAACGGTTAATAAAGGTTAATAACGGTTTTGTGTTAACGTTATGTTCAGAACAAAACCGGAATTCATTTTGTTCTGTAAACAAAATAAACCGGTTTTTTGAATCACGATCCGCGGTGCTTGATATCGCACTAAGAAAAGTAATATAATTGTCTGTGCGACGTGATTTTTGTAGCTATCTGCCGCTGCCACTGGCGTGTGTGGCGCGGCGGCGCGCGGGTCGGTGGATTCCCCTATCCCCGCCTTGCCTTAAATCTAAAGAACGAAAAAATAGTGTTCAATAACGGTTAATGAACACTAACCACAATAGAACTTTATTTGAAAATACCGGTTAAATTAAGGTTACGTTGGAACGAAACAATATTTCGTTCACATGTACTTGCAAGCCAAACCAGTTTGAAAATTTTACCGGTTTCCGACCCTTGGTGAAATATAAAATCGATCCTGATGAAAAAAATCATCTTTTCACAACGTTTTATTAGCTTTATTCACGCTTCATCGTGTTAGTATAAATCATCGTGTTAAATAAAACGTTAATTTCATTAAAATAAAACATGAAAATACTTAAACATTAAACCAGCAATGGAATTTAAAATAAATAAACCATAAAACCAGCTGACTAGGGTCAATATCCGCGTCGAAGCCAAACTCTTTATCTAGCTCAGTACAGCTCCCGTCACGTAAAAGAACGCTGAGCGATAGTGGAGGGTGTGTCTGCGCATGGGTACAGTCGCGTTCTAAAGTACTACATGGTACTAGGCTGTTGTTTTATAATATTATAATAGTAATTAATGATTTTATTGTAGAATCATAATAGGTACTTTACTAGCTACTTAGAACTTTGGAAGAGGTTGAAATTCAAATGGATAATGTTTGCTTGAGCATTATTTTTATTTCTATCGTAAAATAAAGTAGTTTGTAACAAGAAAACTTAAGCTAAGGGTGACACGCTGTCCATTATACCGTTGGAACATGGAACATGGAAGCAAATGTCGATGGTATATTGGTGTTACTGGATGCTACTTCATCATCACTCATCAGAATCATCATCATCAATGCGAATGATAAATGTTTCCGTCATCAGGTTGACCACATGGTAATTTTTCGGTATTCTTCCTCAATACATTTAACTTTACTGCACAATTTTCCCCATTCACCTTCTATTTACCTTTTCGTTCACTAATTCAGTCATAAAACAATAGATATAAATAATTTTCTTTCCTTCCTTTTAAAACCATCGTCGCGTCGTGCAAAGAAATCTGTGTGCGACTGTACATTGGGAAACATCGCTTTTCAAAGCGCGGGAAGAATGAGGAACCAATAGCGTGCACGCACAGTAATACTGGCGAGCATTCCCCGTCGCGCCCCTTCGTACCACGCGCTGCCGCCGCCCGGCCGACTGTGTCACCTCGCGTCAGCGCCAACATATGGGAATTCCCAAATTTACCTACTAAGATTTGTTTGCAAGCGACAAGAATTAGAGGCGGCAATTACAATAAAACTTGCAAGTAATTTTAATAGTTTTGACGTACCTCTTTTCAAATCAAAGTATTGGATGGATTAAAAACGGAAAGTCAATAAAAGTAAAGTAAAATAATTATTTTTAGATTAATTAACTGTCGATCATAATTGCAATTGATTTTAACTATTAAATTATTCAATACCATTTTATTTCTATTTTCTTGTACAAAATCAAAGATAACCAAACCCAAGTAAGTATGTTTATTAATTTCAATATCATTTTGTAGTAACGAACTGCTTGTTTCGTCAGGTACAATTGATTGTCTAATTGTATTAAAAAATTACAACTATAACTTCTAAATTCCATATGAAAGACTAGTCGTAGGGATCATATGGAAACTAAACTATAAAATAAAAGTTGGCAATGTCATAACATTTGACGGTCTGTGGGAATGTTCAAAGTGTAGCTTCAGTTTTGGCGGGATTAATTATTGATTTTAGTTTTGAGACAGTTCCGTGTTGACTTTGGACACATGCTCGAGCGACAGTTCAATTGTTTTTAATTAAATTCTTATTGTTATTACTTGGTATTACCTACTTCTTATTACGTGTTATTCTTGTTGTTACGTTTTGTGTTTCTTTTTGTTTAATAATGCCTAACGCGTACGTTTATAGTGCTCGTGAATACGGCAACATGTTAATGTGCCTTGGAGAAGCTGGCGGAATGCTTCGCGTGCATTACGAATTTTCGAGAGAAATTCCCGACGGCTCGACAGCTGACTCTCGTCTGATAACAGCAGCATTTCAGCGAGTGTTGGAAAATCGGCCCATTGCTCCAGTAGCGGCAGGAGGTGGAAGTCAAATGACTGTTCACTCCGAGGAGCGCATTTTAGATGTCGTTCGCCGGTATCCGAACCTAGGTACACAGTATCGCTAAATTGTTAAGACGTCGGGATGGAACAAGTGTGTCATACTGTTCAGTTCACAAAGTGTTAAAGCGTAACCGAATGCGGCCATACAAAGTTCACAAAGTGCAAGCTTTAGTTCCGGGCGATCACGACCGCCGACGAGTTTTCTGCCGTTGGTTATTAGACCAACAACAACGTGTGCCTGGTTCCATTGAGCACGTTATCTGGACGGACGAGTCGACATTTACCAGAAACGGCCTGTGGAACCGAAGAAATACACACGTGTATTCAGAGGTTAACCGTACGCTGTTCGACAAACCGGGCACCAAACCCGATGGTCGGTTAACGTATGGGCAGGTTTATTTAAGGATCGCATACTGGGACTAGTGTTTCTGCCACAGCGACTTAACGGACAGCGATACCTAAACTTTATAAATGAACAGTTGGTTGACATTTTAGACGACCTATCGTTGGATGAATATCGCCGCACATGGTTCCAGCATGATGGTGCACCTCCACATGTCGTGAGGTTGGTCCGTGAGCGCCTTACCGAATTATTTGATGATCGCTGGATTGGCAGACTAGGACTTGGCCACCTCGCTCACCAGATCTGACCCCGTTAGACTTCTTTCTGTGGGGGTATGTGAAAGAAAGGGTTTTAAATCGTGAGTGTGATAGTGCTGACGAAATGCGCCAAAGGATCGTGGATGTTTTCGACAAACTACGTGCGGACTGTGTCGAAGACCACACGCATGAGGAGACGCAACACCGAGCCCACATCTGCCTCGAAATGAATGGAGCACAATTTGAGCCGCATCTCATAAGACCACGGAGGATTTAGAGCGGTAAGCTGTTTCATACCTATTTTTTTTTAAATAACTTGGTACTGAACTGATCTGAATAGGTACATAACTGAATACATCAGAATAATAAACATACCTACACGATGAATAAAAACGCATAACTCTAACCTTGTTAACTTTTCATTTAAGTATTTTTTCATTAGCGGGGAATCGAACCAGTTATTTGGTTTATTTAACCTGTGAATTTGAATTAAAGTGGCTACGTGGAGACAAGCACAGTGGCAAAATAGTAGGTTAAGTAGATAAGTTAGGTATTTAGACAAGTGTTGTAAATTATTAGGTATTGTGGTACCATCGCTAGTTACAGGCCGCAGAATTCGGCGTTCGCGCGTACATTGATCCCTAGTCAGCTGATTGTAATTCAGTAATTCCACTGCTGGTTTTATGTTTAAGTATTTTCATGTTTTATTTTAATGAAATTAACGTTTTATTTAACACGATGATTTATACTAACACGATGGAGCGTGAATAAAGCTAATAAAACGTTGTGAAAAGATGATTTTTTCATCAGGATCGATTTTATATTTCACCCATCATCTAAGATATAGTTAGTACTGTCGTCTGTCTTCGTTTTCAGGAGCGTTTCAAAAATACCCTGTATATAATATATATAAGATAGTTTCCAACCACAAGTGAGGCATAAAATATAAGATAAAAGTTTAATTTTAAAGCAAATAAATGTTACAATCCTTATTTTTGTGAGTAAAATTTCTTTGTAATAGCATCATCTACTTCGTTATATATGTATGGTTTGTAGGGCCATACACTTTCAAGATGTAGAGTTGAAGTTAGTTGATGAGCACGTCGAAAATGATCACCAAAGTTAAAGGTTTTATTAAAAAGTAAAGTAATTACAAAGTTATTGTGGCAAATCTTTCCTTGAAAAATCGTTACTGTTTAGTAGGACGTTTGTTGACGTACTGATTTGAAGTTAAATATAATAAAATTTTTGCTAATTAAACATGCGCCCTGAAAGTAGGTTGAAACGTGAGCGCAAAATAAAATTGAATGTACGATGGCTTGCCCGTACATATTGGCAACCGAAAGAAAAATAAGATAAACTAGAGAAAAACTATCAAGATAAAGTAATGCCAGTAAAAACAATTATATTATTATTACTCGCCGCTAAGACTAGGGTTACTCCTCTAACAAAAAAAAAAACAACATTGCCAAGAATGGAATTATGCGGCGCGCTACTACTTTCACAACTAGTTGAAAACCAAAGGAGCCTTCAAAGGACATAAGATAAAAGTTCGCGCATGGTGTGAGTCTCAAGTCGTTCTCGCCTGGCTGCAAGGAGGGAAGATATGTAGCCAACCAGGTTAACAAAATAAAGCAAATTATCCCATCACAGAATTGGCGGTACGTCAAGTGGGAACAAAATCCAGCAGATTGTGCCTCTCGTGCAATGTATTCCAACAAACTAACCAACTTCGAACATTGGTGGAATGGTCTCGAATTCCTGCAAAATCTAGAAACTGAAAAGTGTATAAACAACCTAACATGTTTATACACTACTAACGCCGAACTTAAAACCAAGAAGGTGACAGTAGTATAAACATCTATAGTAAATTACATTTGATACTAGAAAAGACAACAAACTGGATGGCAGAAAATAACCTTGAAATAAATTTCTCCAAAACGAAAATAATAAGTTTTCACCCTTACCAAAAGTTCCACTAAATAAAACTTTACCTACGATAACATAAAATAGAAAAAGTAAATGAATTTACCTACTTGGCTTAACAATAGACAAAAATATTAACTGAAACCCACATAATGAAAACTAAAAGGAAATTAGCAAGTTTTACATACGCTCTCCGAGAAGTGAAAAAATCTACCGATATACAAACATTATGCTTATGCGTACTCGTGGCTCTGCTACGGGGTTATCATGTGGGGAAATAGCACAGACGTTTCTGATCTTTTGACCCTACAAAAAAACTAATTCGAATAATATTTAACATACAAAATACTGATAGCTGCAAACCACACTTCGTCAAACATAAAATACTCACCTTACCGTGCATATACATTTTGGAAATCTGCAAATTAATTAAAAATAGACAGAATTTTATATCAAACGAGGAGAAAGCAATACCAGATACCAATTACGCTATAAAGAAAAACTGCTCTACCCATATCTCGCCTTAAACTACATTCATCAGGTCCTTCGTCATGTCTATCAAATTTTAACAAACTCCCAGATTCGTTAAAAATATAGAAAAAAGAAACTATTTTATAAGATTCTATTTCTTCAATAAACTAAAGGGTTTTTAATTTGTAAACACTACTGCACACTAAACGAATACTTAAATGATAAATTTTAAATACCTACCTAGTATTTCAATTCTATTTTATTTCAAAAATACCTACAGTTGCAATATAACATAGTGTATTTATCATTATTGTTTCATTATAATGGCCCTCCTCTCTCTTAATTGCCGTGCCCTGCAGGGCCCATAATGATCTCATAGTTTTAAGTTAAAACTTAAAATGTTCTTAACACCTTAACTGTAACATTATGGATGCAATAAATAACATGAATATGAATATGAATAATTTTGAAACACTACTAAACTGAGAAGAGCTTAAACACGACTCTTAATTTCGTAGTAGTTGAATGTTCGCGTATGACGCCATGATGCGGGAGATAACAATGAGGTAGGTAAGTAGACATCGGAGAGGAGGGCTTCATGTGTCCTAGTTCTGTATATTCTTTGATAAAATCTCGATACATCAGAGCGAGTTTATTGTTTCTTTCAAATCGTTTTGCAAGGTTTAAGTATTATGAAACAGCGATAGACCTTGAGTTTCCATCTTTTCTTCATAGTTATAACAAAGCGGCATCGATGCGATGTACTTCCCGTTTGAATGACGTATTTGAGTAGTGACTTTCACAGTAGTCGTCCTTGGACAAGTCATTGTCGTCTTGAACGATATCTTCGCTTTCCCAGTACTTGGATATTTCATTGATATCGATAAGAGTCACGTGATAGTTCAAAGTTTTAATTTGCCGCACAGTATCCATCTCAGTTGTGTTTGTTGCGCAATCGGGGCTTGTTGGCTTCCTTTGAGCACTCCATCTAGTAAAATGTCTGAGTACACGTCGGCACCTAGCAGTAGATCAATAGGGTGCGACATGTGGAAGTCTGGATCTGCAAGTTTTCCAAGTGTGGCCAGTTAGTTGGTTCAAACGACGAGCTAGGTAAGTTGTTCGTGAGCTTTTTCATGATGAGGGCTTGAGTTTCAAATGTGTAGTTAGATTAGATGGATTTGCAAGACAAATTGAGGCGTCCTTTGCAGTCACCAGATACAGATTCTACTCTAGTAACAGTTGCGTTCATTCTTTTCTAGGCAGTCGTAAGAGCTGCGCCGCCCTTTCAGTGATTAAGTTTACTTGTGAGCCTTGGTCTAGTAAAGCTCGTAATTTGATTTGAGTTCCATTGGCAGTCATCACTTGCAGTTGTACAGTTGGTAGTAAAATTGATACCACATCATCAGATGATTAGAACATGGTTGTGAAGAAGTTGAAGGTTGTGGTTTTAAGTAGTTTTCGTTCGATGTTGTTTTAGTTGTAGGTAAGTATTTCTTTGTAGAATTGTGCAATAAAGTGTGATGCCTCATATGACACTCTTTACAAGTTTTTGTAGAATTGCATTTGTCGTTGCCATGACTAAATAAGCAATTTTCGCACAAATGCAGTTTTGCAACAGTGTTATTGCGTTGTGTAGGGTTCATGTCAATGAACTTTGGGCATTGCATCAATACGTGATCTTCGTTACAGTTTGGGCATTTAACATAAGTAGTATATTAAGTTTTTTAGGTTCGTTGATGTATTTCTTGAAAGGATAATTTCTCTCCGTATTGTTCCATGATGAAATGTTCTTGTTTGCAGTTCTCGCAAAAGTTGGTTTCTGATTTTGAGTAGCCGTAGTTTCTTTCTTTGCATTTTTCATTGCTTCGTATGCCATGAACTTGCACTCAAGAAAGTATACTGTAACTCTCTGTGGTCTTGTAGTTCTTTCATGTATTCTGAGTAGGTAGCTTTACCAATTTTAGTGTCATCAGGTGGACAATGAGTGGATCCCACGTAGTAGTATCGATGCCAATGTTTGTGATTCCATTCAAACATTCCGTGATGACGTCATGTATCCTTTTTAGGTTGTAGCTGTCAGGATTTCATATGACAGGCAGGTTGAGCATGGTGTTGATGAAAGGCGTCGGTTCCATAGCGTTGTGTTAGTATATCCCAGCATGAATTATATTTGTCTGCATTGATACTGAGGTGCTGCACTATGCGCTCAGCCTCACCTCAGCTTAGACTTGAGATGTTGCATCTTTGCGCCTTATTTGTCATTGATTATTGTGAATGGCTTCCATGAAGAGGTCTTTGAATGAAACCCATTGAGTATAGTTGCCAGAAAGTTCAGGAATTTCCATTTTTGGCGCAGATAATTCGTAATAAATAGTTGACCAGATTTTCGAGTTTAAAATTAAAATTAGTCGAATTTCGTCATACTTGTCTTCCATCTCGACAAATATGTTGTAGTATTTGACATTAGAGCCTTTGTACTTAGCTTCTAATTCCCAATGTAGTTTGTCAATGACTTGCCACTTAGTTTTAGTATGGAAAGATGATCTTGAAGCTCCCACTTCTCGGTGATAGTTTTGAGGTCAATTTTGACATAGCATGGTCGAGCTTTAAAGTTGCACATTTGTATCTCAGTAGTGAATTTGAAGATGAAGTTTCGTTGGAGCTATTTCCTCCAGCATATCAGTTAAGTCGAATTCCACAGATTTTTGGTTCACGTAGTTTTGTAATAGATGTTCCATGCTTTTCTTAGTAGTTTCGTAAAGTTGTTTAGTATTTCGAAGATATTTTCGGTGATATTTGATATTTTTATCTTCATAAGTTTCTAGTAGTTGTTTATGTCGTTCACTGAAATCGCTCCACTGCGTCTCGAGAGACTTCAGTCGTTTCAACAAGTATTCTTGATTTTTTCTGTCTTGACTATCTTTCTTGTAGTTAGAGCAGAGAGTTATGATGTAATTAAAACACTGTTGTTGAAGTTGCAGCACGATTTGTAGTTGAAGTAGTTAGTTGATTGTAGTAAAAAGTTAGAAGAAGAGAATGCTAAGTTCGTAGCTCGGTGTTCTGGCACGTAGTTGACGGTGGCAGATGTAGAGCTTGGTGTTGGTTCGTCTTAGTTGTTGTGTAGTACGTGATAGGATTCCTCTGCGATGTGTGCGCACTCTCAATTGTTCTGGTGATTCCCTCTTCCGGGCGGCCAGTCAAGCGATTTGCTACTACAGATTTATCACTGATCACAGACTGTTACACTTCAATTTAAATTTTTACTCGAAGGACCATAAAATGTATAGTTTGCAGGGCCATACACTTTCAAGAAAGTAGAGTTGAAGTTAGTTGATGAGCACGTCGAAAGGAAAAGATCACCAAAATTTAAAAGGTTTATTAAAAAGTAAAGTAGTTATAAGGTTATTGTGGCAAATCTTTCCTTGAGTAGTTAGTGTTTAGTAGGACGGTTGTTGACGTACTGATTTGAAGTTAAATATAATAAAATTATTACTAATTAAACATGCGCCCCAGTAGGTTGCAAACGTGAGCGCAAAATAAAGTTGAATGTACGATGGCTTGCCCGTACAATATAGGTAAAGTTATTTTATCGAACAAACATTGATTGACTCTCAGTGGTACGTAAGATAGACTCTAGATGGCCTAAATCATCATCATCATCATTACAGCCTTTCACAAGTCCACTGCTGAACATAGGCCTCCCCCAAGGAATGCCGCAAAGCACGGTCCCGAGCCACCTGCTTCCATTGATTTCCTGCATGTCTTACCAGGTCGTCACTCCATCTAGTGGGGGGACGCCCTACACTTCGCCTGCCGGTACGAGGCTACCACTCGAGAACCTTTCTTCCCCATCGGTTGTCGGTTCTTCGAGCTATATATGGCCGGCCCATTTGCACTTCAGCATACTAATTCTTTGAGCTATGTCGATTATTCTGGTTCTATTACGGATATCCTCGTTTTTAAGTCTATCACGCAGAGAAACGCCGAGCATAGCCCTCTCCATAGCTCGCTGAGCAACTTTGAGCTTCCTTATACGACCAGTAGTGAAGGACCACGTCTCAGATCCATAGGTCATCACTGGCAACATGCACTCGTTGTACAATCTAGTTTTGAGGTTTCGATGTATGTCTGACGAGAAGATATGTCGTAATCTCCCGAACGCTGCCCAGCCGAGTTGAATCCATCGATTGACCTCTCGATCAAAGTTGGACTTACCTATTCGGACTATTTGTCCCAGGTAAACATATTCGTCAACAATATATGCCTAATAATAGATGGCCTAAATACGACTAATTTAATATAAATCGGTAAGCTATGAAATCGGGGATTGTTATGAATGAATTGGATATGATAATTTTATTCAATATGGTTAATTTATTTATGTAATTAACTTGTTAATTTTTTACTATTTATTTTAACAGTTAAAATTTTTATTAACCATCTGTAAAGCAGCGCACAAAGAGGAGACCAAGATAATAGAAAACACTGTACTGTATTCTATCTCATTCTCTCTCAGGCTAAATCCTATAGATGTATATGTTTGTCACTTTTTAATGTCACTTTTTCGTTTTATTGAATTTCAAATCACAACGATTCTAGAGAAGATAAATCAAAAGAAAAATAATATTTTCTTTCGAGTAAAATTGCTTTGTAATAGCGCCATCTACTTCATTCTATAGATAAAGTCATTTTATCGAACAAAAATTGATTGACTCTCAAAGTGGTACGTAAGATAGGCGCTATATGCCATAAACACGAATAATCTCTATAATATATAAAAATCAATTGCTGTTCGTTAGTCTCGCTAAAACTCGAAAATGGCTTGTACGATTTTGATGAATTTTTTTGTGTGCGTTCGAGTGGGTAGATGGTTTAGATTTACAAATAGACTCGTTAAGTGGCGCTGTTGTCGAAATCCAGAAATCACCCGTGTGAAGCCGGGGTGGGTCGCTAGTTTAATATAAATCGGTAAGCTATGAAATCTTGGATTGTATTGAATGCATTGGTTATTATAATTTTATTCTATATGGTTAATTTTATTTATTTATGTTTTGTTAATTTTTTAACTTTTTATTTTAACAGTTAAAGTGCATATTAACCATCTTTAAAGCACCGTACAAAGAGGAGACCGAAATAATAGGAAACCAATTGCTTTTAAATACTAGTAATAATTTTTAAGTATTAGCTTAAAAATAAAAATAAATGATTGTATAAGGGGTGGCCACGCATGGCGGATTCGACCCCACAATCATTTGAGTTCGCGGTCTGCACGCTGCCATTAGGCTACTGTCTCTTACTATACAGTATTCTATCTCATTCTCTCGCAGGCTAAGTCCTATAGATTAAAGATGGTTAATATATCTTTTAACTGTTAAATTAAACAGTTAAAAAATAACAAATTTATTAAATAAATAAAATTAACCATAATGAATAAAATTATCATTTTCCAGTCCATTCAAAACAATCCACGATCGATTTCTTACCTTACAGATTCATAATTTTATATTAAATTAACCGGCTTTTATGCCATCTAGCGTCTTCTTTACGAACCACCTTGAGAGTCAATAAATTTTCGTTCGATTAAATGACTTTAACACCTGTAGAATGGAGTAGATGGCGGTTTACAAGGTAATGGTTAATGCTTCGAATGAAAATATTCCTTAAAACATCAATACATGTATTCTTTTGATATAATATTACATTAAAATTTACGCTTCACATGTCTAAAATAATCATTGTAATAATTATTTGCTATAAAATTAAACTTATATCTCATATTTTATGCTGCACTTGTGGTTGAAAAATTATAATAAATCATTTGCTGTTAAATATTTTGAAGTGATATTTTATTAAATCGTACGAAAAGATATTTTTAACACATAGATGTAACGCTATTGGCTGAATACGTTAGTAGTGATGTTAGTTTTATGCACTTTGTTGTTACGCTATTGGCTGAATTATTGGTTGGGAAGCGCGTCAGTTTAATATTATTTTGTTTAGTTTACTTTTCATCAAAATAATACAAGGGATTTGGAATATTAACATATCAAGGGTTATATAAAAGTTGTAAAATAAATATTAAAATAAAATATATATAGGAAGTTAAAAGGAAGTTAAAGCAATAAAAGGACATTACACAACCGATTAAAAATAAAAATTCAATACAAAAGTAAGTAATATATTTAATTGTTAATTTTATCTGTTAAAAAAATTAACAAATAACTTTTAACAAATAAATTAATTTAACCATTAACGCCATGTCTACTATAGATGTACCTCAGGTCTATACTTTTGTCTCTTTTTAGTGTCGATTTTTCGTTTCATTAAGTTTCAAATCACAACGATGCTTCACTTCAATAAATGAATTCTATTTTCAAATTAATTTTATTATAAAAATGGATTTCTTTTTCAAAATTAGTCATTTGTTTATTGATTAGCGTTATGTTTTCATCGCATTTAAATCTTTTTGTCATCATGGACACGTTGAAAATTCAGTAATTATGAAATATGAGTACTGTCGTGTCAGCAACGCGGCACAAGCGGCACGCAACATCAATGACGTTGTAGTATAGCCCCACGACAATATATATTAGTGTTAAGGTAGAATAAGGATCAGTATAATTAAAGTTCTAGAACAAGCAAAACGTCTCAAATCATGTAATACCCTTCCTACATTACATGGCGACCCCGCCAGGCGGTGCGCTGCGATAATGCATGCGCACCGCCGGGCCTATTTAAAATTAAAAAGTAAATATAAATATTATTAAATTAAATAATGAAGTGAAACGATTGACAAAAAATAATATTATAACGGAATGGACGCAATACCGGATATGACGAAAAATAAATAAATATGAATACAAGAAGAGGCCGCTAATAATGTTGAAGAAGCTGACTGAAAAATTAAAAGTATAATGTACTCGTATGAAGGCAGCTAAGAAAGAATGAGGATAATAAAAAGTGTTTTTTTATATAGTGACCAAAGACCAAAATTATTCAAGAAACGACAGATTAATTTAAAAAGAAAAGAAGCGTTTGTAATCTTGAAAGCTTCGTCCAGAACCAGAAGTATTTCAAAATTGAGCCAAAAAGAACAAAGAAGAAAATTTGAGGTAACATCGAATCAGCGTATTTTTTGTTGTTTCTTTTTAGGATTTCTTTAAAAAGTTTTATTATTATTATATGATAAAGTTGAATTTATAAATCAGATACTTCACGATTCAATTGATATTTTAATATATTTATTACTGTATCTAAAAAATCATAATGCAATATTAAAAATTAAGTTACGTTTTAAGCACTCATGTATCTATTATTGTTTATTGTTTTATATTATTTTTATTACTGTGTCCTGCAAAAACGAATGAAAAAATATAGTAGATTACATTTTTACGTACTTAAATTTACCATCAATTAATTTTTCGTTTAGTTAAAATAACACTGATGATATTATATTCGGTTGTGTTTTTTTTTCTGTAGTAAATTTTATTTAGGTATTATTAACAAGTGTTAGTTTTTCTTTTCTTTTATAAAGGCAGTGAACCTTAAAGTTATATAATAACCTACTTAAAGATTTAAAAAAATCTGTTGAATGTTTAAATTAATTAATGTTTTGTTGTGTAAAGTTGATAGGTGTTATAGTGATTATTTAATTATTTTCTGTAAACGATATAGTAAATATCATACTTCTAGCAATCTTTTTCGATCCTGGTAAAAGTAATGTACCTAACTATCTAAAATTCTGTATATGTAATTCTACTTGTATCCAAATATGTATGTAATAATAACATTGTACAAGTTATGTTAAAATTAGGTGATCATAATACGATGTACTCGCAAACGTTTCCATATACGTACTTTGGTAATTGAAACAAAGGTATCTCAAATCGCTTGCGCTGCTAGGAGTGGGATTATAATTTGTATTTTGATCGGTCTGATGTTATGTGATTATGCTATTGTTATTGAAAATAATTCCGTTGCTTTGACTTCTCTGTTCTGTATCTTAATATGAAATGGAATAATTTATTAATTTCGGTTTTATATTTATTGAACTTTCAAATCATAAAATTTAAATTTTTATAATTCATTATTTTCTGAGAAAATGGTAAAGTTTTAATACCTATCTTATTTGTGTGGATTATGGAAATAGTTATATCGCTTAATACGATTTTTGAACTCATTATATTATGTATACAATTAATCAATTTAAATTTTGTTGTGACCATATTGTGAGCCTCAATCCCTGACTGATAATGATATAACTAAATAATAAATATTATACGAGACTATGTAATATAAATTTGAAAAGATGTGAGTAAATTTATGGCTAAGTTAAGAAATACGGAATTATAAATGAAAAATATTAATAGTGTGTAGTTGTGAGAGTAAGGTAAAGAAAATTATCGGAGGTTAGCATATCCACACACAATCGTCCTGATCAGCTGAGAGTTTGGAAAACCTAATAACCGATTAATTTTTAAGGTTGTTCGAATGCGATGAAATGCAGAATGAGTTTTAATGATTATTTTAAAGAAATGTGACTTTATTCAGAACTGTATAGGAACATTGTCCATTATCTTGATCATGTATGTACGCGAGTCGTATACGTGAAAGTTATGGTACAGATAAATAATAAATTATATGAGCTGAAATGCTATATATGTAAAGAAGTGAATGAATTAATATTGGTCATTGTCTTGGTCATACTGTATGTACGCGAGCCATGTACGTGAAAGAAATGACACACATAAATAATGAATAGTCTAAAATGCTATTGAGTAAAATGAAAAATAAAAAATGGTAAGCCAAATGTAAAAATATATAAAGATTTTTATAAAACAAATGTATAAAGAATGAAATGCAAATTATAATGAAGAAGAAATATATTAGGGAAAATAATAAGATGACTTCTTTTGATGAATACGAATAAATAATATTGTAAATGTTTAAATGTTTAGTATAATTGACATAATAAATTATACTAAACTGTGACTACGCACTTTCACGTGATAGAGGGTATGTAATTGTGTAATTACATTTAGAATAATTTTAAGGATTGTTGTAAAAAATATAACTTTATTTTTTTTCGGTGGGAGGTGTAATATAGCCCCCACGACAATATATATTAGTGTTAAGGTAGAATAAGGATCAGTATAATTAAAGTTCTAGAACAAGGAACACGTCTCAATTCATGTAACACCCTTCCTACATTACACCGTTTACAGAGCAAATACTACAAACGAACGCATGACCTGTTGTAGGTTTGCCCGCTTCCGTTCGGTAAATTTCGACCTGAAAAAAGATCCCCGTGATTGTCCGACAACTTTGGTCGACAATGACGAATTAAAGGCGATTGTGGAAGCTAATGAAACTCAATCTATGGCTCAATCAGCAGCAGCTTTCGACGTTAGCATCAAAACAATATTGGTATATTTACGTTAAATTGGCAATGTTAAAAAGCTTTACAAATGGGTGTTCCACAAACTCAATGATCGCCAGCGCAAGTATGCCGGACGTACCTTGCACTGCTGTTACTTGCTATGGATTATGGATTCTGTTTGACAATCGCAAGTGCTCAGCAAGTTGGTTGGATCCTGATTCAGCTCCTAAACAATGCCCTAAACGAAACTTACACTTAAACTTTGGTCAATTGCTCGTCCCCGCTGCTCCTGCACGTCCGCGCTCGTCCCCGCTGCAACACGCGACCTCATACTGCACAACATACGGTCTCCAAATTACAAGAGCTAGGGTTGGAAGCTTTCCATCATTCGCCGTACTGACCAGACCTTGCGCCAACAGATTTCTACTTTTTCCAGAATTTAGATAACTTTTTGGCGGGAAAAAATTTAATACCCGAGAGGCAGTACAAAATGCCTTTGAAGAATTTGTTGCCTACCGTCCAGCTGATTTTTTCAAGAAGGGCATCAATAAACTACCACTGCGTTAGCAAAGATGCATCAATTGGTTATACTTCTTTAACATAACAAAACGAAAATAAATAAAAAATTTATTCCTTGTGTTAGTACACTTTGTTTGTGAAAAATATATATTAAATGCAATTGATAACGGTTTAATTAAATAACTACCTTGAATATAGTTATCAGTTCTCACGAAAACTTGAGAGACAATTACCAACCAACCAACTTCGTGGTGTCGCTTTTAGGTGTCGGTGTGCGCGCGCATCTTAACAACTTCATGGTGTCGATTTTAGGTGTCGGTTTGCGCGCGTGTTGTAAAAATTCACTCTCATCATTTTTCCCAAACGCGCCAAAAGAAGTATAACTTCAAAAATTACGTTAAATATTTCATAAAAACGGCAATTTCATGGGTAAAGACCTGACATTAAACTTTTAATTAATTTTTATTGAAAATTAGATTTATCAGTTAACACGTAATCACCGACCGACATACAGCGCTTTTCAAATTAAAGTGATATTTGAAGCCTTTGAGCACAATTTCCCCGTAGAAACTGCTGAAATAAGACTGTCAGTTATTTAATTAATGAATTTAGGATAATTTATTCGAGTCAGTTTTAATAAGCTACCAACCAACTTTAAATTTATTTATTCACGTTCCATTTTTGTAATTTTCAAAGAAAGGTGTGATTTAACAACACTATTATTTTTAATAAGCCTCTCATATTTTAATTTAAAAAAATGATTATATTATAAATTATTGTATTATAAGTAAATCGAAAATATTAATACTTTCAGTGAACACTAGAAACAAACACTAGATTGTAAATAATTCGAATATATTGAATTATTCGACTCCTCAAAATTCATACGCGAGGCACACACTATTGCAACAAAACAGTTATTGTAATATTAATAAAAACATGGTTGCGAATAACCCCTGGGAATAAGTTAATCGCAACCAATCTGTTTATAATATAATTTATACGTATATTATATAATAAAGTGGCTGCCTCGTGAATCGCGTTGATCTAGTAGTCGTAAACGCGACTGCTGATCATGAGGTCCCGGGTTCGATCCCGGGTCGGGCCAAAACAGTTATTGGGTTTTCTGTAAAGAAATTCTCAGTAACAGCCAAGAGTCCGGAAATTGGCGATGTTTCACGTCCGTGTCTCGGAAAGCACCTATAGCCGTTGGCCGGTTGATGGATTGCCGTCCCAAAGGACCATGAGAGTGAGGTAATAGGGAGTAGTTTAGTTTAGTTCGTTTTTTATTTATTTTTCTTTTAAAAGAGATCATAATCACTATTACAATATTGAAATGGAGTATGGCAGTTAATTCAAACTATATGTCATATGTTTGAAAGTTATAAGCAAATAAATTTATTTTACGACCAATTTCCATCGACACGTAAACGGGTATATCCATTCATGTTTATCGTTTTTATTATATTTTTAATACTTGCAATATATTTTGCCGAAATTAAAATTATCCTCTTTTTTACTGCTATACTTTTTTGTCTAAAATTATATATTTTGTATATTTTTGAAGCCTACCCTATAATTTTCTATATTAGACAACATAATGAAGACATCTAGCTGACGTAGTACTCTTACTGGTATACAAACAGAAATGTCACAAAGCTTTGAAAATGTGGTGTTCTTGGCTCTTCAATTGCGCAAACTCGTCGTCAAACCGGACTTCAGAGCCTGGTTACAGGGATGGGAGGAAGGATTATCTATTTTGGTGATTGTGTTGAGATGAAACGTATACATAGTACCGTGCAGTAGTGGTGTAAGAACATCCTCTACTTCATATCCTCCCGCGGGTGTCGTAAGAGGCGAAAGAAGGAAACAAACCTGAAAATGGGCAGCAGCGTCGTCCTAATAATAACTAAAAATTAAAAAAAACTGCGGTTACCAAGCCGCCGACCAAGCGTAGCAACTACGGCCAAATACCCTTCAGAAACAGAAACAGAAACAGAAACTTTTTATTCAATATAGATTATAAATAATACTTATTGAAAGTCACTCTTTGTCTAATTACCACTGGTTCGAAAAAAAAACCTCTGTCCTGGGAAGAACCAGCAAGAAACCCAGCAGGACTTTTATTTTAAATAACAGCTTACAATCATGTATATTACACAATTAACCACAAAACAAATTAGAAACAGCCTGGCAGCGAACACCTCACCTTCATATAAAGCAATCTATGAGGAGGCCTATGTTTAGCAGAGGACTTTGAAAGGCTGTAATGAATGAATAATTAATGAGCGGGGATTAAGCATAGATAAATTTTAATGCGGGATCGAGAGATAATAGATCCCAATCAGTGACGATAGCACTACGCCATTCGTTATGCAGTAGTGATGCGACCAGGACGATGGCCCGGAAGTGACCTAACTTTTTATATTATTCTAAGCTAGCGCTTAACTACAATCCCACCTGATGGTAAGTGATGATGTAGCCTAAGATGGCGAAGCGCACTGACTTAACAAAAGCCTATACACTCTTGCCTTGAAGAAACCCACATTGTAATCGGATGGAAACACAGATGCAGGCAACTTATTCCACTCCTTTGCTGTACGCATGATGAATGCTGTAGCAAACCGTTTGGTTCGAATGCGTGGTAAGTCAACAACGAAAGCGTGGATATTGGCCAAACATCTGGTTGTCCGATGGGAGGAATTAAATTATGCAATTCCTGCGCACACTCTCCGAAATGCATCCTGTAGAAAACCGAAACGCTGGCTACTTTCCGCCTGTGTTCGAGGCTGCTGAGATTGGTTTTAACCGAATTCGTGTCACCAAAAACCCTCTTATCACGTCTTTCCATTGAATTCAAACTTGCTAGGTGGCATTTTGAAGCATCAGCCCATATGTGGCAGCAATACTTCACATCCGGACTTGCGCTTTATATAAAGTAAGCAGCTGTCCCGGCTTGAAGTATCGCCGCACCTTTGCAAGGACTCCTAGATTTCTTGCAGCTACTTTGGCCTTGGACTCAATGAGCCGTCCGAAGTTCTGATTTGAGGATATCTCAACCCCCAACAACTGAAGGCAGTCGGTGTATTCCAGTGATACATTTCGGAAAGAAGGAGCCAAGATGAGCTGGCTACTTTTAGCAGTGAAGAGACACTGTGTTTTGGAGACGTTGAGTTTCACAAGGTTGGCATCGCCCCATTCGGAGACTGCCTGTAGTGTGAGATTCACGCGCTCTACCATAGCTTCTCTTTCGGACTGGATTTGATCCCGACTGGCCCGAGGACTTGGTTGGTATCTCTCCACAATTGTGCTATCGTCTGCATACCCATAAATACCGGGCATAAGCAGATAATTAATATGCAGCAGGAAGAGAGTTGCGGAGAGAAGGAACCCCTGAGGAACACCAGCGTTAGTCGCCACAGGTCGGATGAGCAGCCATCGACGACGACCCGGAGAGACCGTTCACTCAGAGAGTCTTTTACCCAGTCAATCAGACCAGGGATAAGCCGTACGCTGGAAGCTTACCCAAAAGGCTAGCGCGCCAAACTCTGTCAAAGGCCTTCGAGACATCAAGGGAAACAGCAAGTGCTTCCCCCCTGTTCTCGAGTGCCTCGTCCCATACGTGTGTCATACGCTAGAAGGTCCCCAGTTGACCGATTTCGGCGAAACCCGTTTTGCCGGTCACTAAGGAGGTCATTCTGTTCTAGGTATGCCATTAAGCGGGCGTTCAATATACGCTTCATAATCTTGCAGAGTATGGAGTTAATTAGGATTGGCCGATAATTGGCAGGGTTGGCATGGCTGCCTTTTTTTGGAACAGGCTGCACGTTGGTCAGCTTCCAGGATTTTGGCACTATTCCAGTCCTAAATGGGAGGCGGAACAAGCGTGTCAGCACAGGAGACAACTCAGGTGCACAAGCCTTTAGAACTATAGCTGGTATAGTTCTAAAGGCCATCTGGTACACTAGCTTTATTCACGTCTTGACGCCGCAAGGTTTTAAGAACCTCCTTATTAGTGATACAAACCTCCGAGATAGAGGTCCCGCAGTGAGGTAATTTAGGTGGAACGTTGTTACCACTGTCCAGACGGGAATTGTAGGCAAAGAGAGGCGCGAACAAGTCCATTTTGTTTTTAACCGTATGCGCCAGTGTGCCATCCGGTTTTAGCAGCGGAGGTAGTGTAGGCCGACAGAAGTTTGTCTCGACCGCTTTGGCGAGAGACCAAAAAGCTCTAATGCCGGATGGTCTGGCAGAGAGTTTTGCGCCATTTTGTTTACCTTAAGTCATTGTTGTTGCACTATAAGATGCATATGTATTCATAAATAAGCATAGCGATGAAGAGAGTTTGTTTCTGAACAAAGATCCCGGAATTCCTGAACTGTGCCGATACTGACCACCGTCAGACTTTAGACCGTAGGAGTTTGGCATACACTCTCCTGTACTTTAATATAAATACATCAAGCAAACCAAGCAGAATACAGTAATTTAATGCTTCTTCATACACTTAATACGCAAAAGTTTGATATGCTGAATCCGATAGGAGTCATTCGTCAGAGAGAACATTATCGTATTTCACTAACCCCATTCTTGGGTGAAATATTCTTGGCATAATAATATTGAATAATATGCCATTTTGCGAAAGATTGATATACTGTCTATATTCAATTTCAAATTCGAATACAAATTCATTTATTTGTGAATATAGGAAGTAAGTTAGGTGTTAGTAAAAATTTATAGTAGGTATCATGTATCCTACCACAGTGTAAAAGTTTATTTTAACGGTTGTATCCATAGACGTAAAATAGCTAAGTTAAATTCAGAAAAATCAATCATCAGTATAGGAAGGAAATCATCAGGTAATATTGTTACAATTTTTCCGCTAAAAGATATCCACTATAAGTATAGTTTTAGACCACTGTTACTGCTACTAGACCTATTAAGAAATCAAAATTTATCTGTTGTCCTATTTAGAAACAATATTTTTCATAAAGTATATTTGAAAAAAAAAAGATATGAATATCGTTTTTTTAATTTATGCGAATGCTACAGAAGTGATAAAACCTGTAAAAATAGTATTGTACGATGTATAATTTAGTCGTACTTGTTCGTTTAACTTGCCAATAAAATATGCCCATATTTTCCTTTTAACACATCATCACGAACAGCCTTTCTAAATCAAATGCTCAGTCATTTATTTAAAATTAATACCTCCTTAAGAGCTCGGCGGAGGTTGAATTGATCATACAAAAGTTATACCAAAACTATTTATTATTTACCAGTCATATTTTAAAACTCTCAAGGGTAATATGATTATTTTAATGTTATATTATTGCCGTAGAGTTCCTCATTGTTTTCACAGTGTATCTTTAAACATTATTTTCATCATCTGAACCCTTATAATAAGACAACCACGGCCATCATCACTTTCATGTACTCGTAAGATGTCTTGGTCTTCTTGATAGACGAATTGAATACACATTATTTTAGATAGATAGATAGATAGATATCACTTTATTGTACGCCAAAAAATAACATAAATATTAACAAAAAAGGAGAAAAAGAAATGTGGTACAATGGGTGGTCTTATCGCTAAGAGTGATCCCTTCCAAACAACCTTTGGATGGACAGGATTGCGAGAAAACAATAAAAACATGTGTGTCGTTTGGCGACAAAAATAACATCATTTTTATTTAAGCCATAAAATAGAAATATAGGATGGATATATAAGTACATAGATAAGATAAATACATACATACTTACATACATACATCAGTCAGTCGGTAGACGGTAAACGCAACAAACGTATGCATTGCGTTGTTGCCAGTCGATCGCTATTATTTTTGTGGTCAGAGTTTCTCAAACTTTATCTTATCCAACTTGTTTATGTTCACCGGTG
The DNA here is from genome assembly GCA_029286625.1 of Parnassius orleans. Lineage (NCBI taxonomy): Eukaryota > Metazoa > Arthropoda > Insecta > Lepidoptera > Papilionidae > Parnassius > Parnassius orleans. Next base: position 3,301,540 of record JAGSMP010000118.1, on the reverse strand, counting down.
TAATAGTGAAGCCAGAGATGGTGTGCAGTGTACGATGTGCCTCAACCGTTTCGATTTCCATGTGCAGGAATAACAGAGGCAGGATATCGCAAACTTGGGGACAGAAAGGCTACTTGGAAATACAATACCTGTAAGACGGGAACTACGAGTCCTAATCTTTCTTCCGAGAAAACAGTACAAGGAAGTGTACCATCTCACGGTGATCTGGAGAATATTCGTCTTGAGCTTAGTAAGATTACCAAACAAATATCGTCATTACCACAGTTAATTGCAAGTGTCAAGACTATCCAGGCTGACCTCTCAGATCTTAAGGTTATGAAGAGTGAAATGATGGACGTTAAAAACTCCTTGAACCATGTGCATACTTCGGTTCAGGGACTCACTAACAAACTGACCGAGATCGATCGGGAAATTCAGTCTCTTCAAAAAACTAAAGATGATGTTGTACGTGTTGAACATCGATTGGAGAAGCTTGAGGCCTCTGTACGCGAAAATCAGCAAAGATCGCGCCTGAACAACATTGAGATCAAAGGAGTTCCTGTAACCTCGTCTGAAAATCTTTTTACTATTATTTCCAATATTGGTAGTAAAATAGGTTACGAAGTTCCTAAGGAGCAAATCAACAACGTCGCAAGAGTACCTCAGCGTAATAATAAAAACAGCAAAAACATCATTGTGTCACTTCGCACCCGTTACCTGAGAGATAATTTTATAGCTGCTGCTAAAAAATATAAATCTTTAACTGCTGCGGATTTAGGATTGAGCAGTAATGGCAGGATTTTCATCAATGACCACCTTATATTTGAGAATAAACAGCTACTTAATAAGACAAAAGCTCTTGCTAGGGAGAAAAATTTTTCTTATACATGGGTAAAAAACTGTACAATTCTAATGAAAAAGAATGCGACATCTCCTACATATGCAATAAAAACGGAAGCAGATTTAAAGAAGATTTTCTGAATATAAACTTGTTTATTTCCATATCAATTTGTGAAACAAGTTTCAGAAACACTGGTACGTTAAGTTCATTCTATTTATTTATTTTATCACTGACGGTACACGTTGTTGTTCTGTTGTCGCTTGGCTTAATAGCTGCTCGGTGCATTTTTTATTTGTACCTTACACCATATTATGTGATATTAGTTAAGATAGCGTTTAGCTTGACAAATCTTAAATTACTTCTTGCGGTATTTTACTGTTGTATAAATAATCAATATTTCTTCTTTCATATTTATATTACACATTATGCATCTTATTTATTTAACGATTGCTACAATTTGAACAAATTGGCGCTGTTATTTACTGTAGTTAAACACATCAATATGTCATTATTTATTTACAAACAATTAGAATCCGAAATGTTCAACAATTATATAGCAAAGATAGAACTCAGCATAAATAAATCGCCAAGGACCTTCTGGTCCTTCGTGAAATATAAAAAAGCGTCAAACGTTTGTCCATCTATAATGAAATATGGACACATATCATCAGGCCAAGGGGATATTATTTGTAATATGTTTAGCGATTTTTTCTATGGTAATTTTCACGAAATTCGCAGTAACTATAACACCCAATACGAGCCCCATAATTGGCGATCACATACTGTGTCGGGTATAAACCCGATACAAGTTAGCGAAACTGAAGTCTTTATGCTTTTAAATTCTATTGACCTTAATAAAACTGCAGGCCCAGATGGTATACCATCCATTCTTATAATTAAGTGTGCTAAAAGCTTGACTATACCGTTAACAATAATATACAGACGTTCTCTTAAGGAAGGAATATTACCTCTTATTTGGAAATCTGCATTTATTACCCCCACCCATAAAAAAGGTCCAAAGGACTGTGTAGAAAACTATAGGCTAATATCCAAGCTTTGTTTATTCACCAAAATCTTTGAGAAAATCGTATACTCGTCTGTATATCATGGCATCAAACAAACACTCAGTGATTATCAACACGGCTTTTTAAAAAGTAGATCTACTGTTTCGAACCTTATTGTCTGTTCTGACTATTTCACTAACGTCATGTCTGAGCGCTTACAAGTTGACGTAGTCTACACTGATTACAGTAAAGCGTTTAAGTGGTTTAAGTCTTATATTGAGAATTGTTGTCAGACAGTAGTACTCAATGGTAATACGTCAGCAACAGTGCAAATCCCTTCAGGTATACCGTAGGGATCGCTATTAGGTCCATTGCTTTTTGCGATTTTTATAAATGATATAGGTTCCTGCTTCACTTACTCCAAAATAATCCTTTATGCTGATGACATGAAAATTTTATGTCCCATTACAAATACTTCTGACTGCCTTGGTCTGCAGCGTGATCTCAATGAACTAGAACGATATTGTTCACGCAATAAACTTGACTTGAATGTGTCCAAGTGTTTTATCCTTACTTTTACCCGTAAACCCAATCCCACTGTCTTTCACTACAAATTACAAGACACTACTATAGAGAGACTACAGTCAGTAAAGGATCTTGGTGTATTTTTCGATTCTAAATTACTCTTTGATGCACATATTGGCAATATCATTAAAAAAGCCAGCAGAGCACTTGGATTCGTTTTGAGATTTTCCACTGATTTTCATAATATTAAAACATATAAGATACTTTATTGCGCTCTTGTTCGCAGCTATTTAGAGTACGCCTCTCAAGTGTGGAATCCAAATTATAACATTTATATAAATAGGAATGAGCAAGTACAAAAGCGTTTTCTACGTTTTCTACAATTTAAGACGCAATTTTACACTAATAACTACATTTCGCGATGTAAAAAATTTCATATTTTGCCTCTGCACGAACGTAGGCGCATAGCAGATATGATAATAAAATAAAATAAAATAAAATAAAATGTTTCTTAAAAACCGGTAGGGATTGAGCGCGTCTTGCTGATAACATTCATTAATAACATTTTCATCATCTGAACCCTCATAATAAGACAAGCATGGCCATCATCACTTTCATATACTCATAAGATGTCTTGGTTTTCTGTATAGACGAATTTAGTAAACAAAGTTTTTATCATCTGTACCCTCATAATAAGACAAGCATGGCAATCATCACTTTTATAAAGTCGTAAGATGTCTTGGTTTTATTAATAGATGAATTTATTAACGCACTGTACTAAGCTGAGCCGTGGTAGCTCAGATGGTTAGCGCTCACTGTAAATTTCACAGTGCGCGGGCAACCCGGGTTCGATTCCCCGCCGGCGCCAATGAAATTGTTAATTGCAATTTTAAGTGCTGATTTACCACGTGCTCGGCGGTGAGGGAAAACATCGTAAGGAAACCTGCATGTCTGATAAATAAGAAAAAAAATATTTCGCAGACATGTGAAGTTCACCAACACGCATTGGGGCAGCGCGGTGGACATTTCCTTGCCCTAAAACACCCTCAGAAATAAGGGGAGGCCTGTGCCCAGCGGTGGGACATATATAGGCTGTAACTTTAACTTTTAACTTTAACTAAGCTGAAATTATCCAACAACAACAACAACAAGACTTATAAACCGTAAAAAAAATACAGTTACAGCTTATATAAGTTCGTCTGCTACGCACAAGCCTCCTATAATTTCTGTGAGTGGGTTATGGAGCAATTTGTCGCCCGCGATACTCCAATGCATATTGGCGAACTTCACATGTCCAAGAAATATTTTATTTCTCAGACTTGCAAGTCACGTTGTTTACCTTGGTACACTGAGCACGTGGTAAATCAGCACGGAACAGGCGGGGTTTCAACCCAGATTGCTCGCGTACTGTGAAAATGTATTAAACTTTTAGATTTCCTGTTTGAAATCTTACATAATTAAAAGTGTTCGAAATAATGTACTACGTAGTCTACGAGTTTTAAATAAAAATTTTGTAGTAAATTCTGTTGCGATAGAGATAAATTTCATGTAGGGAGAACACTGTCAGAAAAATGGATATAAACCTCTGGCCACAAATTTATAGAAGTATTATGCGGGTATTGTTCTTTTTTACGTATAAATTGTTCTGAAAAAACCTAAAATATACTTATCTGCTACTCGGGATTTAATAAATAATAAGATTAAATCCCAACGCAAGCGCTCACTGTAAATTTCACACACCACTGTAAGACTTTAAGATACTTTTTTTATGATTATATCGGATTATATATATAGGTGATCAAGGCTATCCGGAAAACATGCCGAATTTTTGTGTAATCGAAAAACTGGTAAAATAAATCTCAAACTGAAAGAGGTCCTGCGCTTTCTCTTCTATCTCTTAAAGTTTTAACGCAAAATTATTTCTCTCTAACTTAGGCTGTTACAAATCTATGAATGTAAAAATAAGATAATTACATAACATGAAATGAAATAAAATTGTTACATGAAATTAATAGATCTTCAATTTTATTTAAAAAAAAATTCAAATCGTATAACTTTCGAGATAATAACAAAAAACTGAGTTTAAAGGGTTTTTTCGATAATTGTACTACTTGTTCAGAGACCATTATAGATCTATAGGTTTTTGTTTAAGTTCTACGCGTACGAAATCGAAGGTAAAGACTAATATAATATTTTTAATAAAATATACCTCTACCGGGTTATTACTAAAGTATTTTAAATATAATAGAAGCGTATTACCTGAAATAAAACGCATATTAAAATAGTTTTATTTCAGGTATAACGCTTCTATTAAATCACTTGACCGTCACTGGAAGCTTTACATAGAGACCTGTTAGCTGTCGCCTGGTGACGCCATTTGTTTAAGAACGCCAATGTGATAAGAGTATTAATAATTACACAATGTATAATTAATACAATAATTTACTAGATTTAGGATATTTGAATTAACTTTTACATACCATACTAATGACATTAATTGTACAAGATTAATATTAGGTCCTTACATATGAAATTAGCGTTTTGTCGTACTGACCACTTTGATCTGAAATATCTCCTCTTTGGTTAAGAATTCCAAATTCAAATTTATAAATTCATTTAGCTGGTACATTTGAACTTTGAAAACAATCATTCATTTGTTTTTTCCTAATTATTTTTTTCTTTGGCGTCGCTTATTACCGCACAATGGAAAACGTGAAATATCGGTATATTTACGAGTACGAGTTCTACCGTAGCACCAGTGCTGCAGAAACAGCTCGAAGGATTAATGATGTGTACGGCGCTGGTGTCGCAAAAGCACGGTACGTTTTGGTTTCAACGTTTTCGTTCTGGAAATTTCGACCTTCAGAACCAACCCCGTGGACGGCCGGAGACCAAAGTGGAAAATGAAGAATTAAAGGCTATTGTGGAAGCGGATCCATCATAAAGCACTTCAGAGATAGCTGCAGGCTTTGGTGTAAGTGATAAAACTGTATTAATCCACTTGAAGCAAATCGTGAAAGTAAAAAAACTTGAACGATGTGTACCTCATGAATTGAGTGAATGGAACTTGCAAACACGCGTCGACTGCTGTGTTACTTAGCTCAACCGAAACAATAATGAAGGGATTTTAAATCGAATCATTACTTGTGATGAAAAGTGGATACTGTACGATAATCGGAAGCGCTCGTCGCAATGGCTGAACCCTGGAGACCCAGCCAAATCCTGCCCTAAACGAAAATTGACTCAGAAAAAGTTACTTGTGAGTGTTTGGTGAACTAGCGCCGGTGTCGTTTACTACAGCTTTCTAAAATCAGGCCAAACGATTACGGCAGATATCTATTGTCAGCAACTACAAACCACGAAGGAAGAACTAGCTGCTGAACAACCGAGATTGGTCAATCGCTCTAGGCCACTGCTGCTTTACGACAACGCAAGACCACACACTGCACAACAAACAACCACTAAGTTAGATGAGCTACAATTGGAATGTCTGCGACATCGACCGTACTCCCCAGACCTTGCTCCAACAGATTACCATTTTTTCCGGAATTTGGACAACTTCTTACAAGGAAAAAAATTCAACTCCGATGCGGTAGTCCAAACTGCCTTCAAAGAGTTTATTGATTCTCGCCCCCATGGTTTTTTTAGTAAAGGGATCAATGAACTACCTATGAGATGGCAAAAGTGCATAGATAACAACGGTGCATACTTTGATTAATTAAATATATTTTACAAAAAAAAATTGACTTTATATTCCTCCCGTACAAAACGCCAATTTTATATGTAAGGACCTAATATAGTTATAATTATAATCATTTTAAAGGAATAAAACAATTTGAAGAATTTTTCGGACCACTACAGTTAATCACTTCTCTTCTGTAATATTTTTTAAAAGTATTGGCTGATTGCCAATTACCACGGGCCCAAAATTTCATCCAGTGGGTGATTGTCGTACCAACTTTTTGAAGCTACTGCAGATCGGATGCTTCCTTGTGTTGCAGAAATGCCAGCTTCCTTGAAAATAGTCTTTACCCAGCCCGCAATGACTGTACGTGAAGCGGGCTTAGCTGCACCTCTAAGTGTAATAAATAGGTTAGAAAATCGTGCAGAACTACGTCTTTCATTTAATAATGTTATAGTTTGTTACAGTCGTGCAGAACTACGTCTTTCGTTTAATAATGTTATAGTTTGAACAGAGGATTTAGGTTGTAATGATTATTATTTGCAACAAATTTCCACCCAGATTGTCTATAATCACTTCCATCAGTTTTTGAGCCAAATTCAGGCCAAAATATTATACTATCTTCAGACTGTATGCAGTGATTAGGATCTACTCTTAATAACGTTAAATCATGTAAACGTCTACCCGAGTATATAAGTAACAAAATTGCGGTATGCCGAGGTGTTTGTAAAATATTATTGGAATCTACTTTGTAAGCGGTCATAAATGAAATTAATTCACTAACATTCCAAATAGGTGGTTTAGACTCTTTCGGATTTTTCAGAGAAATTGATTTAAGTACATGCTTAACGAGAACGTGTGAGCTTAGATGTGATGAATTTTCAACGTTACACAGAGTAGCAACTACAGACTTATGTAAAAGTATTGTATTGTATGTCAAGCCATGGATTAAATATACATCTGATAAAAATTGCGCTAGTTGTGAACCCGTGGGGTTTTTAGGGTCAACCTTTTTGTTATAAGACCATGAAACCCAACGTTTCCAAGCGGCCTCATAAGTTTTCAAGGTAGACTTTCGCCATGAATTTTTAAGTAACTTGAGTTGTTCAGTGTTCTATGCTTCTACCTCCTTGGACCACCCCCACATTTCCACACCTCGAGTGTGATGTTCTCCACATTCGGGGGTGGGTATCCAGTTGATGTGTCGACTAGGTGATTCTGAAGGTTTTTCAATGACATCGGTGCTGCGAGTGCCCGAACTTTGAGGTCCGCGCGCCAGAATACCTTTTCCCATCTGGGAACGACTAAGGTGGGCCAAGACTTTGGGAACTAGAAAGGGTGGTGGGAATACCCACGCAAGCGGGTAGTTCCATGGAGTACTGAACGCGTCGTGAAATAGGGCTTGAGTATCTCTCACATCTCGCGATACATAATTGTACACTAAATGAGCCATCTTCGATGCAAACATGCAAAATGGGGAACCTCGATGATAGGCATCGAGGTTCCCCATTTTGCAAACACCGTCTCCACATAAGATGGCAGTAGGTGCCATTCCGGAGTATGGCGATGACGCGACAAGTGATCGGCATGGTTGTTGTATTTGCCTGGGATATAGTGTATGCTGAAATGTATTTGATGTCGATCCAGCAAATTCAAAATCTTGTAGGTTCTTTCCATTAACGATTTTATTTTCGTACCTCCTTCTTTTCGAAGATGAGCGACTGCAGTCTTGTTGTCGCTCTGTATAAGTATCGAGCTGTGACGCAATAATTGGACTTGACTTTGAAGAGCATAAAGTATGGCCAACATTTCTTTTTGATTGCAATGAATACCTTGCTCTTCCTCTCTGCAAGCGCCCGAGAGAGCCATATTGTTCACTTGTGCTCCCCACGCTTGGTCCAATGCATCTGTAGCTAAGAATTTTTTTGGTGGCGAGTAATGTTGGAGCATTGACGACTGGCAATTGTGAATGCACCACTTCAACTCTTGGCGGGCTTCTTCTGGTAAAGTGTGCATCTTCTGTGGTTGCTTTAATACAATGTTCATAAACATTAATAAGCTTCGATGATGGAGGCGACCTCTTGGAACAACAAAACTGGCAAAATTCAAGACCCCTACTACGCTCTGCAATTCCTTTAAGCTTAGCTTTTTTCTTTCTAGGGCACGACTTAATTTTTTAACTAACGTGACTGTTTTTTCTCCCGGAAGAGAGAAAACACAGTCACGAGATTTTTAATTTTCCCAAGGCTCCCAAAGTACCCCTAAATAGGTACATTCCTATATACACTTTTGCGGACAAAGAATCGATTTCTCGAAGTTTATATGCCATCCCAGTTATTGTAAGGTTTTTACTGAAAGTTCTACATGTTCCTGTAGCGTGCAAACATTTTGAAATCGTCCAGATAAACTAGGATTCTTATATTGTACTTTTCTCTTAGCGATTGCGCTAACCAATTTATGAGTATAGAAAAGATTATCGGAGCCGAACTTAGGCCGAACGGAAGACAAGTCATTTCTAGTAATTCTTGGTTGTATATAATGCGAAGGAATCGTCTTTGTGACTCTTTTATTTTTAAATGAAAGTAGGCCTGAGACAAGTCCACATTGCACATCCAGTCCTGGTGTTGAAGAAAATCTGGAATTCAATTTATGTTATGAGTTCAAAGGGTTTTGCTATCACATACTCGTTGAGCGCCCTGAGGTTGAATATCGGCCGAAGTGAGCCGTCGGATTTTGGCACCAGAAATAGAGGAGAGATAAAACTTGTTGCATTTTGAGCAACTTTTAAAACTTTTCATATTTTGTACAATCCCCGACACAACCTTTGAGACAGGAGCTTGAAAAGGGTTTTTTATAACATTCGGGTAAACAAGCGGAGGTTTTTGAAAGAAGGGTATGCGATATCCTTGAATCAATTTTATTATAATTTCTGGTGCTCTCATCTTCTTCCACTGCGTCAGATAGAGAACTAGCTGACCTGCTCGAAACGGTGTCGAGTCATTGCTTAAACTTTTTTCCTTTGGACACTCTCGGAGCATTTGAGGGTCTTGAAACATCGGGTTGCAAGCGTCGGTTGTGAAATGAACTCCTTCCATTAATATTGTGGCTGTCGGACTGATACCTTGAGTACTGTCCTCTGGATTGATGTTTGAATTTATAGTGCCAACCTCGCGAAGGTTGGTTGTTATCGGTATGCATGCGCATTGGCATATCCATTTCATTAAAAGTATATAGAGTTCCACGCGATGGAGCTGATGGTTTTCGTGTGCCTCGTCCCCGCGAGGGAAGGTGATTATATTGATTTGATTTAACTTGAGAAAAAGCATCAGTTTTTGGTGGCCAAAATGCTTTGCGTACCCTGCCAGATTTTTCCAACATAGATGTGAAACTTTCAGGTTCAAATATATAAGAAGGTGTAGGAGGTATTCTGTTTAACGATGTTTTCAACAAGGGATCTCGAGCTTGGCTGGTTATCGTTTCACGGCGCATTTCAATAACTTCGGCACGATGGCCGCAAACTAACTGTAATAAATCTGAAGATATTTTATGAAGCTCCCCTTTTTGAAATATCTCTTCCACCTTAAGACTTAAGTTATCGGTAGTAATTTCTGTGTTTTTAGCCCATGAAAGAAGATTACGGAAAACATCTTGTAATGCTTCTTTTTGCTTTAATATGCCGTAAGTTATGGCTGCATATGCTTTATCGGCATAAGACAAATAACGTAAGGTATCGTATATTTTTACCTCTTCATTTGCTTCCAATTAAATGAAACCTATAGCTTCTGTGTATCAGCGTACCTTACTTCTGACGCTGAACGTCATTTAACATTTTAAAAAGTTGTCTGGCGTTTTCAAAACGGGAGATTCCTTCAATTTCGTTTCGATATTAAAAATGAAGTTATCATTTGAATTTTCTTTGTGAACATGGGAATATTGTTCACGAGTACCCGTAAGATCACAATAAAGGTCTCCACTGACCCCAGAAAAATAAGATTCATCGGCACGATATGTTTTATCATAGTTATTAGATGTGATAACATGTTTCCGAAGTTCACCAATTTCTTTCAACGTTTATTTTTCTTACGCCGCCGAGGATACGTACCATAAAGTTATAAAGTCAACTATGTTTGAATCAATTTTTTTTATAGGAGAGGGGGCAAACGAACATGCGGCTCACCTGATGGTAAGTGACTACCGCCGCCCATGAACAACTGCAACACCAGGGGAACTAGAGGAATCGCAGAGGCGTTGCCGGCCTTTTAAAAAGGAGTAGGCTCTTTTCTTGAAGGTCCCTAAATCGTATCGGTCCCGAAAAATCGCTGGTGGTAAACAATTCCACAAGGAAGTTGTGCGAGGAAAAAAACATCTTCTAAATCGCACAGTGGTGGACCACCAATAATTCAGATGGTGTGGATGGTATCGGGAGTTCTGCCGCGATGTGCGTTCGTGAAATTTGGCGGCTGGGATTAATCCGAACAATTCCTCAGAGCACTCCCCGTGGTAAATGCGAAAGAAAATGCAAAGAGATGCAACATATCTTCGCAGCGCCAATGAATCGAGCCGATCGGAAAGGACTCAGTCGTCGACGATTCGAGCCGCTCTGCGCTGGATGCGATCAAGTGGAAGGAGCTGGCACTGGGGAGCCCCAGCCCAGAGATGGGAACAGTATTCCATGTGAGGCCGAACCTGCGCCTTGTAAAGTTGCAGGCGTTGTGCCGGCATGAAATACTGTCCCGCTCTGCTAAGCACGCCAAGCTTTTTAGAGACCAATTTGGCCTTATCTTCCAAGTGACCACGAAACTGCACGTCACTCGATATGTCGAAGCCGAGGATTCCGATACTGGCTGAGGCAACAAGGGGAGTGCCTTGAAACTGAAGAGATACGACAAAGGGGTTCTTTTTAGCGGTAAACGCGCAAACTTGTATCTTCTGAGGATTAAACTGGACTAGATTTAGACGCTCCCAATTCGAGACTTTGTTCAGCAAAGACTCGACTTCAGACACAAGTTTGTTCCGGTACTCGGCGACGGTTTCCTGAGAAATATTGGCACGGCCGGTGTATAGAGCATCACCAGTGCTGTCTGTCATCCGCATAGCAATGAATGCTACCGGTTTGCAACATATTATTGATATGCAGAAGAAACAGCGTTGATGATAGCACGCAGCCTTGTGGAACACCAAGCGTTAATAGGCTTGTATATTTCATCAATTTGTTCAAACCAACAATAATTAAATGTAGGTAGCTTAACTTTTTATACTAGAATTATTGAACAATGTAGAAATTAAAATATTTACATTGAAATATTTCATCAAACCAACAATAATTAGGTAAATGGAGGTACTTTAATTTTTTATACTAGAATTTTAAGTAATGCATACAAATTTAACTGGTACTTATATATATAATTTTCCGTTCGAATCATTAAGGTAAATATAACTTAATGATTCGAACGGAAAATTCCGTTTAAAGAGAAAGTTAACATGTTCAGTACCTTACGGTACGTTACGGTGGTTAAATTAGTCGTACTCACAATTTCACAATTTCTTGGGATTCAACACTTTTAACTATAAACACAATCAATTCAAATATATTTTACTTTGTGAACGTTGATCGTCGCAAGGACAGAGCCGCTTGCGCACAAGTTGCTTCGACGGAGAATGAAACGCCAATGAGTAAAAATCGGTGCTACACATTTTATGAACTAAAAATGGTTACCCCGATCACCAGGTGACGCCACTGGATCGGAAATCACATCGATAAAAGTAAGAAAACTGATAAAAAACGACGGAACCGGAAATGCTATCTCAATGTAAAGCTTCCAGTGACGGTCAAGTGATTTAATAATTTAATTTCATGAATACCTCAAAGACATTTTATCTGTAACTAAATATTTTGGTAAAAACTTTCTGTTAAATTGAAATATAACATTTTAATAAGATTGAAAGATGTAGCTGTTACCAAGATCTCAATACATGTAAAATAAAGGAAAGATTCAAATTGTATTTAAATTAAGTCACTTATAGGAAGTTCTGTCGGGAACTTAACCGCAAGCGAATTGTTATTCGCCTTATCGTTTATATTATGGTTGGAAGTGGATTTTCATAATAAAGTTAACGTGGTATTTTCTTCTGTATTAAATGTCTACAAATGTAAATTATTATAGGAAGCAAGTGCTCCGGTAGTGATACAAACTTCAAGTTAACCTCATACATTTTGAAGTGTTCACAGGAGTTGTGTTAAGTACACAATACTATCAGTGCTGTACTGACTTCAAATCAATTTACATTGTGTCAGTAGCGGGTCAGCACTGACTTGCCTTGAATTTGGAGCCAGTTACTGTCTAATAGGAATTATCTTTCGGCTTATTGTGACGTCTTAGCCGTCAATTCAAACCATTTAAGTATGATAAGCAAAACACACATTTTTCAAATAATATTTGTTTAAAAAAGAAACATGAACGAAATTGTTTTAATCTGAATCTAGTAAATAGTAATTCAATACCGCTCATCTCTGCATCCCTCATCATCGTCATCATCTTAATCACATCTACTTTTCCCTATAGAAATATAACATGAATTAATGTTATTTAAAAGAAAAATTGGCATTTCATTATCTGAGTTTATAATGAAACTAAATTTATTATTAAGCCTCAGTTAAATAAAGTGGGGAAAATCATTCTTAATACGCAAATAGATTTTTTTTGCAAGCCGTGCTCTTCAAATGACAGTTGATAGATCGAGGTCATTGACATTCCTATTCTTAGTTGAATCGCATTGTACATTGACAAAAGATTACACTTTTCGGATGTTACACAATTCGTTTTATTCTAAAGGACATATCTTTTATAATGAATTAAGATTAATAAATAAAGTTATGATTATATTAGATTAATCAATTAGTTAAAAGTATAAAAAATATTATTTTTAAATTAAGTAATACAAAATAAAGAATTATATACAGGTATAATGTAACGTTTAACTTTAATTACATTTCATTTTTGTAGGTATTCATCCATATTGTAAAAACCGCTTTGCACTAAATACTAGTCTAGTTTTGATTAAATTGTGCAAACTTGTTGTCATTTCTAACATACGGAGGTAATTTATTAAAAAGTTTAACTGTCATATAGTATGGGCTGTAATGTGTAATTCTTTATTTCACGTGTTGATATCATGCGTTATTTAAATCTAAAATATTAAAGTTCTTGAAAATTAATTTGCTTATATCCGCATAATGAAATAAAATGCTGTGTCTTACTCTCAATTGCGTGCACTATCCCCGTCACCACTAATCCCAGCACCATTACTTTCAACACTACTACACTAGGAAAGACACACCACCGTCGATAATACGACACGTGTTTTGCCTCTACACGAGGCATCCTCAGGTGAAGTAGACTCTGCAGTGGCTGACCGCTAAAACCGCTCTTTCATTACTCGGATATAAGCAAATTAATTTTCAAGAACTTTAATATAATGGATTTCTGCAAAGTAACGCCTGATTCTAATAATTAAACTTTTTTTTTTCTTGAAAAATGTAAGGGCGCTTGCATATTATAATAGTGGTCTGTAATTTTTGGCGTGGTTTTTAAATTTTTTGTAAGCTGGTATAAAGTACGTGAGGGTAATACATATGGTCATCCGGTTAATATGGTCACTTATAACTCAAAAACTACAGGCTTGTTTGCATAGATGCCTCTGTGATACGTTAGCTCTTCATCAGTCAATCAAATAATAAAAGATCAAACGGGCGCTGCTTTATCAACGCCATTATGATAGTTGACATTATAGTAAATATTTTAGTCGATTTTAGTATTGTGTATTGTACTTAGTTTTTTTAAGTTGATTTTTTGAAGTGTTCCTAATTATTGCCAAAGCTTGTTTGCTATTTTTTTCTTAATATATTAGTTATAGTATACGACTTTGTGTTTTTGTCTTTGTCTTCGTCCTAGTTTTGGTTTTATAGGGCGACAAAGCTTAAAGTGACCATATTACCCTCACGTACCTTACTTATTTTATTTGTAAGTCTGAAAGGCTTAATTTATTAAAGTAAAAAACTCCTACTCACAAAATAATTTTTGTGAATGGGATTTTGAGTCTATCCGCACATTGTTTAACTAAAATCGTGAGTAGGATTGTTTATGCCACTACTGTACAAATGTTTGATAAGTTCTTCCCTCTCCCTTCCACCATTGAACAAACAGAAGCTTGACCAGTCTCCACCCCGTTGTCGTGGACTTAACACGTTGAGATTCAAATTTCCGCGAAATTTGAGGACCTTGCCTACTCTTATACTCTTATGGGGAGCATGAAGTAAACTTTTTGTATTAGTACCTGTTTGGGCCCCCATCTTAAAATATGTTATATTTGATTAATGTAGTAGAGTAAAAAGACAATTTACTTTATAAAATTTTAGATCATCAACACATCTGTAATCTGTACTATTATTGCTTAAATTTAACACAGTTTTTATTCAAAATTTACAAGTTACCTTCTAACATCTATCCATCCATTAAAGCATTTCAAAAGTCTCACATAGTTATCGCACTTGGCAGACGGGTTGGACACCGCAGTTTTATTATTTTGAACTGGTATCAGAAAGATAATACTACTCATCTTCTGTTTCAGTCCTTACTAATCATACGTGTCAAGCTACGCATAATCAGGCTAAGAAAGTTTGCGCATAAAAGTTTTTTTTTACACTGGTCAGTTAGAATCAGTAAGAACTTATTTTGAAAATACGATATTTATAAAAATTTAAAAAACTCCCAAAACTAAAAGAGCTGTTGATCTTCTAACGGCTGAACAGATTTTCTTGAAACATAGCTAAGAAAACTTAAGACACCTTAAGACACCTTTCAAACGAAAAAAAAAGTTAATCAAAATCGGTTCATCCGTTCAGGAGCTATGATGCACAGTCAGACATGTAGATACACAGATACATACTAAAAACTTATCGTGTGTCATTGAAAAATGGTTTTGCATAGGTAGCATTTTCGCACTTTTACACACAAAAATGTCGCCTATCACCGGACGAATCTTGTGATAGACTTCAAAAGGCTTTTATGTATAAAGACCCTTCTAAGGCATCCCTGTACCGCTTGTATAACAAATTTCAGTAAGGTTGACTAACTTTGAAAGATGAAAAAAGTGGTCGCCCTTTGACAGCTGTTACGGACGAAAGCATACTATCCGAAAAATTTTTATCGAAGAGAAAAGGCGAATTACATGTAAGGAGATTTCAGCATTTTAGAATAGATCGGAAGGCGTTAACGATATTTTTTTATAAATCTCAAATGTAAAACGAACTTACAGTCCACCTGATTACAAGTGGCTATTGCAGTACGCGGTAGAGCCACGCTGCAGCTATATTAGTTGTAGTACGAATTGGTCACAGCGTAAAATAGCAGCTTAAGGCTGCCATGTTTCGTATGGTGAGTGTAGACCGGAGATCCTTTTTACTAGAAACGACGCATTCTATCTTATCTGCATTTTTATTCATAATCGATCTAAATCAATTTTAAGATTTAGTGACCAATTGGTGACTTTCATTTACCGAGATTGAAACATATTGCTCGAATGTTACTGGAGTTATTATTAGTATAATAACTCCGGAACACCTAGGACTTTCTTTGTGAAATATGTGTCAAGATTTAGTGACTAATTAGTGACTGTTAATTTTAAAAAATCTATTTGATTTATCAGGTAGAACTTAGTGGAAAAGTTACTTATAATGCTACGCATACAAAGTTTTGATGACGTACAGTTGTAGCATTAAACTAAATACTCACGAGAAGTTAATAAAAGGCAAAACAAATATTCACGTAGCATTTATTTCCTTCTAAAAGTTGTTTACTACATATTCCTATCACAAAGCATAGGGTTTTATAAAATGACCATTGATGTAAATTAGCTGGTTTTTAAACTTAGTTTGCTAACTAGATATTAAAATTACTTACCTTTTAGTAATAATAAAAACTAAACTACGCCATTGGAGTGATAAAAGTATCTAAATTTAACTAATAAACATTGTAACTAATAATTGGTTTAATATGTCGTGTCGAGTAGGTGTGGCGTATAGCGGCGTGGGAGAATCTATGACCCTATTTCGTACCACATAAGAGTAGTATGAAGCAATAGTTGGAAATGCCTTAAATACCTCAAAGAGATGTTACAGCCATCTGTCGGAAGCCATAAGATCTTTTTAGTTTATCCCATTGGCACCTCTTACGTCACCCACAGAACGAAGTGGGGCAATGTATACTATCATATTGGGTATAATAACTTCTTATTAATCGAAAAATCCCAAACACATAAAATCGGAATAAATGAAGGTTTATAACAAAAAAAAACAAAATACAGATGAACTCGACTTTTACAGAACTGGCTCTGCTGGAAGAAAAATAGGATTAATATATTAGATTTACAATTATACACTATTTTCTCGTATATCCATCGATTGGGCAGCGCACGCCGATAAACTAGCCGAGATGCTTTTTTTCCGACTTGTGAACGCGTCACGCCCTACACTTATCGCCTACCTTACCGGCACGAGAATGCAATTTAAAAACTTATTCGAGAATTCCCTCATCGGTGGTCAGTTCTTAGAGTTATTTGGCCGGCCCTTGTGCACTTCGGCTTACTTATCAGTTGGGTTATATCAATTACTCTGGTTCTACTGCGAATATTATCTTTACGATCTTTTGATTAGATGTTTTATGCACGATACTTTTTATAGTTTTATACTTCGCCGTGATTGCCTTATGAGGGGTACATTTGCCATAGTTGTCATGCTTAGCGTGTGGGTTTTAAACCGCAGTTTTTTTTTGTATTTTGAGTTGTTTTCAGGTAGATGCTGCTACCCATTTCTTATTTTAGTTTCCCTCTGTCGCCTCTTAGGACACTCATGTAATGATATCGGATTGGATTCTCCTATGCCGCTACTATACGGCAAGGCTACGTTAGTATACAATAATCGTATTTATATAAAATATCCACTAACATATATTTTATGTGAATATAAATGCCTCAGATAAAACCATTCCTCTTTATAAATGGGGTAGCCTTTCAGTATACGGATGGCTTAATTCTTTCAACAAACATTCTTATAAGTACGTAATTGGTTCCAAATAATTCTAATAATTTAAATATTGTAAATTCATGTCAACATCCTCACCAATTTTGTATCATTATTATTAATTCTAGCCGATTTAGATTGTGTAATAAAACATGGCATAAATATCCTATAAACAATATTTTTGTGTAAAAAATATCCTATAAACAAAATTTCATATTATTTCTTTTATTAATTTAAGATCTATTACCTACTATTACTCGGATTAATAAATTCATTTCGGATTTCTTTTCGAATTCGAGTGGCAACTGAAGATGAAACAAGACACAAAACGAATAAGCTTTCTTTAATTTTTATATAAAAGACGAATGAATCAAAGCTATAATGGAATCTCGCTTGCCGTAATTTTTTCGAATCTGCAGCAGACAATTTCAATTTATCACTCCGTCAAAGACACAGGATCTATGGGAGGTGTAAATTGTCTCCGAAGATTGGAAATGTATACAAATGTATTTTTTGGCACATATAGTCTAGGCAACAAGTGCTTTTTTTTTACAACTTTTTTCAGCAGTCTCGGAAAAATATGAACGAGATGTCATTCAGAGTTGTAAAAAATCTTTATTAGTTTTTGTGATATTTGCAAAAAAACCAAAACCCCTTTTTTCAGTAAATTGTTTATAACTTTTGCAATTTTTGCGAGCGGGAACTTATTTAAAAAAAAAAAAGTTGTTTATCTACATGCTATTCCAAATCGAATGACACCTTCTTTATATTTTTCCGAGACTGCTAAAAAAAGTTGAAAAAAGGCAAAAAAAGGCACTTGTAGACTAGACTAATACACAACTAAGCACAGTGACTTGATTTTAATTTGTTTTGTTTTGCACACTATTGACTGGCGTCTTGATTTTTTTAAGGAATTTTGCCAAAATTTTGGATTTACTATTAATTTCCTTATGATAAAATATTAAATCTTTACTAATGATGTTGTTAGTTTTAAAGGTGTATTACTGTTTGCTCATGCCAAATGGTGGCAGCATAATGGAGCCTATAGGGTGGTCGAAAGAGACAACTTAGGAAAATCCCATCCATCCATTACAGCCTATGAAATTCCACTGCTGAACATAGGCCTCCCTCACAGATTGCCTCAGAGAGTTCTTTCGTTTCCACAGTACTAAACTTGGTAGGCGGGTTGTTTCAGTTCTAATCGGGAGATGCTGCTGCCCATCCCCTGGTTTGTTTCGCTTTGTCGTTTCTTTGTCGAATCCCACGGGAGGACATGGGTTTCGGTCCGTTTTCGCTTATGGCGCGACGATAGCGCCGCCACATCACCTCACTGCGCAGACCGGACGTCAATAGTGCAGTCAGGTTTCCGATGCCTGTGGGGAATGCATGCTATATGCGTAAAGGCAAGTGACGCCGGCGTAAACGATAGGCCGGAGCAAGTGCCAGAAGTCTGCCTTATAAATCTGCGGTGAAGTGAGATGAAGACATTTTGAACTGGTTTGCATGAACTGAAGAGTGCAGAAGACGATTCTCGGCAGTGATTGAGTGGGGTTTCAGTTATCTAACGGTCGTCCGAACAGGGGGTGGCGGGCCCCGGTTCTGATGGCTAACTCTTATCGTTCAATGTTCTGGGCGGTGAGAACCGCCCAGTAACGCGGGTGTACGGTATATACGCGGTGTGGAGGGGTGTGCGGAGCGCCCGTCTGTGGACTCGCTGCGCCCCATCCGTTGGCTCCGTGTGATAGTTCGGAGCTATTCTATATATACTCCGGAACTTTTAATAGCGTGATTTAGGCTTGTGACGCAACGACAGCGCCGCCACAGTAGGATAACTATGTTTTATTTTAAATAGATAAAGAACATGGGGGTGAGTCGCTCGCGTCCGTAGGCTTCGACCACCTAACCCTAGGCCCACCCTACACGTGTCCCCCGGGTGGTGCTAAACGAGCGACAAAGCCGAAAGGATAGACTCGGCTCCTCGCCGTATGGTAGCGGCGTAAAATCTACCACCCCCTTAGATCGCACCATGAGCCAACACATTAAAGAAATGGCCCCGAGTTTCCGGCGCCCCTTTAATGGGGCAGGGGTGCGAAGAATCTCCAGGAGTAAAACCGGCGACGAGGTTCGCCACCCGTCACGTTCTGTCTCCCGGAGGGGCGAAAAGTGGATTGCGGAGGCCCGTCTGGCTACGCTGAATTTATGTGGAGCAATGAATGATAAGATGGATGAAATATGCGAAATGATGAATGATAGAGGAATAGATGTGTTATGTGTAAATGAGACGAACGAAGGGAAAGGATGCCACTGCTCGCGTATACCGCCACTGGTCTGGTGTAGACGAGACCGAGCGGGCATGCCAGGAGTCGGTGTCATCCTTTCAGAAAGAATGGGTCAATGTGAAAGAGTATGAATGTGTAAGCCAAGGCTGCTGTGGATACGAATGAAAGTGGGCTTAAAGAAGTTGTTTGTGCTAGGTGTACGCCCCAGACATGTCTAAGCCCACTTATATCCGAGAGCAGTTTTGGGACATGGTAAGATAGTGTTGATGAAATGTAAGGAAATGAAAATATAATTAGGTTAGAGATTTTAATGGAAGGTTGGGGTGAAGAGGTCTGGTTATGAAAGGATATTAGAATGTTTGGCGATGAAAGTGTAAATGAGAATGGTGAAGACCTCCTCGCCGTATGTGAGAAAAGAATATTTTTGTGACGAATACTTTTCGCCATAAGAGGATTCATGTATACATGGAAAGAGGTGATGATAGAAGCATGATAGATTTCATAATTGTGGATGAAAGAATGCGGAGCGCAGTGGTAGATACAAGAGTTTACGGGGTCCAACGTAGGGACGGATCATTACTTGGTCTTATGCCGAATTAATGGTCTATTCAGGCGTTGACAGCATCGGACATCTGTGTCTACCACTGCGTTACAGCGTATAAGAACAGAGAGGTTACAAGATGAAGGTGTGAAGAGAAGTATAAATGTAGACTGAGGAGAATATAAATGGTTTGAATGAAATATAATGAATGATTTAGACCTGAAGACTGTATGGAATAATGTTAAAGTTTTGGTGATGCAGCCACCGAAGTATGTGGTGTAAGTAAGAGAACGAATGAAAGGAAAAATAATACGTTGTGGTGGGATGATGAGATTCGGATGGAAGTTGAAGCAAAGAAGAGAGCGTGGCTAGATTTACTGGCAACCAAAGCTGGTAATTCTGGCGGTATGAATGATGAGATTGAAAGAAAAAAGGCAGACTTTAGACTTATAAATAAGAGAGTAAAAGAAGTTGTTGAAAGGAAAAAGCAAGAAAGAACGGATAAGAATGATAGAAGGATATCTGATAACTTCCAGGCAAATATTAAAATGTTCTATAAACTCGTAAGAACTGCTAGGGGAAATTCAAAACAGCCTAAAATGAATGCTATACGAGACGAGAATGGCTGTATGCTGAATGATGAAGTTTCGAATTTAAAGAGATGGAAGGAATACTTTGAAAGCGTGTTTATGAGTGAAGGGTCGTCTGAATTAAGTGAAAAAAATTCGAAAGAAGTGGAGAGGTAGGAGATAAGTGTAGATGAAATAATAAAAGCAATGAAAAGCATGA
This sequence comes from Parnassius orleans, assembly GCA_029286625.1. Classification (NCBI taxonomy): domain Eukaryota; kingdom Metazoa; phylum Arthropoda; class Insecta; order Lepidoptera; family Papilionidae; genus Parnassius; species Parnassius orleans. Next base: position 3,280,823 of record JAGSMP010000118.1, on the reverse strand, counting down.
AAGCAGGTAAGGCAGCCGGATATGATAGAGTATCACTCGAAATGCTAAGGGCTGAGAGGGAGTGGTGGCAGGCCTGCTGTACACCTTGTTTAATTTATGTTGGGAACTGAAGCAGGTACCGGAAGAGTGGTGCAAAGCCGTTATAGTCCCAATATATAAAGGAAAAGGGTCACAGTAGGACTGTAAAACTACCGTGGATCAGCTTGCTTAGCATTGTGGGTAAACTGTATGCTAAGGTGTTAATTGAAAGAGTTATGGAAGAAACTGATGGAAAAATTTGGGATGTGCAAGCTGGATTTAGAAAGGGAATGGGGTGTACGGATCAAGTATTTTCCATGCGCATGGTTGGAGAAGTTTTTGGCCAAAACCAGAAAGTTTTTGTGCTTTCATGGACTTGGAAAAGGCTTATGACAGAGTGCACAGGAATGTGTTATGGCAAACACTTAACTCATTTGGTTTGAGCGCTGGTTTGATACAGGCATTGAAGTCTCTTTATAGGGACTCTAGTGCTTGTGTCAGGATCAACGGGTCTACTCGGACTGGTTTGGCATCCAAAAGGTGTCAGACAGGGCTGTGTAGCTTCCCCTGGCTGTTTAACCTATTTATGGCCAGTTGTCTGCAAACTTTGAAAGTTGAAGAATGTGGGTTGAGAATGGGTGAGTTAACCGTCAAATGCCTTTTGTACTCCGATGATCAAGTCATATTTGCATCGTCGGCGGCCGAGTTGCAATGATGGTTACTTTAATGAACCGGTCATTAAAAGAAAGAGGTATGAAAGTGAACGCAAGTAAGACGAAAGTGATGGTTTTTGAAAGAGAAGAAAGTAAAACGTTATGTGAAATAAGAATAGAAGGGGAGTTGATTGAGCAAGTGGATGAGTTTGTATATATGGGATGTTTATTTAGCAGGGATGGTAGATATGATAAGGATATAGAACGACGAGTGAACGCAGGAAATAGAGTGAATGGGGCTCTACACGCTATTGTGAAGAGTCAGAATGTGTCAAAAAAGGCACGTTTGGAAATTCACAATGCTGTGTTAGTCCCTACTTTAATGTATGGTAGTGAAAGTTGGGTCTGGCAGAAGAAGCATGAGAGTAGAATAAATGCTGTAGAAATGCGGTCATTAAGGAGTATGCTAGGGCTGAATCTGAATGACAGGGTGAGAAATAGTGTGATAAGAGAAAAGTGTAGTTTGCAAGATGACGTTGTGACAAGGATTAAGAAAGGAATGCTTCGGTGGTTTGTTCATGTAGAAAGAATGAACGAAGAAAGAGTGACAAAGTAAATTTATGCTGCAGAAGTGAACGGCAGAGTCGGAAAGGGACGCCCTAGACGAAGGTTTATCGACCAAATTGGCGATATATTGAAAATGGGCCAGATTAGGAGTACCCTTAACCGACGAGCGTGTATGCGTACATATATGAATGTAAAGGAGGCGAGAGAGGTGTGCCAGAATCGTGCCAAGTGGAAGTCTGTAGTCTCTGCCTACCCCTCTGGGTGACAGGCGTGAGTGTTTATGTATGTTTATGTACATAAATAAATTTATAGATAAATTTGACCATATTTCTGATTTCCGCACTCAACTAAATTTGTTGCCTATTATAGCTATGATAATCTATAATCTATAGTCTTATATCAATAATAATAATAATAACAAGCAACAACTACAGGTACTAGATCTAAAACAAAAAAACATGCTAAAACTAACCTGCCTCAGATAGATGACGAACCTTCACATTGCAAGTCATCATCTTCCTCATCTCTTTTTCCATCAATACCATCATCATCACAATCATTTTGCATCAACCCGACGACATCATCATCGTCAATCAGTATATAGTCAGCGGATGTTGTACAGGAGACAAATTTTGTCGACGAAACTGTACCCACCACTAGCACTGCAACAACTCGTAGGAAATGGAGTATTGAAATGAATAAATTCATCCTACGCACTTATCTTCATCTTACTAATATGGACACAGACAAAAATTCATACCTTTCACCTCTCAATAAGTTTTTAGAAAAATACCCAACTATGCAAGTAAGCCGACAAAGAATAGGTGACCAGTGTAGAGCTATAGTTCAAAAAAAATTATTGCCACAGAACATAGATCAGATTTATGAGGAAGTTAGAGCCGAACTACAAGTGGTTCACACTCGAATACAGCAACACTTCACACAATATAAAACACCAAATAAAATAAAACTCAGTCAGCGCATGAAGTGGACGAACGAATATAATGAAGCGTTATTTAAAATATATTATACTGTCACACAACTAGAATCAAATAAGACAGCCTATAGAAAACATCTACATGAAGAATTTATAAACACATATCCAGAATTAGCACATGTAACAGAGCAAAGATTATCTGATCAAATAAGAGCGATTATCAATTACAAATATATTAACAGCAACAGACTAGAAGAAATTAAAAACCAGGTAACAACATAATTAAGGAATAGTAGCACTAACACACAAAATACTGAATACGTGAATATTGAAGATTGGAACACACAACCGCAAAACAACTTAGAACAACCTGATGAATACATCCATACACTAAACACTCAACATACAATAACTTACACCTCTGACACTCCTACAAATACCTCGCCTACAAAAATACCCCTCAACGATTACACACAGACTAACATCGTATCGCACAGTCTCTTGAATACAAATGATGAAAATATCTTAAGCAACCCATATATTGATCAATTTGGGCCTATGCAAACTAACTTTGATGCTGCTCCAGAAATAAACTCGGAAATATAAGATATGTTTCTACAAGCTCAACAATATTTTGCAGATACACACCCCACTAACAGGCCATACATTCCCAAGCAGAATTCGTCTAGAAGGTTCACTGCTATAGTTACATATAGAAACTCTGTCATTCTTCCTAAGAGCGTAAATCTAGACACCGATTTCATCACATTGCAGGCAACAATTTATTGTGCAGCATGGACGGCAGCTAAATACAATGGGGTTAAAATATCACACTCCACACAAAATGAAAGACGAACATATACAAAGAAAAAACCAACATGGCAGGTCAGATTAGAAAGGAAAATCGAAGATTTAAGAGCACACATAGGCAAACTGACACACTTCATTAACGGTAGCAGAAGTAAAAAAAGTAGTATCTGCAGTAGAAGAAATAAAGAGAAAATACCAAATACACGCACCACACAAAAACTCGAAAACAGACCTGGAACACTTTTTGGACACTTTAAAGCAAAAATTAAAAGCAGCATCCAGTAGACTTAAAGGATATATAACATGCACGAACCGCAAAGTACAAAACACAAAATTTACCAACAATGAAAAATTATTTTACAGAAACCTTACATCTAATAACAGAGACACTAGCAACCAAAATCTGGAGACACTTTCGTCTGACGCATTGCGGGAATTCTGGGCCAACATCTGGGAAAATCCGGTATCGCATAATAATCACGCAGACTGGATCGACGAGGCAACACCGGAAATCCAAGAAATGAAATTTGAATTTATACCAATAAATACATTTATAGAAGTCCTCAAACGCACACACAACTGGAAATCGCCAGGCATATACAATATTCACAACTTCTGGTATTAGAAATTCACCATAATACATCCATTCATACATAACCACTCAAACACATTCATCCAATCACCACATTTACTTCTAACATACATAACACACGGAGTAACATATATGATACCCAAAGACATGAATGACACCATAAACCCAGCGAAATACTTACCAATTACTTGTCTACAAACCTTGTACAAAATATTAACAGCCTGCGTTAGCGAAATAGTATATGAACATTTAACCAAAAATAATATTCTAGCAGAACAACAAAATGGATGTCGTAAGAATAGCCAAGAATGTAAAGAACAACTTACTATTGATGCAATTATTTTAAACAGCGCTGTTAAAAGCAAGAAAGATATTCACACAATGTTTATCGATTACCAAAAGGCTTTCGATTCAGTACCGCATAGCTGGTTATTAGATGTCTTAAATCTGTATAAAATTTACCCAACACTGAAACTATTCTTAGAAACTTCTATGCAAAATTGGCAAACTGTGCTTAAAATTAATCAATCCTCTTTGAGTGTAACTACTGAACCAATTTGTATAAAACGTAGTATATTTCAAGGAGATGCCCCTAAGTCCTCTGTGGTTTTGCATGGCCCTCAATCCACTTTCACACTTACTAAATAATACTGACATGGGATTTACATTGAAAAAGAATAACACGCAATATACCCTGACACACCTTATGTACATGGATGACATAAAGTTATATGCTGCAGACAAAAATACACTATTCCAACTAGCAGACACAACACAACAATTTCCTCAAGATATTTGTATGTAATTCGGAGTAGATAATTGCAAAATATTGTCTATTGTAAAAGGCAAGATTCAAAGCAATAGTTACATACTCAATTCAGGTGAATCAATGAAACCAATGGATGAATACAGTACATACAAATACTTAGGTTTTAAACAATCCAGACGCATTCAACAAAATATTATAAAACAAGAACTGCTCAAAAAATTCTCGCATCGCCTGAACCTTATCTTAAAAACCAACCTCAACTCTAGAAACACTATTAAAGCCATCAACACATTTGCAATAGCTATTCTCACATACTCTTTCGGAATTATACGATGGTCAAAAACTGACATCAAAAAACTACAACGCACACTCAATACACCTCTAACTAAACACAGAAAACATCATCCAAACTCATGCACACAGAGACTTACACTACCACGCCAAGAAGAAATACATCATAAAAGACTCCAATCAGACTATTGACATGTTTAGACATTGCAATAATTTCTTTGAAACCATACAACATATTACAGGAGCATGTAAATCACTTACACAAACCGATTATAAACATCGTCATGACCAAGTCGCTGCAATCATACACCAACATTTAGCATATAAATATAAATTCGTAGATAAGATGCAGCCATATTGTAAGTATAAACCTGAAACAATAATAGAAAGTAAGAATAAGAAAATTTACTGAGACCGAACAATAATAACACATAAAACTATTCATTACAATAGACCTGACATTACCGTTCACGACAAAACCAATAAAACATTTTACCTGATAGATATAGCAATACCAAACTCACATAACATTCAAACTACAATATCCGAGAAACTAAGTAAATATCAAGAACTTGCCATAGAAATTAAAACTCAATAGAAAGCACAAAATGTTCACATCGTCCCGATAGTTCTCTCATCCACCGGTATTATACCAAAATCACTCACACAAAGTCTTAACTCACTACACATGCCTATTCATACACTTCACATGCTCCAAAAAGCCAACAACTCAACACCTGCCGCATCACCCGAAAGTTTCTGACTTCTTCTACTTTATCATCCACTTTTACAATTTAAATTTTCCCTCACACACTTGGTTCCGACCCGTGTGTGCGGTGTTGCAAACTCTCAATGAAGATAAAAAATATAAAGAATTGATAATAATAATAATAACCCCCACGGGAGTGAATCTTGTCACGGCAGGAGGGGGCTTAAAGAGAGCAGAAACTAATACTAGATCTAAAACCCCAAGCGGGAGATACTAAACATTTAATCCCAATAACACCTGGGCCATAAACTCTCGCGGCGAGCCGGCGCTGGGTGCTACAGTTCGCGGGAAACCGATGGCTAGGCGTTGAGCTGTCGGGCGGCCGTCATATAAAATGCTACAGCCGGTCGCCATGAGTTGAACAAGCGGGCTTTCGGCGTTGATGTTACGGCTGAATCTTTAGGCGATGATACCACACCAACAATATCATCTATCGCTTTCAATCCCCCCGAGTATTTGACAGGTGAAACATATACCTTGTCTTCACCAAATAGGACTGACAGTGTTGTGCAAGATGTCATTAATGACACCGAGCTTGCACCCACTAGCGGCGTATGTAAAACGCACAGGCGATGGACACCTGAAATGAATGTCTGCGTACTTATCTTCAATTGATACTGACATCAAAACCTACCTTGAACCACTACATCAGAAATTTATATAGAAAAACCCAAATATGCTAGTTAGCCTTCAAAGAGTAGGTGACCAACGTAGAGCTATATTCCGCAATAAACTGATTTCACAAAAAAAAACTATAGATCAGATTTATAACGAAGTTGGAGAAGAGTTAAATCATCATGATAGACTCTAAACCACTCATGAAACACAACAGGAAGTTTTAGAAAGACATAATAGACAAGCGCGAACTAAATTGACGTGGAAAAATGAACAAAATGATACTTTAATGAGATTGTATTACCAGATAACTGAACTAAGTACAAATAGAACTGCTTATAGAAAATAATTATATGAAGCTTTTTTTAATGCTTTTCCAACACTTGCTCCTTTAAGTGAACAGCGAATAGCCGACCAAAGAAGAGCAATAGTAAATGATAAATACATTAGTGACGATAAATTGAAATAAATAAAACAACAAGTAGCTACAGAACTATAAATAAATCTGAAAAATTCAAATGATGGTAACACAATGCCTTATAAAATTCAAGAAAATACACAAGACACTAATAATACTGACATTCCTTTTATAAACAGCATTGAAGACTCTATACCTAATCAATCACAACCTGAAAGCGATTCTCCAATAGACGAAACATTTCAGCAAGAATTCTTACATTTTAAAGACACTGACTCCACAAGCAGAGTTTACATCCCTAAACAATAATCGTCTTAAAAAGCTAGTAATAATAGTAAATTATCTTAATGAAAAGACTGTCCCCGAAACTGTAAATACTGAAACGGACTTCATTACACTACAAACTACATATTACGCTGCGTGGACAGCAGCTAAGGTAAACGAATCTTTAAAAAAATCTTGCCAAGTTAAATAAGATCATAAATAGACCATATGTTAAAGGTAGAGTTGCGAACAAAAATCGCCTGTGTAACACAATAAATCAACGGAAAAAGAAAAAAAAATCTAGAAAGTACATAAAAAAAACATAGACAACAGCACAGAGCTCATTCAGTACACGAGGAACAAAACAAACAGCTCACACACACACACTTGACACACTCAAACATAAATTTGAAGTCATCTCAGGACGTTTACGTAAATACAAAACATGCAAGTTAAGAAAACAACAAAATAATCAATTCTACAACAATGAAAAACAATTTTATCAATCCATAAAACAAGCAACAGCTAACGTACAAGAAAGAAACTACCTATGTGACTGTCCAAATCCAGAAGACATGCGAAAGTTTTGGGCAGGGATCTAGGAAAGGCCTGTTGAACATAATACTTATGCTAACTGGATACAAAACCAAACAAGAAATAGCAATGTAAACATCCAAGAAATGTCTTTTGAGCATATCCCAATAGATACATTTAAAAGTGATTATTAATAAGTTAGATAATTCGAAAGCGGTCTGATTTTATACATATTTAATGGTATAAAAATTTTACAAGATTTCATAATTACCATGATACCAAAAAATCATAATAATCTTAGTAACCCTGCAAAATATAGGCCTATAACATGTTTGCAAACTTTAAATAAAATTCTTACATCATGCGTATCAGAACTTATAATATATAAACATATTAATGACAATAACATACTGGCTGAACAACAGAAAGGATGTCGAAAATTCAGTCAAGGCGGCAAAGAACAATTAGTCATAGATTCTGTTATATTGAAACAAGTTCAGAAAGAGAAGTCCGACTTATTTACCATGTACATCGATTACAAAAAAGCTTATGATTCAGTCCCCCACTCTGATATTGTAGGTTCGGCATTAGAGCCGCTACATCGTTATGAATCGACTGCACTGACTGGTAGTAGAATCGCGACTTATGTTCAGCAGTGTACCTTTGACAGGCTGCAATAAGTAAATGAATGAAATTTAAGTGAATATTTTAATTCTTTTGAGAAATAAATGACTGTAAACCGTATGTAAAAATTCAGACCAACGAAAGAAAGCAAAGAGATGTCTGCTACTGAAACAGCTTAACCGCATGTCAAAACTTGGCGAATATCTATCAAACTAGCGATCATGATACGAGTACATGCCTTCGCCACGCGATGAGTTACCATACACCAAGGTGATCAAATGTAGACCCGGCCTAATACACACGTTGTGATCGTACACATGTTGGTGCATAATGATACGTATTTTCCTTATAAGTATTTTTAAAGGCTTATTATCAATATTTGGGCCTGATGCAATATTTCAAAAAGGCAAGGAAATGTATCCACTAAAGTAAATTATACTTTATATTCCCCGGCAAGTCTCACTCACAGGTCGCTCAAGCTCTCTTAAAATTTAAGTGACTATCGCTCGATGTAAGTAATTTTCTTATATTACCAAAATTCATTGAATTAAATGTGCCGAGTGGTGTTAGAGTACGAGAATGCATCACCCAATAGCAACTATATAAAATGCCAAAAAGTATTTGGCTATGGCCTCTCCAATCCAGGCAGTCAACAGGGTGCTCATTGGCATTGCCACCTCTGGGGACTGAGATAGCATGCCTCATTACCAGGAAAGAGGGTGTCCGGTCTGAATAACCATGTGAAACAGCAGCATTATGCTTAGATTGCACTGGTAAAATATTAAGGAAAATAGTAATGCTAAGGTGGTGTTTAATTCCAAAAGCACAACAAAAATGCACACAAATACAGAGGCATGCACTTGATCTGAAACCAATATTTAAGAGCTTGGTAGCGCAGTGGCTAAGCATTTGGCGCATAGCTTTATGCCGCGGTTTCGAGTCCCACATCACACCGCATGGACAAGCGTTTTTCATTTTATAATTTTTTGTGCTCTTTCGTCAAAATACAATATTATTAAACTACTTAAACTGATCAATCGCCTAGTGGAAAACACACTTTGCCCCCTAATAATGTCGTATAAACGTGACCTTTACTACCGTCATATATTACCGTCCCTAAAGGAATAGAGAGTGCACATGTGATAGGTACTATGTGTAACAAAGTAGATGAATCATAAAAGTTATTTTTAGTCATGTATCGTAATATCCATATTCTTGACACAGATCGTAATACGTAATATCAAAATGAGATTGACTTCATTATGACGACTAGACGCCAACTGTTCAGTGATGTCTCAGTGATCGCGAGGGTGAAAACTGGTAGCGACCACCGAATGGTTAGAGGCACACTGATCCTAAACGTTGTTGAGGTGTCGTCTAATGAAGTCAACGCTCCGTCCCCTCGTGCTCTAATCCAAAGTCCCGAAACCTTTCAGCTTGAGTTACAAAACCGTTTTCAGTGCCTAGAAGATCGCAATGCAGTGGACGATATGAATGACAAGCTCGTGGAAACTGTCCATGCGGTCGGAGCTAAGTTTTGTAAGACCCGCCGCAGAAGAACACAAAAACTCTCCGATCACACTTTAATCTCATGGCTGTTAGACGGGAAATGAAGCTGCAATCTTCAGTAGATTTGATAGCATACAGGCAACTGAACAGACAGATCTCCAAATGCATGCGGCGGGACTTGCGCAACTTCAATACAGCTCGTATTGAAGAAGCGATCGAGCGGAACCAGGCTCCAAAGTCTTTGCCAATGATCTGTCTGCCAGAAAGAGCCAACTGTCGAAGCTGAAAACCGAGTGTGGCAGCGTCGTTTCCGGGACACCTGAGATTTTGAGGAGATTGAGAGGTTCTATGGGCAGCTGTACACATCATCGTTGGAGCCACACGCAAGTGTGAGTAACGATCCAAGAGCGAGTCTTATCCGACACTATTCCGATGATATCCCGGACGTCAGTCTGAGCGAGATTAGAATGGCTCTCCAGCACCTTAAAACGGCAGGCCCCAGGCGAGGATGGAATTACAGCGGAGCTTCAAGCGGGTGGAAACCGGTACTTGAAGTCCTTCAGAAGCTCTTTAATTCCGTCCCACATGGTGGCACTACACCGGAGGCGTGGAGCAGAAGTGGTGGTCTTGTTCTTCAAGAAAGGCGACAACGCTCTCTTGAAGAACTACAGACCGATTTCCTTCTGAGCCGCGTCTACGTGCTGTTTTCGAGAGTCATTACGAATCGTCTCGCACGCAGACTCGACGACTTCCAGCCTCCCGAAAGTTGTTTCCGAAAGGCTTTAGCACCATAGACCACATACATACCCTTCGGCAAATTGTACAGAAGTCCGAGGAGTACAATTTGCCACTATGTCTGGCGTATGTGGACTATGAGAAAGCCTTGATTCCGTCGAAATTTGGCGGTGCTGCAGTCCCTTCAGCGGTGCCAAGTTGACTGTCGGTATATCGAAGTGCTGAAGTGCTTGTACAGTAGGGCCACGATGGCTATCCGAGTACAGAACCAGAGTACAAAACCTATCCAACTGCAGAGAGGTGTAAGACAGGGTGACGTTATATCCCGAAACCTTCACCGCTGCATTGGAAGACGTTTTCAAGCTTCTGGACTGGAAAGGATACGGTATTAACATCAATGGCGAGTACATCACTCACCTTCGATTTGCCGATGATATAGTCCTTATGGCAGAATCGCTGGAGGACCTAAGCACTATGCTCAATGACCTCAATAGTGCCTCCCAACGGATAGGTCTTAAGATGAAAATGAACAAAACAAAGATCATGTTTAATGTCCATGTCACACCTATGCCGGTAGTTGTTGGGAGCACTAAGCTCGAAGTTGTTGAAGAATATGTTTACCTGGGACAAATAGTCCGACTAGGTAAGTCCAACTTCGACCGAGAGGTCAATCGACGGATTCAACTCGGCTGGGCAGCGTTCGGGAAATTACGGCATCTTCTCGTCAGGTATACCTCAAAACTTGAAAACGAGGCTGTACAACCAGTGCGTTGCCAGTGATGACCTACGGAACTGAGACGTGGTCCTTCACTGCTGGCCGGATGAGGAAGCTCAAGGTCGCTCAGCGAGCTATGGAGAGGGCTATGCTCGGGGTCTCACCGTGATAAACTTAGAAATGAGGATATCCGCAGTAGAACCAGAGTGACCGACATAGCCCAACAGATTAGTAAGCTGAAGTGGCAATAGGCCGGCCATATAGCTCGAAGAACCGACAACCGATGGGGAAAAGGTTCTCGAGTGGCGGCCTCGTACCGGCGGACGAAGTGGGGCGTCCCCACTAGATGGAGTGACGACCTGGTAAGACATGCAGGAAGTCGATGGATGCGGGTGGCTCAGGACCGTGCTTTGTGGCATTCCTTGGGGAGGCCTATGTTCAGCAGTGGACTTGTGAAGGGCTGTAATGATGATGATGATGATGATCGTAATACGTATATGACGTTTAAGAAGTACTAGGAATGTGATATGTATGTAATTTGAAAAAGCCTAAAAACTCTTATTTCACAAGGAAAAGTGTGCTCTTAAATTTACGACGCCATCCAATCAAAATCAGCGAACTGCCGCATTCTTGTCGTGAGCCGTGTGATTGTATGACTAAATTGTGTTAAGAGAGTTCAAAAAAAGGAAACCTTATTCTTTATTCGACATGTACAAGTATGTTTTTATTTATGTGAAACAACTGAACCGATTTAATTTTTTTTTAAATAAATAGCCTATACTTCAGGAGTGGTCCCATATAAATTTAAAGAAAAATCCATCCAACCATGAAAAACTAGGGAATGACTATTTGATTGTTCCTGTTTAAACGACATTCTAATTATCTAATACCTTACCTTAAACTTGTGATATCCCTTAGACACCCAACAGTGTAAAATAATAAATTAGTAGATGATTTAACGTTTAATAAAAAGTAAAACTGACCCGTGGTAGCCGTGGTAGCTCAGGGCCTAAACGCTCGCTGTAAATTTCACAGTACGCGAGCAACCCGAGTTCGATCCCCGGCGGCACCAATGAAATTGTTAATTACAATTTTAAGCGCTGATTTACCACGTGCTTGGCGGTGAAGGAAAACATCGTATGGAAACCTGCATGTCTGAAAAATAAGAAAAAAATATTTTGAAGACATGTGAAGTTCGCCAACATGCATTGGGGCAGCGCGGCGGACATTTCCTTGCCCTAAAATCCTCTCACTTGTTACTAGTGGGACGTATATAGACTGTAACTTTAACTTTAACTTTTAAAACTGACCCTAAATACTAAATTAATTAATTTTCACATAATGTGGTTCTGAATTCGGGGCTTTATTCGTAATTCTTCCATACATTATGTCTTAGCACCGACTTCAGAAGATTTCATTTTCAGAAGAAAAGTTATGTTGAAATATTTTTTTTACTTTTAAAGTCGTTTTTATTTTTATTATAAGCTTAATAATTTGATTATCTTTATTGCATGCTGTCGATGGATGCAGGTGGCTCAGCACCGTGCTTTGTGGCATTCCTTGGGGGAGGCCTATGTTCAGCAGTGGACTTGTGAAGGGCTGTAATGATGATGATGATGATGATGATTGCATGCCTTAAGCGCAAAGCGCGTAGGTATGTTCTACTAGCGCCTAAAATCAAGATTCCAACGTTCTGTCTCATAAAATCGTATCTAAAAATCATATTGAACATATAAATGATATAAAAAGCACATTGTCAGAAAGATAAATGATAGTTGAACTTATTAATATTTTTTTTAAATCGATTAATTGGTATTTTTACATAAAAAAGTGGTTTTAGTGGCTTATGGTGTAGATTTATCAGGTCCGCATGGAGTGGTAAACACGATAACTTTTGAAAATATCAATTGTTTAACTTAATCTATTTTTTAATCTCTTCACATATAATGTGGGAAGCCATGGAATTTAAATGGCAGTTTAATTTTCTTTTGTTTAGTTATAATTAATTTTTTTCGGCGTAGAAATCACGAAATTTTCGGTGTTTTGAGCAGCCTTGTAATAGTTAATTTTACTAAATAGACTACCTCACTCACTCAGTTCGGCCTCAGCTACCGTCGTGAATGGGTATTGTATCGGTTGTTGGCAGCGGCTCAAAAAGATCGCTGTACAAATACAAAATATTCGAAAAACCAAATTTGATACATACTTGATTATTATAATAATTACAGATTTTTATTACAATATTTTAAAAGTACAAAATAAATAATAAATAGTACTACGTACTAAAAGTAAGTAGGATGTATATAATTAAGTATATTTATACTTAAGTACGTCTTGGACTCTATGGAGTGACCTGAATGATGATATGATGATCATATTAGCATTATGAGTCGTGCACTTTTGGATTTTCCAAACATTTTTCTAATTGAAGTTTGACATAAAATTTTTGAAAAATTTGAAGTATAATCATGTTATACGTAATTTTTTTAATGCGCTTAGGGCATGCACAATTGGATTTACCAATAGTTTTCTAAGACTGTTTGCTTTGACATTTGAAATATACTAGAATTATATTCACACACAAAAGATGTTTTTGTTACGATGTAATGGCGATTTTAGTATATGTAGTAAATTTTACAATACGATAACTCTGCGCTAGCCCAATGTAACTTGCAAAGAAATTTCCCATGAATGTGAATTTTAAGACATGTTGGAAAAATAACTATACTATGTTGTATTTCTTTTTATTTATATTAAAAAAAAGTTTTTTTTTTATTTAAAAGTTTGAAGTATTCAAGTTTTAGCTATAATGTCCTTCTCCACTTAACATCCCGCGTATATTAGAATTCAGAAGCATTTCTTTATATACCTGTTTCATAACGTAATAAGATGTTTATTTTATATAGCATATATTTATTGCCCTGTATAAACAAAATGCTAAATGCTAAAATCTAAATAGTTTGATTATTAGACTAAAGTATAATATTATGTTTTAAATAGTCCTATGTCCCACAAATAAACAAAGAAACTTATATACTCTTTAGAAACTAAGTCCTTTAATATACCTACTAATGGTCTAGATATTGTTTAGGTTGAGTTGAGCTACTTTCATTTCTAGTTAGGTTTCATTGTTAGTTAAGTTGATTTACTTTCATTCACTACTTTCAAGTTTTTACGAGCATCAGATTCATTACTTTAAGTACATTTGTTGTTTTACAACTTTTACATTGCGTTTACAAAGAATACTAACAATGGTGTAGAGTTGTATTATTCTTATTCAAAGACGATTTCAGTTTTCTTTTAGTTATTAACTGTTTATTCATTGTATAATGTTGTCGTTATTATCATCATAATGGCCCTTGAGTTCACTTCCAAAACTAGGTCTCTCTGAAGGCAAACTATTAAACCAACGCTGACAAAATCCATTGACCTCTTGCAAAAACATCACTTGCGTAAACCTTATGAGGTGCTTGACGTCCTGATGTCATAATTAGCCCGGCTACCTTCAGTTTTGAATATTAATTTTTGGTCCGATCTACGCAGAATGAGCTTACAGTATCTTGAAGTCTAGCAGTGGTATACTTGGGTTTGGCTTTAATTTTATTAATTATAGGATCCCAAGCAGATGCCAGTACCCATCCATCTTCTCTATTGAAATTAGGATGTTTTTTTTTTAATTTCAATAGCCTCGCGAATCATCCTTGGTAGGAATCGGTGTTCTTTTGCGAGGATTTGTGGTCTATCAAATTTAATGTAATGGCGGGGACGATCTTGAACATGTTCACAAAATGCAGACTTCCCGATACGTCGGTGCTTCAAGTCAGCTATATATTACGAACGTTAGAAACGTCGGGAATTAAAAAGTTAAAATTAAACGCGAAATAATTCGTAAAAATTAGTTTCATTTAATGTGTAGTCTTCGCGTAAATATAAGAAAACATAATATATTGTAAATTAATTTTTTTTTAAAAAGTCCCGCTGTTCTTCTGTTTCTTGATGGTCCTTCCCAGGACAGGGGCTTTTTCCGAACCAGTGGTAAAGCTTAATTGACTTTCAATAAGTATTTTAGTAATCTGTCTATACAAATAAATAAAATTGTGTGTCTGTTTGTAATATCAAAATAACAGATTTTTACTAAATGCATATGAAAGTATATACGATACTTATAACAAAAAATCAACTTTTAAAATTTGTGTCTGTCTGTCCGTCCGTCTGTCTGTTTGTCTGTTTGTTCCGGGTAATCTCCGAAATGGCTAGAACGATTTTGACGGGACTTTCACTGTGTAATAGCTAGTGTTGAAAGGAGTGACTTAGCCTAATTTTATTTTAGAAAAAGAGTTAGGGTTCCGCGCAAAAACATTAAAACTCATGAAATCCAATCGTAATAAAATCCACTCACGCGGACAAAGTCGCGGGGAACAGCTAGTATTGAATAAAAATTATTCTACTCTATTCTTAGTCCTTAAGGGTGATAAAGCATCTGCGATTTGATTGTAAATCAAAGACAGATGTGTTTCTATGCGTCACAGCATCCAATTGCGACCAGGTGGACTGTGTGCTCTTTTATTATCATTATTCTTAAAAAAAAATATCTAATCAGGTCGTCAATTTATCTAGTGAAAAATCACACCTCTCAACAAACTTATATTCTCGACAATTCTACAGGTTCTATTGTCACACCACCACAACGATAGTCACACTCCAAAATTTCAAAATTTCAAACAATTTTAACATAATTAGATTCATTGAACTACACGTATAAGAAAACAACATCTCAGTAGTCCAATCCAATCATCTTATTTAACTATTGACACTCAAAAGTATTAACAGTATAATTAATTGAACTGTTGATTGAACTACTGAAATGAAAACGGTAAATTACAGTAGAAATTAAATGTATATCTTTCCTAAGTCAATCCCGTTACGAGAGTAATTAACTGATAATAAATGAGAGGGCTTAGGCCGGAAAGAGACCGCAGCGCTGCACCAATTAGTGATAGCAACTAAAATTTCACCATAAAAACGTTTAACATTTTTAGATATGTAAGTTTCCTTACGTGTACCGTCATAATCGAGAAAGAGGGGGAGGTGTTTTATCAAAGAATAGTTAAGAATAGTTAATTTAATGGTAGACATGGTTAAGAAATCAAACTTAAATAGCACTTATCTTACGTGGAAGAGCCACGCTGGAGCTATATTTTTTTTTGGTTTCCGCTGGAAGGTACACCCCCCTCCCCTCCCTCCCCTCAGCGGGTGTATATTGTCAATTTTCCATAAACATTTTACATTGGTCCCACAATTTTCATAAATTTATTACACACTGAGAGTGGAGAAATAATTTACGCTACCTGATACGTAATTGTCTTCCACTCTCTATTACTTCTAATTATATTTAAAAGTTGTTTTTTTTTAAAGTATGGTGATTACATAATTTTCTTCTATTTTCCTTAACATTTTGTAAGTAATGGTTTGAACAAATTCAGTCGGCGCCTTGGTTATGCTCTAATATAAACGAGTGTTTACTAATATTATTAATGCAAAATGATTATCGTAGGTTTAAGTATATAAAATGAAAATTATAATAAGAGTGTGAAAGTGGGGTGTACTATTCTATAAACTTTTAAGCAATTAATTAAAACATATTATTTAGTGGCACCTAAAGCAAAAATAAAACCTAATAGCAGTTGCAACTGCGTACTACAATTAACATAGAAATAATATAAAAATTTTACATAGGTGAATAACAAGAGATACAGTAATAACAGATAACAAAAAGACATTGTAAAACCTTATATATTCTTAATCTATAATTATAAAACAATAATAAAACAAACAATAATAACAAAAACAAAAAGACCTTGTAAAATATTACATCTTCTTAGTCTATATAACTATAAAAACTAGCAGATAAATAACAAAAAATGCAGTAATGAAAGAGAACAGAAAGAAAACAGAAAGACATTCTAAACCTTACATATTCTTTAATTTATAATTATTTTTATACCTACTTACTAACTTAATCATTGTTACCGCTATTTACAATCTTATTAAAGTTCTTTAGATTCTTAAATATATTTTCATTTAGTTTTATGAAGGAATCCAGAGCCGATTCCTTCCTCATCAGTTCCGTGAGTTTGTATGGCGACACTCTTAAGTTATTGCACAGTAATTCATGATGTATTCTGTATCGGCAGAAGGCGGGGCAATTCTCAAATAGATGTTCCAACGTCTGAGCTGTGCAGTTGTCGCACGGACATTTATCGAGAAATTGTGTAAGGTAGAAGTTAGTTGGAGTCAATGTTCGCAGCCTTTCAATATCATTCAGTGTGGGAAGAAGGCTTCTTGTGCGTTTGCCCTGTGATGCACTGAGGTACCTAGTTTGCCAGGTGGAGCGATTGTTTTTCCTAATTACGTGTTTGATGTGTGTAATAGGGAACTCAGAGTAATCAGGCGACTTGTGAAGTCTAGAGCCCGCACTGGCGGCCTCGTCGGCGGCTTCGTTACCCGACATACCTGAGTGTCCCTTAACCCAGTTGATGTATATGGTGCCTATATATTTGTGTTGATGTAAGTATTTGTGTATGTGTGTGACTATGGGCTATATTATGGTTGTAGCATGAATGTTTCGGCTCGCACAGAATACCAGCGTAAAATAGCAGCTTAATGCTGCTGTGTATCGTATTCTACTGGAAACGAGGCATCCCATCTAAGTCCTCAGGGGTATTAACGCATCTGCATTTTGATTATTAATTGAGTATAAATGTAGATGTTTATGGACCACAGTATCCACTTATTATCATGTGGGATGTGTGCTCGTTTGTTACCCCTATTCTATTTAAAAAAATTGAAACTTGAAAAAGGGATCTAAAACAGTAATAATATAAAGTTGCCATAAAAGAGATATAATTCATGTATGTATTAATGCTAAAAGCCGAAGCGCGGATATATTAAGGTTAAGCTAGCTTCAACTAATTGCATTTTAATAAAGTTAGGTGTATCCAGTACAATTTAAAAAAGGATAATGCTTTCATATTTTCAACAAACTTGACACACCTAAACACACTTACACCTAAGTTTAATGAACCGCAATCAGCTGCACCTTGTTGTAGCTAACTTAGCCTAGGTGTATTCGCAATTTGGCTTCTAGCCATAACACATTATATATTAAAAGTATTTACACTATTTTTATATCATCTTTACTTACTTGTCATTAAACAAAAAAGAAGAAGCAAGTTTAGTAGACAATTTGTGCACTGAATCATAAAGAGAAAAAAAGAAAATTCGATAAAACGTAAACCAAACAGTCCAGCTTTGAGGACCATTTTAATAAAAGAGATTTACGGGATGTAACTGCCAAGCTTAAAGCATGATAAGAGAATAATGTCCAGACATCGGTTACCTACCTATCTAAGACTTATTTTAAAACCTTGATATTACATCAATGTAAGCAACAGGGCAAAATACTTAAAAGCGAAAAGCCGAGGATCTATTTATTAAGTTTTATCCGAAGGTTTTAGAGTAGAAACATTTATGTATAAATGACAAATTAAAAAGGTGAAATTAAAAAGTTATAAGCTACCTCTGAATTCTGAGAAGGTTATGAAACAATTAGCCCGTCGCACTTATAACGTCGTGCGTAAAGACATAATATATCGGGTTGTGTTGTATCGGCCTTTATACTGTGAACTCTAGACAATCGAAGCATTGGGAAGGTCGTCGCAATTTTAAAGGTGAAAGCTCTCACTTGTGACAAACAGATATACTAGTTATTTTCTGGTCAGGGCTCTCCTTTAGGCTACCATGGCTCGTGCACGTGCGTTCTTTTGAAGTCCTAACTCATGCCAATATTTTGTTATAAAATGGATTTTTTTTCGGGATCGACCCGAATCACAACTAGTTGGTTAAACTGGTGGAACTATGAACACCAATCGCGTTTATTCGACCGACATTTTTAACAAAACAAAACAAGAAAAAAATCACCCGAATAAAGACCGAAATAGTCGCGAGTGACACCTTACAAGGACACGTAAACCTCAAAGCCGAGCGGAGTTTATATAAAATCGGATGTTATTGTCATTCGAGTAAGCCAAATAAAAGACGGACTTGTCGAATAAATGTTTCAGGTCAGCTTTACTAATCAACAATCTGAATCAAATTTCCCAACCCGAAAAGTGTACATAAATCACGCCTAAACAAGAACACAAAAACAAGTATAATTGCAAAGATTAATACGAGTACAGAGAGCCAGTATAATTACAAAGATAAATATAGAGAGCCAGTATAACTACAAGGATAAATATATAAAGCCAGTATAATTACAAAGATAAATATAGAGCCAGTATAATTACAAGAATAAATATATAAAGCCAGTATAATTACAAAGATAAATATAGAGAGCCAGTATAATTACAAGAATAAATATAGAGAGCCAGTATAATTACAAGAATAAATATAGAGAGCCAGTATAATTACAAAGATAAATATAGAGAGCCAGTATAATTACAAAGATAAATATAGAGAGCCAGCATAATTACAGGCAGTGAGGCATTCTATCTTAGTTCTCAGAGGTGACAGCGAATCTGTAGCCGTCTTTAATAGACGTTACAGGTGTACATGAGCCGCAAAAGCCACTTGTATATTTAGGTGAAAGTGAGTTTCCTTTGTAACATTAATTTTATTAAAAAAAATACAATAATTTAATAACACTATAAAATGCTTTACGTAAAAATAGACCATTTACAAAAAAGACCATCATTGTTCAGAAAAAACAGTTTCTTTATAAGTTTTTATCATCCGAGATAACGCGTCGGCTGTATTGCGATCAGTACTTATAAATTCAATTGTAAAATTGTATGACGACACTATTAATGTCCATCGTTGCTATCTACTAGCAGTCAGTTTATTTTTATAAGTAAAATGCCACTTACCCTACATACCATATATACATATATTACAAGGAAGAGGTCTATGGGGTTGCCGTACGGTGAACTTTCTAAAAGAATTGTATCCGCAACTTGTTGTCGCCGCTGGTGACGAGAGGGCTGGTTCTTAGCCTATACTGCGAGGAGAAGGACTGTATTTTAAGTTACAATTCACAACTTTATGGTGCTGGCGGGGATTGAATTTAGGTTGTGCGTACTGTGATATTTACAGCAAGTGCTTAGCCTCTGGTTACCGTGACCCTGTGATATTACACTCTGATATTGTATAAACGTTGCATATAGGTTAAATCCACAAGTATTAGTTTCTTTACTTAAGTCTACGTTCCAGGGAAATGCCGGCTGTTCAGCAGAATATGCATAATAATTGCATAAACACTCACGCCTGTCACCCAGAGGGGTAGGCAGAGACTATGGACTTCCATTTAGCACGATCCTGACACACCTCTCTCGCCTCCTCCACATCCATATACCTACGCATACACGCTCTTCGGTTAAGGGTACTCTTAATTTGGCCCCTTTATAGTATATCGCCAATTTGGTTGATAAATTTTCATCTAGGGCGTCCCTTCCCTACTCTGCCGTTCAACTCTGCTACATAAATTTGCTTTGTCATTCTTTCCTCATTAATTCTTTCTACATGACCAATCCACCGAAGCATTCCTTTCTTAATCCTGGTCACAACATCATCTTGCAAACCACACTCTTCTCTTATCACACAATTTCTCACTCTATCATTCAGATTCAGCCCTAGCATACTCCTTAATGACCGAATTTCTACAGCATTTATTCTACTCTCATGCTTCTTTTGCCACCCAACTTTCACTACTGTACATTAAAGTAGGGACTAACACAGCATTGTGAATTGCTATACGTGCCTTTTGGACACATTATGACTATGACACAATAGAGTGTAGAGCCCCATTTACTTTATTTCCTGCGTTCACTCGTCGTTCTTTATCCTTATCATATCTACCATCCCTGCTAAATACACAAACCAAATACACAAACTCATCTACTTGCTCGACCAATTCCCTTCTATTCTTATTTCACATATCGTTTTACTTTCTTCTCTTTCAAAAACCATAACTTTCGTCTTACTTGCGTTCACTTTCATTCCCCTTTCTTTTAATGAACTGTTCATTAATGTAACCATCATTTGCAACTCGGCCGCCAAAGACGCGAGTATGACTTGATCATCGGCGTACAAAAGGCATTTGACGGTTAACTCAACCATTCTTAACCCGCATTCTTCAACTTTGAAATTTTCCAAACAACTGTCCATAAATAGGTTGAACAGCCACGGGGAAGCCACACAGCCCTTTCTGACCCCTTTATGGATGCCAAACCAATCCGAGTAGACGCTGTTGATCTTGATACAAGCACTGGAGTCCCTATACGGAGACTTCAATGCCTGTATCAACCCAGCGCTCAACCCAAATGAGTTTAGTGTTTGCCATAACACATCCCTGTGCACTCTGTCATAAGCCTTTTCCAAGTCCACGAACGCACAAAAAACCTTTTGGTTTTTTGCCAAAAACTTCTCCGCGATCATGCGCATCAATAATGTTTGATCATTACATTGTGGCTTTCTTTTATTACCAATATTTCGTTATTACTCTGCGGGTCTTTTTGTAAATGGTTTATTTTTACGTAAAGCATTTTATAGCCTAGATCACTCCTGGCACTGCTCACTATCTGTCCGTGAAGTTTCATTACAAAACGTTCAGCTATTCTGAAGATTAGACCGAACGGAAAGACAAACAGACAAAATTTTTAATAATGGTTATTCATGTCTTAGTGGCATTCAAATAACCTGCTGAGCTCGATAAATGGCAGTTATTTTAATATTACAGACAGACACTTTAATTTTATTTATATGTATAATCCAGTTGGAAATGGCAGTTGTATTTGTGAGTTTCGAAGCATACATTGCACATTTCATACTAGACATTTTATCAGGAAACAAAAACGAACTACTTCCGGGTGTGGCACTAGACGTAGATTTATAGCGTCCTTTATGTATCGGAAACAAGGCCTTGCTAATTAACTGATTCACTTTAAGGAGACTAAAATTTATAGCACTTCTGTATTTTAAATTTATTTTACGTCAGGTGAGTGAAATATGAACGCCCACTACGCCTGTTTTCTTCAACTTTTTTATGAATATGAAAGTCAACGCCTCAACCGAAATAGATTCACTAATTTTTTTTTAATTAATAGAGGTAGTATTCTAGAAGGAGAAGAAGAAAGAAACTTTATTCTGTCACAGACCATAGTTATGAACATCATTACTACAATACACCATGAGTATTCTGCTGAACAACCGGCGTTTCACTGGAACGTAGACTTAAGTAAAGAAACTAATACTTGTGGATTTAACCTATATGCAATCTTTATACAATATCAGAGTGTAATATCCCAGGGTCACGGTAACCACAGGCTAAGCACTTGCTGTAAATATTACAGTACGCACAACCTAAATTCAATCCCCGCCAGCACCATAAAGTTGTGAATTGTAACTTAAAATACAGTCCTTCTCCTCACAGTATAGGCTAAGAACCAGCCCTCTCGTCACCAACGGCGACAACAAGTTGCGGATACAATTCTTTCAGAAATTGATTGATTACTGTATGTTAATTATTAAGTGTACCCTGTTATTACTGTTTTCATGTTAAGTTCAACATTGTACTTCATTGTTACTTTATGTATATTGTAATATTATATTATAAGAAAGTAGAGCTTAAGAGAGACTTTTCAGTTTGTTAAACTAAAGATGAAGGTGTAATAATAATGTCCTCCAGACCGAACTTCGGTCACGGCGGCCGGCCTCAACGGAGACTAGCCATCTGCGCAGGACAGGATGATTGTACCCAAGTGTATGCGCAAGCACAGGAACCCTCTCTATTCCATTTCCCCATAGCAAAATCCCATAAGACATTATGCTTTGGAAATAATTGAAATAAACTAATCTAGCTGTCTCGACACTAGTGAGACCTTTAATTTTTTTACAGCATAAGCTGTCGAACTTAGTCTGCTTGCTAGTTTGGATATATGGGGGCCCCACTGAAGCTTTGTGTAGAGAGTGATGCCAAGAAAAACAGTGGATTCAACAGGGCTTAGTTCTTCCCCATTTAAAAAATCATTGGCATTCAGATTTTTAGCATTCGATGTTGTAAATTTAATACATTTAGTTTTATTTCCGTTTAAACGTAGATTATTAACGTTAAATCAATGCACTAATTTTGATATAGCATTATTCACTTCGTCACATTTAAATGACTGACGTTTAACTTTAAAAATCAAGGAAGTTTCATCAGCAAATAATACTATATCATGATTATCCCCTACAAGGGAAGGTAAGTCATTAATATACACTAGAAATAGGAATGGGCTGAGAATAGAGCCTTGACGGACACCCATTAGTACAGTTAACCTGGGAGAACTTTTACCATTGATAATAACTTTCTGCGTTCTATTACTTATATCCCAAGTATCCTCTGAATTATCCCATGCGCAAAAAATATGTTTAATAAGCTCAACTCCAGCGTCAGTTGTTGAGCGATCCCTTGTAAACCCCTTGTAGCACGAATGGGTCGGCTCGACTGGGGAAGATCCACGCTCTCACAGAATACCAGCGTAAAATATCAGCTTAATGTGGCTGTTTCGTATGGTGAGTGTAGAAAACCGGAAACTCCTTTTACTGGAAAAGAGGAATTCCATCTTAGTCCCACCCCTGAGGTGACTACATTTTGATTTTTTATTGAGGATAGAAGTGGATTTCTATGGGCCACAGCATCCACATACCATCAGGTGGACTGTGTGGTCGTCTGTCACCTAATCCAAAAAAAAGTGTCTTCACAAGTAGCATCACACACAAGTCGTCTTTTCCAAGGGACGAAAGTCACACCGTCGGGACTTCTGCTATCGTGTCTAAATATTATACAAGACCTTTAAACCGAGGAAATATTTATAGAGATAAGATATCTTCTAATAACGTCGTTCATAGAATCGTGACGGAACAACCTACCAGCACTATACATGAACAAATTCGTCTATGCCGCTACCACAAGGGTGTAGATACGGTTGACAGATTCCCGCTCCTAATCGGATTCCTACGGCTATGCGCAAGCTTTCGTCATCAAGTAATGAGTCAAGTTAACTTAATGGTAAACCGTGCAAACAAGTTAGAAGGCGTGCCTGATCTCGGTTACTTTGGAGATTTTTTTTTAAATATTACCCTCACATTATTTTTTTTTTGTATCGTGGAGGCAGTTTTTATACATAAATTGTACGAGGACAAACATCCAAACCCGGAAAAATTATCTACAGGTTATACAAATAGGTATTTGTGTAAGCTACAGATAATTTTCACCCTGAGGTGACTACATTTTGATTTTTCATTAAGGATAGACGTGGATTTCTATGGGCCACAGCATCCACATACCATCAGGTGGACTGTGTGGTCGTCTGTCACCTAATCCAAAAAAAGTGTCTTCACAAGTAGCATCACACACAAGTCGTCTTTTCCAAGGGACGAAAGTCACAGCGTCGGGCTTCTGCTATCGTGTCTAAATATTATACAAGACCTTTAAACCGAGGAACATTTATAGAGATAAGATATCTTCTGATAACATCGTTCATAGAATCGTGACGGA
Source organism: Parnassius orleans (assembly GCA_029286625.1). Lineage (NCBI taxonomy): Eukaryota > Metazoa > Arthropoda > Insecta > Lepidoptera > Papilionidae > Parnassius > Parnassius orleans. The sequence goes on along the minus strand of JAGSMP010000118.1, from coordinate 3,256,406 downwards.
ACAACCTACCAGCACTATACGTGAAAGTCCGTGGAGCCCAAATTGTCTATGCCGCTACCACAAGGGTGTAGATACGGTTGACAGATCACCGCTCCTAATAGGATTCCTACGGCTATACGCAAGCTTTCGTCATCAAGTAATGAGCCAAGTTAACTTAATGGTAAACCGTGCAAACAAGTTAGAAGGCGGGCCTGATCTCGGTCACTTTGGATTTTTTTTTAAATATTACCCTCACACTATTCTTTTTGTATCGTGGAGGCAGTTTTTATACATAAATTGTACGAGGACAAACATCCAAACCCGGAAAAATTATCTACAGGTTATACAAATAGGTATTTGTGTAAGCTACAGATAATTTTTCCGGGTTTTGCGCGAGATTCGAACCCGCAGCACTCAGCACCGCTATTCAATGCTAAGCCACTGCGCCATGGAGCTGTCAAACGATTATGAAACAAATCCTTTTACCCACTCCGTACTTACGAAATATCCTACTGTTTTTGTAGCATAGGCGCAGCAAAGCATAGGCTTACTTTATTATATAAAATTTTGTTAAATAAATTACTGGCAATATACATGAAAGCAAGGAAAGCCGGCAACGCAATGATAAAAAGATTTCTTACACCGATACCTCCAAATTTTATAGGTAAAGATGGTCCAGGCTGTTGAATTTTGAATATAAATTTAGATATTTTTTTCTACTTAGCTATTTTAAGATTAATGTCAATTTATTTTAAAATATCCAAACATTTTCAAACTGGATACTTTAAAAAATATTTAAATTTTATTTCCAGATTTTTTAAAAATATATCCCGCTGGGTGTTTTGCTGATTCCTTCCGGGACAAAGGTATTTTCCGGACCCGTGGTAAATATAAAATACTCACAATAGTTATTATATGATAATCTGTTTTACGAATAAAAAAATATTATATTCTATTATATTTTATTATCAGCAAATCACCTGCCCAACGTCGTGAGTAAGGATCATCCTTCAATTAATCCCTGACAGTTGGCAGTTCCTTAAAAGGTCACGTGTGCCATCCATGTGATAAAGAAATAAAATATGTAATCCTTGTCAACCCTGTGACTTACTTTACGGGTGACAAGTAACCCATATCAAATCCCGTTCTTATCACCCGTAAGGCTGTCGCAGTGTGCGACACAGAAACGAACCTACATTTCCCAAACATAATGCTTTGAAAATAGTAAAATGAAATGAATGCAGAAAAATTTGTGTCATAATTTCCATAGTGGCCAAGATCAGGCCCACCTTCAAGCTGTTTCTAGTCACTGGTTACAGGCTTTACCGTTAAATAATTACTTGATGGGGAAAGCTTGCACATAGCCGTAGGAATCCGACTAGGTGCGGCGATGTGTCAACCTCATTAGTGCTCTTGTGATAGCAGCGTCGACGAGTTTGGCCTCCACGGACTTTTATATAAGAAAAGTGCTGGTAAGCTGTGCCTTCACGGTTCTTTGAACGATGTTATCTGAAGAGCTCTTGTCTCTATAAATATTGCCTCAGTTTAAGAGCATCGTGGAATTTTTAGAGACGTTGGTAGGAGACCCGATGGCAGGAGACCCGACTTTGGTCCCTTAGGAGAAAGGTAAATTCCTGGAGTGGGATGCTACTTGCGTATACACTGGCAGGCCTTTCTTCTCAGGGTTACTACGTTTAGAACTGGAGTATCATCAAAGGCAACTGAACTATGTAAGTGGCGCAATATGAGTATCTAAGAGAAGACTACATATTTGTGCCATTTGCTGTAGAGACTATCGGTCCTTGGGGTCCACGTCCATTCAATGGTCACTCGTATCCGTAATAGGTAGACAGTTGAAATGTTCACAGAATGTGTATTTCTGTTGCCTGTAATGTAATTAAAGGAGGCTCCCCTACTAGAAACGTGTAATACTATAGTACGGAACCCTGCATGCGCGAGACCGACTCGCACTTGGCCAGTTACTTAGTATGTTTTTTTTTTTAATATTGCATATATGTGAATGTTGTGTAAATAAATAATGGTTTTTCTTAAATGTATTTATACGGTAAATATTTATTTCTTCGATGTAAGAAAATAAAATTTTAATTGTCTAATGCCTTTTTAAACCTACTAAATCTATAAAGGATGATTAAAAATTTAAAGTTTATCAGCGTAACCGAACCCGAGTAAACCAGCCTCCACCAGCAGGACCTGTTTACAAGTATGTGTTGTGACAGCCATAGCCCTCATTGAACATAATAAAGTGGACGACCCATCATATGAATGAAAAAGAAACTGTCTGTCGTAGGACTGTACGTCAGAAGTTAAAACAGCTAACAAGTTTTCACTTCTGACGTACAGTCCTACGACATGTATGAGTATGTTTAAAGTTACAGCCTATATACGTCTCACTGCTGGGCACAGGCTTCCTCTCATTTCAGTATGTTTGTGAACACATAAATGTATGTATGTATGTATCTGAGCGGGATGGTTACGCGAGTTAAGTGCTTTGCCCCATCCCAAAAGTGTCCAACGTGCCTAAAGAAATTTTCACTTCAAAATGTAAAATTGAATATTATCTATGAAAACTTTAACAACGATAAAATATGTTCAGTAAATAGATAATAAAAAACATAAACACTCACGCCTGTCACCCAGAGGGGTAGGCAGAGACTACGACTTCCATTTGGCACGATCCTGGCACACCTCTCTCGCCTCCTTTACATCCATATATCTACGTATACACGCTCGTCGGTTAAGGGTACTCCTAATCTGGCCTTTTTCAATATAACGCCAATTTGGTCGATAAACCTTCGTCTAGGGCGTCCCTGCCGACTCTACCGTTCACTTTTGCAACATAAATGTGCTTTGTCACTCTTTCCTCGCTCATTATTTCTACATGACCAAACCACCGAAGCATTCCTTTCTTAATTCTGGTCACAACGTCATCTTGCCAACCACACTCTTCTCTTATCACACTATTTCACCCTGTCATTTAGATTCAGCCCTAGCATAATCCTTAATGACCGCATTTCTACAGCATTTATTCTACGCTCATGCTTCTTCTGCCAGACCCAACTTTCACTACCATACATTAAAATAGGGACTAACACAGCATTATGAATTGCCAAACGTGCCTTTTGACACATTCTTACTCTTCATAATAGCGTGTAGAGCCCCATTCACTCTATTTTCTGCGTTCACTCGTCGTTCTATATCCTTATCATATCTACCATCCCTGCTAAATAAACATCCCAAATATACAAACTCATCCACTTGCTCAATCAACTCCTTTTGTTCGATTTATATCAAATGTACCATGAGTACTTTCTTTATTTCTTAACTTACCGAAATATGTTAATAAATGTCGAAAAAATGTTGGAGGCTTTCTAAATGAGTTATAGTTTGCATTCAGTGAAAACTTAACTTGTTCAAGTTTTATTATAATTTGATAGTTCACGTGAGACATGATTAACATTTGCTACATTTTGAACTTCGAAATGTTTAAGCGATGTACCAAAATAGTTGAATAACTTTAACGTTCTATGAATTGAAAATAATAAGTGGCCTTTTGGTGTTCTAATGTGTTGATAAGTGTTGCAGCTTACTCCGAATATTGTATGGTCGACAAGATTGGGGTTTGATGTCGAGGAATTCGTAGAAGTCTCTACAACAATGATCAATGAGGAAGATGTTGTGACAGCCAAATCGGACATGGTCAGGTACGGCCGAGCGCTGGTAAGATTGAGCCTACACCGCTACAGTCAATAACTTATCGGCAGATCTTACGGCAAGGCAATTCGATCAGCCGCCGAACACATGGTGCTTTGGCGCTGTAAATGGACGTCTGAGGCTTGGTCAGCTTTCGTAGATTTTGCGCAGTTGCCTCCTTCCTTTTGAAATATGTGGTGGTATCGGTCTCTCGACATAGTTGCCGTTTTTGCAATGTGTGCAATGGTTTCCATGAGTGCCATGTCATACAGTTGCCGTTTCTTAAGAGAATATGTGGTAAACTTTGGAAGCTCGGAATTCTATGGTTCGCAATAAATTTATCCCCATTTCTTTTAATTTTTATATTTGCAAAGCAGGACAACTATTCGCTAGCGGCCGGTACGGCGCGACGGCTGTACGTACTGTGACGACGGGTGGCGCGAGGGTGGCGCGAACGCAGCAGAACCGCACGCTGGAGCGCGTTTGTCTGGAGTTGGCCGTATAGGCGCGTCCATGAGCTAAATAAAGTCTAGAATGGTCGAGCATTATAATATTTAACAAGTGTTAATATCTGTTAGCAGGTGGTAATAACTGATAGACCGTATGCTGTTTACTGTCAACCGAACGAAGACTTGCGACAGTCAGAAGTGGCCATGTCTGCGCATCTAGAAAATACAGAGAGGTTGCATCACTCTAGCAGAGTAATTATTCTAGTGCAGGAAAGGAAGATGGAGTCGCTGAGAGGCTGGTCTGTGTTGCACTGGGATGTGTCGTGTTGCTGTTAGCGTTATCATGTAGTTATAACGTCTCTGACGTTAAAACTACTGTGTGATCGTGACAGGGACATGTTTGCGGTATTTGAAAAAAAAAGAGAGTAAAAAAAAAAGTGGTTCTTACTATCATTGCAGGGCGTTTGCCGGTCCAATGATATAGCTACAGGGAATAGTGATTCCGGACTAGAATAAATAGTACTTGAAAAAAAAGATTAAGAAAAAGAATAGTTCTTACTATCATTGCAGGGCGTTTGCCGGTCCAATGATATAGCTACAGGAATAGTGATTCGGACTAGAATAAATAGTACTTGAAAAAAAAAAGAGAAAGTAGAAAAAACAATGATTCTATAAAAAAAGGGAGAAATGATTGCAGGGCTTATGCCGATCTAATGATATGGCTACAGAGACGACTAGTCATTCTGATCTAGCATAAAGATAACTAAGATTGTGATGGAGCGCGTGCAAGGACGCACGCATGTCAGCATGGCCGTGACGGCACCAGCACCATTGCAAGTGCGGCGGCGTCGGTGTAGCTAGACAGAATTCTTGTAAACAACACGTGCACCGCACACCTGCGCCAATGCACCTGCGGTGGCGCCCGTTCTGGTTGTATAAAACGGACGGAGCGGCCGCCGTTAGAGCAGTCTTGGCTCTGGCGTGGAACGGTTTTTATTATTTATTTTATTATATAGTTATATATATAGATATATATGTATATATATATATATATATGTATATATATGTAATATATATATATTTGTATAAAATATAATATATATAAAGGATGATTAAAAAGTTAAAGTTATTATTAAAGTTCATTTCTTTTCCGATCAGAGGAACCTCATTTCGAATCGGTAGTAGATTTAGTAGGTTTAAAAAAAGGCATTAGAGATTAAGATATTAAAATTTTATTTTCTTACATCGAAGAAATAAATATTTACCGTATAATTACATTTAAGAATATATATATATATACCATTGCAAATATGACTTGATCATCGGCGTACAAAAGGCATTTGACGGTTAACTCACCCATTCTCAACCCACATTCGTCAACTTTCAAAGTTTGCAAACAACTGTCCATAAATAGGTTAAACAGCCACAGGGAAGCTACACATAAATAGATAATCTTTAAGGAAATCACGAAAGGACGACAGTAAACGTGGAACCATTTGAATTAAAACAGGCGTGACGCGATATAAGGCTCTTGTTTGAATGTTTTCTTGAAGTTGTAATAGTGTGTGACGGCCATTACTCGTGCAAATTGCTCCATTCGCATGTTGTAAGGGGATTATGTTTAATTGAGGAGGACGTTTAAATAATACGAAGTAACATAGGTTATTCATTTAATAAATTAAAAATACAAGAATGATATTTCTTAAATATCTAAAAATAATTATTGGAATGGGTTGTTTTGACAGAATTTGAAATATATTCGTAACCTACAAGGGGACACATCTAGAATAATGGTTGATTTACACAGGGGCAGTAACTGGCTCCAAATTCGAGGCAAGTCAGTGCTAACCCGCTACTGGCAAATTGTAAATTAATTTGGAGTCAGTACAGCACTTTCGCGCCATTGCTGACTTCAATATGCCTGCTTGAATATTTTGAAGTCAGTCGACTCCCCCCGCCACCCGCGCCAGAGGTATTAACCTTGTCTAAACGACCAAGTCAGTATTTGCTCAGTCGCTGGCGCTGCATTGTAGGGTGACGTCACGTCAACAACAAAGCAGAACCTTCAGTTTCTTTTCTGTCGTCTATTCATTTCTTATCAAAAGTCGTTTATTTTTAAATATCTCTTCTTCTAACATTTCCGTAAAATCTTTCAACAGCAGATAGGAACATTTTTTCTCAATAAATATTTCAATCGTTGTAAATTCCGCCGTTTCCGTGAATTCATTTTTCCCACTGACTTCAATAACGTGCGTACACCCTAGAGAAGTTACCACGACTACTGACTGCGTGTAAACAGTACGAGACAGTCCTCGGTGCCAGCACTGGCGCCTGTTACTGACCCCGTGTAAATCAGCCTTAACTTCTAATATGATTACACGTTTTATTTATTGACTCGAATACACGTTTTAAGTTTATTAAATATGAAATAAAAACAGTATTTGAACCAATAAAAGTATTAGCAAAATACGATCAAATCACTTTCTAAACAGAGAAATAATATATTACGAGACATATGACTTGGACCTTAGTGTATTTTTTTGTCATAGACATTTCAAAAAGTCAATTAAATAAAACTATTATTTACGGATTTTATTGCGCATTATTCTTTTATTTTTATATTCACAAAGTTTTAGTGTTCCGCGCCCAATACAGGAAAACGGACCTCTTATGACATCATTAAGTTCCTGACTCTCTATCATAGAGGTTTTTCTCTGAGAGTGTTTGATGTATATGATTGAAAGGCATAGTTATCAAATACAGTTACCACAAGATTTAAGTTCAAAAAATTCAAATTTCCAGCTTCAAGAGCTACATTTTTCGTGACAAATACCCTGGAAGAAAATGGGAGGGGGGGCGTGAGAGAGTACTAGGCAAGGAACACTGCTTGTGTATAGCAGCCACTCGTTAGGTTTTTAATTATTTTTGACTTATTCTACCTTAACCACTATAGGTCCCCCTATTCTTCATTGGATGTTAGATTGTATTTTCCGCGTATTTTCTTATGGAATTAGTATAATATGTTCTCAAGTGCACTTGTGTATGTGTGTGTTAGTCAGTTTTCAAACTATTTGTAAAGGATTAACCAGCTAACTACAATACTAATTGTACTTATATATAAATGCCTCAAAACCCTACCAGTAATACTGCTAGTTAAAATATTTAATGTTATACATAATTTTATTGCTATTATGTTTAAGTGCAACAATACGAAAGTTTCTAAACATTCAATACGAATACAAAAATGTAATTCTAGCTAAGAAAGATAGTAAGATATTTGGATTTAATGTGCGTAATTTTATTGAAAATAGATTATCCACATTGAATTGAACAGTCATAAGATAAAGTTGGATCAATGTAAAACCTTACTTTTTTAATTTACACCAATAGCACTTAAAGTTAACATGTTCTAGGAGAAAATTCATAAGATATTAACATATTATAGGTATTTTGGACTAATTTTAAACATTCACAAGGTACAAAATAATTGCTTAAAATTCATTTTAATTCTAAGTAAAGAGGTAAATCTTATCTATTACATTTTTCACACATATATATGTATGTAGTATACACATACATATAATATATAATCTAATATTTTTTTACTCAATTGTCAAAATTATTACTATCAATAAATTGCTTGTAAATTGGATCTTATCTAGGAAAATCTTAAATGTTAACAATGATAAAATATGTTCAATAAATAAATAATCTTTAAGGAAAATATACAGTTTTTTTTAATTTATTTTTTTTATTTTAATTACAGAAAGTGTGATAAAAGGAAAGACCAAAACATCAATATAATTATTTCTAGATCTTAAGGAATGACGTGTGTTAATTAAAAATCGCCTTAAATTATTAAGTGCCTGCAAACTTACAAAGAGATATAATATTCATTTTTAATATCAGTGCCTATAAATAAGCCCTCCCTCTGAGTAGCGGCAGAGACCATAGAACCATAACACCAGAGACCAAATTAGAAAAGGACTCCTTGAATATATTATACGAAAAGAACAAAAAACAGCGTAATTTACGCTGGATAACGATACACATTAGCGAAAAACATCTTCGTGATCCCGTGGTCATAATACTCAGGTAGTATTTAGATAAATAGAACGGAAATCAAAAATCTCGGCTAAAATATTTCTACAAGTTTTTTGACGTTTCTTTGAAGACTGCATCCAAGCTACCTGCAATCTTACCGCTTAAGTGCAGGACGAGTAAGTAGGGTATTAGTAAATGCAACGGGTTAGTGTTTCTGGTTTTTTTTTAGACCACGCTGTAGCATATCATGGTTTCAGCACGAATGGCTCTACCGGGAAAGGGCTAGAACCTCATGGAATACCAGAGTAAAGAAGCAGCATATAGTTGCTGTGTTTGGATTGTGAGTGACCCTTTCAGTCTTTCGGGATACAACGCATCTGTATTTTTATTCTTAATTATGATCTATCTAGGTCTGTGTAAGTATCTATAGACCTCTTCAGCGCTTACTTACCAACAGAGGGACTATGTGCTCGTTTATCACACTTATTTATCTAAAAAAACTTCGGTCACTAAATTATATTTTTGTCATTTTGTCTCTGTAATTATTAAGGGTAGTAGTGATAAGGCTTATCTTCTTTTATATTGATCAGAATTGTTTTGTGCTATAATAATTTTATCCTTACTTGCCTTGAAATTTTTAAACTTGCTATATGTTTTAGTTCGAGGGAAAATCTAAGTATATCAGTGGCAGTGATGCTAATAAGGGTTTCTGAATAATTAGTTTGTGCATTAAAATCTTAATATAGTGTAATTATATTCACATAAAATCTATAATTTAAAGGTAATTTACTATTTAAGCGTATTGAGAATATCCACAGTAGTAAATTTCCAGCAGCAAACTGGATTACCACTATAAAAATGGAATCCAAAAATATCGGACACTCTTCAATCATACTTTATCTTACAATTGGGAACGTTTTTCAGGCCGCACCTGTAAAATAAAATTTAGAAAGTATTATTCCTTTTAGAATGAATTAATTTATTCTACTTGTATTCTCAGCTTGTGTTCAAAAGTCACTGAATATTTGCGTCCATTAATGTAATGGAGCTTGACTAAAAGGTCACCATTTATTTGTACATACAAGTCCTTTAACGAGATGTTTAACTTACTCCAAGAGGTAATATCATAGTAATACCAAAATCAAAAGAGAGACTGTTGTACAATGAGTTATTATCTTATTAAAAATATAATAAGATAAAATAGCATGCCACTACTGGCAAAATTATTAATATTATATTCTTACCCATGATATCAAATGTTAGAATTGGCTTTGTGTTGGTGATCCATCAAATGACTCCTCGTTGATAAGTCGCAACTTTACCGATTCTCGCCTCAAATTGTAACTAGTCGAGATATGGCAATGCTTAACGTCTACATTAAGTAGATCTTCGTTTAATTCAACCCCACTTTTTTCAACATCAGCCGCTGCACTAGGTTTCCTTTTGTGTCTAAATGATGTACCTCGATTCGAACTAGATAGATAGGTGTCTGTCGTAGTATTTCCATTGAATGTCTTCTCAGATGGACCAACTCCTAATTGTTCCATCTGAATGTTGCCTCTGAGCTGTGTAGTATCTATGCAGGGAATCAATTGTTTGAATTCCTTGCGGAAGTTTTCATTCATCCATGCGTATATAAAAGGATTGTAACATGTTGAAGACATAGCGATGACGTGACCAACAAAAAATATGAGGAAGTAATATTTCATATGAATCGCATATATGTAATAATCATTGCAAAGATTAATAATGTTTAAAGGGAGCCAAGAGACACCGAAAATTGTCACCATTGCAATTAACATCTGATTCGTCCTACGATTTCTGTTTTTATCAAATTCCTCTTTACGTGAATTTTTGCTTGCAGCTTTTGCTTTAGCTCTGTCATTCAATTTAAAACTTACACAAGTATAACAAAAAGCAATTACAATAAAAGGCAAAACAAACTGTAGTACCGATGTTACTGAACCAAAAATGCGTCGTAGTTTCTCCGATGGCCAGGTTTCCTCGCAAAATCTCCCAATGTCTAAGTCATAATACGTCATATAAATCGCGTAAGGCATCGTCACGGTAATAGCAAATGTCCATATCATAATGATGACTGTAATGCATGTCTCTATTTTCATTCTAGGTCTAAATGGATAAATAATTACAAAAAACCTGTCGATGGCAATAGACATTAATGTCAATGTAGATATGTATACGCTGCACCCTTGTGCAAAAGGCATTACATGACATAACAAGGAACCCCAATTCCATGAGCCACGGAAAGAGTAAAGTGGCGTGAAAGGAACTGCAAAAATACAAAGTAAAATATCTGAGAGGGCTAAATTAGTGATAAATAGATTTGTAACAGTCTGCATCGCTTTGTTTCTTATGACAACAAAACAAACTAAAATATTCCCTAAAAGTCCAAGGACAAAAATAATAGTATATAAGACACAGAATACACCTTGGATCCATTTGTTGTCAATAATGTTCTTGTATCCATTAGCTCCTAGGGAGGAGGAAATATTTTTATAAGTTGAATTAATAAACTGGTCGGTGTTGTTACCAATCGCTGTAAAACTTAAAATGTTGTCTTCGTTCATCGTTCTCAATTGAAGCGTGAGTCCCAGTTGTAATAGCAAACAATAACTTCTGAGACTGTCAGTTTTACGAGCATCGGTGTAACTTAATGTTGGACCTGTAAGAAAATATAAATTAAAGTTTAACGGTCTCCTTTCGTAAATTTACAAAACGAGCTTAAATATTAACTGGAAATAATGAAATAACTTTTGTTTACAGCTAATTATTGTTCAAACAAACATTAATATTTTGGATGTACTAATTCAAAAACACAATAGAAGTAAGTTAATAATAACAATGGTGTCCTCGAGATCGAATTTCGGTCACGGCGGCCAGTATCATCGGAGACTAGCCATCTGCGCAGGACAGAATAGTGCTGAATTTTATGCGCAATTACAGATGCACTCTCTATTCGCTAACTCTCATAGTCCGATGGGACAGTAATTCGACACGACTAAGAAGGGATCTTGCGAAAAACCAACGACATTACATGCTTTCCGAGGCACGGTAGTAAAAAACTGCTAACTTACTGACTCCGGGCTGCTAAAGAGTTATTCTGCTAAGTTATTCTCAGGAATTATTAGACACAAAAACTCTATAACAAAGTTTTTTAGCCCGATGCGGGGATTCGTACCCGGGACCTAATAATGAGCAGTCGAGTGTACACTCGGCTAGAGGAGTCGGTCGAGGAGCCACAAGACTAACGAAGAAGTCAAATAAACAGTAAAGTAACAGCCTGTATATACAAAATATGTACGTTCCCTCACTGACCTCATTTCTATGAGGATTATAAAGCAGGAAATTACTCATCACGCTGCTCCAGTTAAGCTGGTAAGCTCGCCGAATTGCACGTGTAATTAACTCGATGGATTTGTTTTATTTCAAGGATGTTTGCCTTCACTGCTGAGTAAAAAATTAATCAATATTTAAAAGATATTAAAAGTATGTATATGTATAAAAATGCAATCCTTTGCACGATAGTGATCAGTTGGCTTAGCAAAATATGAATGAATTAAATTGCCAGTTCTTCTGAAGAAAATAGGTTTGGCTTCTCTTAACTTTCCAAAATATACTTTTGATTGATATATTATAAACAAAGTAAAAAAGTAAAGTTACAAAATAAATACGTCCCACAGCTGGACTTGTGACTCCTCTAATTCTGAGAGGGTTTTGGGACAAGGATATGTTTTGTATATGTTTGAAAATATTTTGTTTAATTTCTTAGATCTGCAGGTTTCCTCACGATGTTTCTCGTCACCGCCGAGCACGTGGCAAATCACATTTTTAATTTGCAACTAACCATATAACCATTAGTGCCGACGGCCATTGAAGCAGGGTTGCTCGTGTACTGGCAGCGTGCTCTTAGCCCCTGAACTATCACGGCTCTCTATTATTTATATTTACAAATATTTTTAAAGAGACTTCCCCTCTTATTTTATTTTACTTCGATTTTGCAGCAAAATAAAAGTTAAAGCTGCAGTCTTTAGCAGAATATATAATATATTTATACTAAATATATAATATATTTAGTAGTCTTCGGCAGATGTACGATCACGTACAGATAACTCAACAGACAGATATCCAAATGCGCGACTTATGTAATTGCAGTACAGCTCGTTTTGAAGAAACAAATAAGCAAAACCAAGAACCTAAAGCCTTTGCCAGAGACCTGTGTCGAAGCAGAAGACTGAAGTGAGTTACCATCTAAGAAGAAGTCTCATCCAATTTCGACAATATCACAGACAGCAGTCTGAGCTAAATTTAAATGGCTCTTGAGCACCTTCAAAACGACAAGGCCCCGGGCGAGGATGGAATTACATTGGAACTTCTGAAAACGGGTGGAACACAGGTAATTAAAAATCTTCGGGAGCTCTTCAATTCCATTCCAGGCGTGGAGCAGAAGTACTGGGATCTTTGTTCATCAAGAAAGGCAACAACGTTCTATTGAAGAGCTACAAATTGATTTTACTTCTGAGCCACATCTCGTGCTGTTTTCGCCAGTCATTACTCTTATTTCGCACACAGACTTCCAGCTTCCCGAACAAGCCGTTTTCCGAAAAGGCTTTATTCCGATAGACCCCATACAAACTCTTTGGCGGCTTGTATAGAAGGCCGAAGAATACAATCTGCCACTTTTTCCTGCGTACTTATTAATTGTAATTTCAATATGTTTTTCAAATACTCATTACATACACTCGTTCCGAAATTATTCCCATATTGTCGTGCAATTGTGTTTGTAAATGTGCGTTAATATTTGGTACTACCTAGTAAGCGTAGCGATATAGGCAAATTAAGTGAGTTTTGACGGGATTTTTACCGCTGGCGGATTGTTGCTCCTGTTTCAACAATTAAATAATTGTATGAATTGGATTTTCATACGTAAAAATGATGCACTTTTTGTTTTAGTGATGCAAGATTTTGTGTCTTGGTTTGTAAACTTTTAGAGGAAATGGCGAAACAAATCCGATGTCAAAGTAGAAATACTATCGTCTTCGACAGTCGTAAGCTTCGAAATCTTTTTTTCAAAATCTCCCAAGAACTCCGCAATGTGATGCATATTACGGAGTTCTTTGGAGTTTATGCATATTCTAGGAAACAGCAAATTATTATAAAAAACACTTTTCAATTTTTTGGCACTGGTAAAATTACAACCGTACAAGTCCATTACGAAAAAAAGCTTAATTCACGCTGCAAGGAGAAAGATCAATTTCTAGTGGTGGACAAAGAAGAAAAATATATGCACAAAAGTAAGTTTAACTTCATAAAAATAAGCATAATAATAATAACTTCAGAATATTGTCAGAGAATACAGACTGCGCGGTAGATTTTATAATACCGCAGTGAAGCACTCACGCATCCTAACTTTGAGTAGGTTTTTTCGGAGGTAGATTAAGACTCATTAACGCAACCAGACTAGCAGTGCGATTATATAACTCTGATAATTCCTATGTGTGGTGGGCTTTATTTTAACCCTTGACATTCGACGTTTGGTTTCGTTGTAATAGAGCAACATGGGCTACCGGTGGATTGGAGGGGAGTCACCACGCAGGCGTTCCCTTCTGTCAAAGTATAAGCCCCCGCGGTCCTATGCGTAAAATAAAACTAGTAGCAGCCGCACTGCTCACTAGACTAAGTCTAGTTGCGCGGCTGAATTGACTTCCTACAAAAATGCCAAATTGTTCATGTCAAATTTACAAAAAGATGGCGTGACCTTACATAATACAAGTAATTTTCAATCATGTTATTGCTATTTACTTCTTTTTCAACTTAAAAATTACAACAATAACGGTCGTGTGGTTTCGGATTTGCTTACCAACACAGGCCGCTCGCCTTCATACAATATGCAGATCGGTCGAGCAACTGATCCGAGTCTGTAGCCATACTGTTATAATGTATCTATATGTGTGTGAAATTGTTATTTTATTATTTTAATTGTTAAGTGCGAGTTTCTTAGTGATAAACGATTGTTTTTGTGTGCGCAGATTTTCCCCCGCAAAAAACGACAGACTGTTCTGTATCGAGGAAAAACTCTATGGCTACTCCTCTCCGCTCCGCCGGTGGCCCGTGTTGGTCTATGGTTAATGTATCCGATTTATTATAAGCCGATGACTTTTTATGTTTCGTAATAAATTTTTTACCGTCTATATTCATAATTTTAGAAGTAAAGTAAAGTAAGGCTATACTTATGTTGTTATCAAGCAATTATTCTATCACGAAATTCATAAATTCCATAAACATAACATTATAATACATTGCAAATCGAGAATCGATGTTCATTTTTACCACCTATAGATGATACGACAGACAATATTCGTACTAGACCGTAATTGCTGATCGCTATCACGAAATGATTGCCTCTCTAATGGAACAGCAATGGCGATGGCGCCGCGACAAATTCGATTTCGATGTCTCAATAAAGTAAAAAGGTTCGGGTTTTTAAAATAATATGAATAATGTTACAGTAAGTAAATGGAACTCAGGTTGTATTTGATACTTGGGTAATAATTATTATTTATAACAAAATAAAGATCTTTTTTATCCGCAAAAATTAACAATATTGATTAAAATAAACTAAAACTAAAAACTAAAATAATTACATAGTCCTACTCCCCGCGGTATATAGTTAAGATCGCTAGAAGAATAAGAAGGTTTTGAGTGAAAAAAAACCAGCCCTCCTCTTGTGTTGTGGTAATAAATAGGTAATATACATGAAAATGTAGAACTTACTTTAAAAATAGCTAATTTCTTTAAAAATTGAATAATAAAGCACTAAACCATCTCAGAAATGAGAAGAGGCCTATTCCCAGAACTAGGACGTTACTTTACTAAGGCATTTATGTAGACTGTTACTTTACTTTAAATCTTCAAATAATTCATGTAATATGTATGTACATACTAATAGAAACTCTTATTACGTGCTAGAGCCACGCTGTAGCTGTATTAATGGGATGAGTCGGTTCGACCAGGGTAAGACCACGCTTTCAAAGAATATCAGCGTGAAACAGCAGAATAATGCTGTGGTTGGTATAGTGAGTGTAGAAAATCGGAGAACCTATTGACAACGAGGCATTCCGAGGTTTCATTCAGAGGTGACCACGCGTCTGCATTTTTATTCTCAATCGAAACTAGATGTAGATGTCTTTGAGCCGCAACATCCACTTACCTGTGAACTGTGTGCTCGCTTGTCACCCTAATTCTATAAATAACCCTTGCCGGAACTACATACATAGAGCTATATAAAATATCTTGCCCTTTATTTATTTTTTTAAATTATAATCCACCAGTTCAAGCCGGAATAAAAAACAAATATCCGTACAAATATACTTTCATATATAAAAAAATTATTTAAAAAAATCAAATTTTTCATGAACACGCACGCCTCGTTTACCTTTTCTTAATATTAATCTGACCTTCAACTTATTAATCGAAAGTAACGCAAATTTAAACAATTTAAACAAACAAATAAACAGTTCAAAACATAAAATTACGTTTGTTAATATAACTAAGTCTACTTTCATAATTAAATCGGCTACCTGCTACTAAAATATCAAATAAAAGCACATTGAAGCCACACGAAATTTTAAGGTTATACGTACCATTGATTAGTAAAGTTATCCAAAACACTTAGATCACTTGATTGGTAGAAAATACTTTTGTAAACTTAAATAATCTAGAAATCAATCAAGCTTCTATTGCTAAACCATAAATAATGTATTTTTGTATTTATTTTGTCCGAGACGTGAACCGCCGTGTCTCGAAGACATGCGCGGCTGTCAGCTGGCACATGCGCTGTTTGTACCCGGAGATTCGCAGGTAACAACTTTTGTTGAATATCCGAAGCTAATATCCCCTATATTGGCGTTTCAGGGCTTGGCTTTTGTGCGGTCTGAGACGTTGATACAATCTTATATAAGTCTCTTTAAATAAATCCTCTTTAAAAAAATCTCAAAATATTTATGCTTTAAATTCTGTTTTGAATTCGAATATAAAAGTGACACATCACATTAATTCAAAACCCTTTCTGCTATATGTGGGTATAAGATTTGTGGCCTCACGTTGGGCGCCATTTGTTACGTTTTATTTTGAGTTAAAATAAAACCACAAATTGAATTTTTTTTTATTAGTTACTCAGGGTCAGATGTCGATTATTATATTCATTTCAATCTAACCGCTTTCACATAAATACTTCTCTGCACTTTATTTAGCCTGCCTCTTCTCACTGCCGTGCACTTCGCTGAGCATAGGATGTGTGTGGTAGTGGCGCACGAGAAATCATCACACCATTTCGTCCCGTGGGTTTTTGTTGTACATTTCACGGTTAACCATTTTTTATATTTACGCAAATATTATCTTGAATGAAAGTAGTTTTAGGGATCTTGTCACATTTTCTTTTAAATTATTTAAAAAAGGAATCAAATAGTCAGATATTAAACAAAATTACTAAAAACTAACTTATCCTTACATACTCAAAACATTTCAGGAATTAAAAAGAAGTTCAACATTCTGTTGATAGCCTCAAGTTCTAGTGATCATATTTATATGTCAATTAAGACGGGCTACCTTCAGCTTTAATAGCCAGCCTTTCGGTGTTTTACATAAAAGAGTGAATTGGCTTTTCTTAAGCTAAGTCAGTGCGCTTTGCCATCTTCGGCTACATCACCATTTACAATCATGTAGGATAATAGTCAAGCACTGGCTTACAATAGTTAGAAAATATATTATTTTTTGTTTCAATCTACACAGCGCAGCTAGCTTATAATAACATAAAGTCTTGAAGTCGTATGTTTGAGTTTGAATTTTATAGATGATAGCAACCAACTATCGTTTCTGTTTTTTTTATTTCATTACATTTAATGTCATTAGAATAATTTTGATGTGTTATTAGAATATCCATAATTGTCAACCCTGACACGGAATCAACGGAAGTGGCAACAACGCAGCGACAAAACTATCTTCCAACTGAATATTGCATCGTCGTACAGCAAATTGTCTTTGTCAAGGTTATGAATATTTCGAGAAATTACTACAAAAACTAAAAAACTTTCCTCATTAAAACTTGTTGTTTATCTTTCTTCTTTCTTTATCGACCCGTAAAGGTCCACTGCTGGACATAGATCTCTCCCATTGTATGGAGGATTTGCCTAAATAGTCCCGCTTGGCAGGCGAATCGACCATCCCCCCCCTCCCGCCTCCTTATTTTCAAAGTGTCTTAATATATATATATATATAAATCTGCACTTTATATAGATAATTAATTAAATGAAAATAAGAGCTGTGTTAGTTCAAACTTGCAACGACTTTTTCACATGCTTACAGACTTGATTTTTATAAACAAACATGTTAGGAGCTTTTTTAATGTCAAAAGGGATGTCGTTCTAGAGTCTGATGGGCGTGAGGGCGAAATAGTGAGATAAATAACCAGTACGGTGTAAAGGCGTGAGCAACTTAAGATAAGCAAAGATCGGAGAGAACGATTATGAGAATCACCCAGGTATTTAAATTTGAATTTCAGATACTCGGTTGCACATGGATCGTTCAGAATTGTGAAAAGGGTGCAGAGTATTCCAACATATCTGCGCTGACCGATAGCCAGCCAATTTAGCAGAGCACGAAAAGAAGATACATGGTCGTATTTACGAAGACCATAAATGTATCTGATGCAGTTGTGAAGTAGACGATATAATGTATTAAGATGATGTTGAGACAGGTCTGAGCAACACACATCGACATAATCAATAATCGGTAGAATAAGTGACTGGACAAGTAAAATCTTAGTACTTGTGGGGAGAAAGCTTTTTAAATCCATATAGAGATCGCAAAGTTCCAGTAGTTTTGCGACTCACTTCCTGTATATGTTTGTTCCATGTTAAGCAACCATCAACATACAGACCAAGGTTCTCTACATGGGAGAGAATGGTATAACATTATTTTAAACATAATTCAAGGTACCTACCTTATATGAATGGAATATCTAGTTTCAATAATAATCGTGGGCTACCTAAGATAATCGTTTGGTATTTAGATGGGTTCACGTTTATTCCATACAGTGGATCATTCGAGATGTATTTCAAGTCATCATTTAATAATGAGATAGCATTAGAGATATTTGAGGTTCCACTTGCACATATAACTGCAGATCATCGGCATACAGATGGTAGAGCACTTGAGATTTAATGTGATGAGATTGATAAAAATTGAAAACAGAAGAGGAGAGACTATACCGCCTTGAGGGACGCCAGTAGACACATCACACCAGTCAGATAGTATATGTCCAGTGCGCACGGCCTGTTGGCGCCATCGAAGATACAAGATACATATAATATAACGTGCAGATTATCTCTATCCTCAGAACATCAACGATGAAAGGAAAAGGGGAGATCTCGCGCCGGGCAAGGTGTTCAGCCGTGGAGCGGCCAATGCTCCGTGTGGTAGCCGCATCCGACAGTACATCGGAACTTTTGATAGCGTGATTTAGGCTTCGATGCATTTCCATTGTGGTGTGACGACAGCACCGCCACACGTTAATTGTCGCTTTATTCTTCGTCGTTTAAACAACGTATACATTCTCAGTTATTCCCAAAACGTAACATACCTAAACCATAACTATGACATTGGGACGTCAAACACCTCAGTCCCCCCCGTGACCATGGGTGCTGTAAAGTGCTCGAAACGTCGGGAATATAAAATAAGTTAATATACGCGATAAAATCCGTAAAAACTAGTTTTATTTAAATACCTAAACAATTTTCAAAGTCAAATATATTTTATTTTAAATCGTCCCGTGAGTGTCGTAAGTGGCGACAGAGGGAAACAAACCAGGAGATGGGCAGCAGCGTCTCCCTATTAAAAACTAAAAAAATATAAAAAAACCAGCGATATTGTCAACCACCTTGCCAAACCAGGATAAATGTCACAGTTGCCACAACTATAACAATTATCTCCCCTTTAAGACAATATAATATGGGGGAGGCCTATGTTCAGCAGTGGACTTTTATGTACTGTAAATCTAGCCGTTTTATGAAAGGCCTAGTCAAGGTGCTTTTCACAATTTTATTTTCATATTCTCTTCTGGAAGTTCAATAATCAGGAAGTAGAATATCACAGTATTAAAATTAGGATTTTTTTTTTATAGGATAGGGTGACAAACGAGCAACGAGTCCAACCTGGTGGTAAGTGATTGCTGTGACCCATAGACATCTACATCTATCCTCAATAAAGAATCAAAATGCAGATGCGTTGTTACCCGTAAGGGCTAAGATAGAATTCCTCTTTTTCAGTAAAAAGGGTCTCCGGTTCTGTACGCCGAGCCGACCCATTCGTGCTACAACTATACTACTAATATAGCTGCAGCATGGCTCTACCACGTATGTGTTGTTTATTTTATAGATTTAGTTAAAGAGAGACTTTATTCATTAGACTACTGTGAATGCAATTATTATTATTACAATTGAAATATTTAATACAATTAAATTACAAGTGCTCAACTCATTCTACTTTATTGATGCTTTATTATTAAAAATTGCCTCCTCAAAAACGCTTTAGATGTATAAAAGCGTCGCAATGTCCGTCCGATTTAAAAGTCAATGGGATTAAATCTGCATACAAGGGTCATTCCTGTTTTCAGCTTGCTCTACTATTGTCGTTAATACTTATTCCGTGCTGTAATATTCAAATTAGAGTACGAAACATATTTAAAATTTTAAATAGAAAAACTTCAGTTAATGGAGTTTTACCGATTTCCAAGCGCGAAACAAAACTAATTAGTTACTTTATAAACTTGCAGACTTTTGAAACTTTAATAACTAACAGATGACATATTTCACACTATACTGGCCCGAATTCAAGACTCTCTACTAATTGATAATTTAATTTTTAATTAGAATTCTATACATTTATTTATTTACATAACACAATGATGTACAATATTTATAATTAAAAAAACTAGTGATCAGCTTCGCACCGGTGATTTCTGGATCTCGACAACAGCACCACCCACCGGGTCTTATAATAGCTAAGAACCATTCAGGTGACTATGGAGTCACCCATGAAGTACCCCATGAAAATTTCATCAAAATCGGTCAAGCCCTTTAGTAGGAGAAGAATCACGAACACACCCACACGGGAATTTTATATATATAGGCTAAGGAACTTTAATTACCTTTCCTCGAGATCACGAATCCTTTATCATATTAATAATATGATAAAGAATAATATGATATTATAGTTCTACATCTCACATACTAAGCCTCTTGGCGTAAAGGAATCGGTCCTCGTATTACCGGGACAACGAACAGTCGCAGATACAATTTCTGTAGAAGCTTAACGGCGTGTGATATCCACGGGCCATAGCTAAATAACCGCACTGAGCAACGGAACATAAAATATTTTTTTTTGAATATCAGGAAAAATTCAGATTTTTTTTTAATAACATAAGACTAAAAAAATTTCAAACCAAAATTTTGTGAACGAGGGCCGCGTTCAAAAGATACAGTAGTATGATCATTAAATCATACGTCAAACATAAGAAATTGAACGATTCGTTACCACTAGGTTAAGACTTATGTCCAGCAAGGGACTACAAGGTGACAACGATACATGATTGCACAAACACTTTGACGTTCTAGTCTATTACGTTGAAATGTGTAAAAATACTGTACGAATAGAGCTCCTTTCCAGCCTGGGAATCTATTTTAGTAGGAGGCACCATCCTCTTACTTATTCTTACCACCAAGAAGTAACACACACTGTGTTCTTGTTTGGAGGACAAGTATTAAATTAAGGTTAAATTTAATTGAAAAATGTTTCCATAATTTAAATGAATATTTTGACACAAATATTATTTAATTTGTGTGGACAACTTCGACCTGCCTATTTTTTTTTAAATTTTGTTTTCAATTATTATGATTATTATTATTATTGTTCTTTATTTTTTATTTTTTACTTGACATTGTGATTATTAATTGAATATAATTTATAGAATATTTAAACAATATATCTAATATTGTATTCCTAATTTAATAATGTAACTTAGTAATATAATCTAATACTGTAACTTAATAATGTAATCTAATAATGTAACTTAATAATGTAATTTAATAATGTTATTTAATATTTTATAATTGCTACGCCCAAACCGGGTTCAAATGCGGACTATTTTTGAAACATCACTTCTTGTGTTACCATTTGATTGCAATAATGATTATGATTAAGATTATTATCTTTACATGTTGTAAGACGTTTCATCTTAGTCTTTGGGCACACTCTGGCCTCTCTCGACAAAAGGTATGAAACAAACGCGTGGTAACTACATATCTCACCCACATACACAGGTTCTTTGTAAGTGAACGGTGCCATTGTGTGTGTGAGCGAATTAAAATACAGCGCGCATGTAAGTCTCTCCACTAAGAGCAAAAGTGTCTACTGAAATCGGAGTGAGGTAAGTCGGATCAACAGGTGGTGCCATTTTATACTTGGCACTATTATTATATATGCATTTATTCTGTGTTTATGGACATGAAAACTTACATACGTACATCTGTAGTCTTCTTTGTCAAACAGTTGAGCTACAAGTTTCTACTTACCATTACGTGGTAGAGCCACGATACAGCTATATTATGGTTGTAAGCTAGATCTGCTAAGATTTACTACAAGGCAGAGAGGTCTTTATAATACTATTCGGGTTGACTCTTCACATCATTAAGTGCAAGGTCATCCTGATCTATATTTTCACTATCTGATTTATATTTTTTACGTGGTAGAGCCATGCTGCAGCTATATTATGTTTGTATCACGAATGGGTCAGCTCGACCGGGGAAGGACCACGCTCTCACAGAATACCAGCGTAAAATAGCAGTTTAATGCTGCTGTGTTTCATATGGTGAGTGAAGAGAACCGGAGACCCATTTTACTGGAAACGAGGCATTACATCGTAGTCCTCAGGGATGACAAGCATCTGCATTTTGATTCTTAATAAAAGATAAATGTAGATGTATATAGGCCACAGCATCCACTTACCATCAGATGGACCATGTGCTCGTTTGTCACCCCAATTCTATAAAAAAAAGATCATTTATAAGTTTGCGTAACAAACGACCAGTGTACCTGATGGTAAGCGGATACTGTTCCCCATGGACACATCTCGATTAAGGATCAAAATGCAGGTGTGTTGTCACTCCTGAGTACAAAGATGGAATGTCTCGTTACCAGTAAAAAGGATCTCCGATCCTCGTCTATCACTATACAGAGTACAATAGCATTATGCGCGCTATTTCACGCTGGTGTTCCTTGCGAACGTGGTCCTTTCGCTGTCGGGCCGACCCATCTTACTTTTTTAAGAGAACTAGGGTGAAAATCGAGAACACAGTTCACCTTAGGGTAAATGGATCTGGCCTCGATTAAGAATCATAAAGCAGAATACATTGTCACCCTTGATGACTAAGATCGAATGCTTCATCTTCAGCAAAAAGGGTCCCCGATACTCTACACGTACCATAAAAACCACAGCAGTATTAAATTGCTACCTACTACAAATTTTTCCTTAAAATAATCTATTAAAATTTTAGTTACAATAAAAACCATATTTAACGTGAAAGCAAAATTATCATTCTATTCATTTTAGTCTGGACAACGAGTACATAAAATTTAAATAATCACAATGTATTTTCCAGCCCAAAGCCTTTTTATACGCTACTAATACTGGAATATTATTAATATTATGACAGCTGTAATTAAAACTAATCTTAGAGAAGGTAATATATTTCGACCGAGGGGGATTATGATGGCCAATGTTTTCATTTAATCCCAGTAACAATACACAATGTTTTCAAATACATATATTGTCTATTGTCTAGACAACATTTTTTATTCTATTTAATAACACTTAATGAAATTATAATGTGGTTTAGATCTCCTTCAATACCTATCATTTAAATTTTAAAATGACATTATATACATAAAATAATATCATCATATTATCATTATAGGTTATAGACCATCAATGCTTGCTACTAAAAATAGGTTGCCTCATAGATTGCCTCATAGTGGTGACATTTGTCATAGTTGCCACGCTTGGCTGGCGTATTGGCAAACCGCAGTTTTATATTTTCTAGATGTCATTAGGAAGGCGCTAATGCCCTTCTTCTCATTTGATTCCCTCTATCTTCTCTTACGACATCCACGGGACTATATGGGGTAGTGGATATTCTTACACCATCACTACACCGTTAATAAACAATAAACATACTCCATATCATCCCGTGGTGTCGCAACAGGGAAATAAGGAAATAGACAGCATTAACTTCCTGATAACAACTCCTATACTAATGTTAAAGACTCGCTGTCCCCGGTGCAATAAAATGGGAAAACAGGCGGTGGCAGAGCCATGCTGCAGCTATATTATGGTTGTAACGCGAATGGGTCGGCTTGATCGGGGAAGGACCACGCTCTCACGGAATACCAGCGTAAAATAACAGCTTAATGCTGCTGTATTTCGTATGGTGAGTGTAGAGAATTGGAGACCCTTTTTACTGGAAACGAGGCATTCCATCTTAGTCCTCAGGGGTGGCAACGCATCTGCATTTTGATTCTTAGATGTAGATGTCTATGGGCCACAGCATCCGCTTACCATCAGGTGGACTATGTACTCGTTTGACACCCTTATTCTATAAAAAAAACCAATATCTTATTAGTCACCTCTTTATGACATGCTACGCAAGTAGCACAGTTGGCTCATTATTTTTTAAAGTTGGTAAAAAATTACTTTGCTTATATCCGCTTAATGAAATAAAATGATGTGTCTTACCTAGTTTGAAGAGCACCTCCCACCCTTCCTCAATTGCATGCACTATCCCCGTCACCACTAATCCCAGCACCACCACTCCCAACACCACTACACTAGGAATGACACACCACCGACGACAATACAACACGTGTTTAGCCTCTACACGTGGCATCCTCAGGTGAAGCAGACTCTGCGGTGGCTGACCGCTAACTGACTACTCTGCGGTGGCTGACCGCTAAGTGACTTGAGTCATAAGCAAAGTATTTTTTTACCAACTTTAATTTTTTTTTTATAAACAAAATTTCCGCAAAGTAACGCCTGATTCTATTAATTATCATTCTTTTTTGTTATACGTCCCTCATAAACATGAGACCTTTAAGTCACGGCCCAAAAAGGTCAAAAAGATTTCAGTTCTAATCATATGTATTAGGGTAATATACATATAACTAGAACTAGATATAAGTGTGTACAGTAGACGATTATTAAATAAAAAATCAATATTTGCCGGTCTTCCCCTTCCTACCCACCCTTAAATCGATAGGTTTTTTTTTAACAATGAAAAATATTCCTGTGTATGCTGGAAACTAGTAACACAGGGGTCTTATCTCGTAATAATACATTAAACAAATACTACTGTTTCAATTTACAATACTCAAAGCTAACTGGTTACTATTTCTCCGGGGAAATTTGTATCCTGGTTCTACAACTTCAAAGGAACGCCTTTATTTGGATTTACTCTTCAGCAACTCAAAAACAGAAACAGAACAGAAACTTTTTTTGTTCAATATAGATTATAAATAATACTTATTGAAAGTCACTCTTTTGTTTAATTTATCACTGGTTCGGAAAAAACCTCTGTACTGGGAAGAACCAGCAATAAACCCAGCGGGACTTTTTTGGATAAAAAATAACAGCTTACAATCATATATGTAACATAATTAACTACGCTTGGGTATTCTCACATCGCCACTACACTCCCACTACCTCAAATCGTCCCGTGGGTGTCGTAAGAGGCGACAGAGGGAAACTAAAACAGGAAATGAGCAGCAGCATCTTCCTGATAACAGCTGAATAAAAATAAAAACTGCGGTTCCCAATCAGCTTGCCAAGCGTGGCAACTATGGCAAAATCCTTCCCCATTGATTGTCTCCTATGAGGCCATCTATGGAGGAGGCCTATATTTAGCAGTGGACTTTTATAGGCTGTAATAGACAATAGATAGATAACTACACATAAAAAATTAGAAATAGCTTGGCAGCGGTCAACTCTTTTTTTATAGGATAAGGGTGACAAACGAGCACACAGTCCACCTGATGGTAAGTGGTTAATGTGGCCAATAGACATTTACATCTATCCTCGGTTACACCCGTGAGGTGCCTCGTTTCCAGTAAAAAGGGTCTCCGGTTCCCTACACTCACCATACGAAACACAGTAGCGTTAAGCTGCTATTTTACGCTGGTATTCTGTGAGAGCGTGGTCCTTCCCCGGTCGAGCCGACCCATTCGTGCTACAACTATACTACTAATATAGCTACAGCATGGCTCTACCACGTAAAAAACTCAACAAGGAACTTAAAAATTTAAGGTAAATTAAGTGTAATTTTGCCTTTTTTTATAGTCCATTACAGTTGAATTCATGAGTTTCAAAATACACTGCTATTTAAAATGATTACCTTTTCATCTTATTTTTATAAAAATAAGAGTGACCATACGAGCACACAGTTCACAACATTAAGAAGATGCTGTGGTTAGGGATACCATCTGACCTATCCAGTCTTGACGGAATTTTTTAAGAGCCAAGGCCGGACTCCGCCCAGATTTCAATACAGACATTTTTACTACGCTATATATACTTGTAAGTCTTCAGGTCGCGCGAGTCACGTGGTCAAAAATATAACTTAACGTTAATGTATATGTAATAAGCAAATAAAACGTAATTACAATCTATTTTAATGGCTAATGACCGGAAATTTTTCCAAAAATCTAGCATTTTTTACCACCTGCATCCGAATCCCTAACTCTAGGCCCTGGTAACCTTGGCTGTGGTCCAAAATTTAAATGTCTTTTAAAGGTACTCCAAGTTCTTGAGAACTTGAGAACCTACGCTACCATTAAAAAGGGAATTAAGGAACGCCCCATTACCATTAAAAAGGGTCTCCATTTCTTTTCATTCACCATACGAAACACAGGGGCATTATGTAGTTATTTCACGTTGATATTCTACGCGAGCGTGGCCCTTCCCGGATTGCGCCATAATAATTTGCAACGTGGCTCCACCACACATTGATATATTTAATAATTTCATCAACATTATTACAGCTCATTACACGTCCACTGCTGAACATAGGCGTCTCCCATAAGTTTGTATAAAAAGGATTATTTTAATATTAAGGAATTTATGGATGATAATAACCCTTGGGAATGAGGTGATTGCTACCAAACTATTTTTAATTTGTTTTGTGTTGTTAATTGTGTAACATACATGATCGTAAGCTGTTATTTTGTTTTAAAAAGTACGGCTGGGTTTCTTGCTGGTTCTTTCCAGGACAGAGGTTTACCAGTGGTAAATTAAACAAAAGTGTGACTTTCAATAAGTATAATTTATAATCTATATTCAATAAAAAAGTTTCTGTTTCCAAAGGCATGCCTCAAATCACGGCGCTCAGCCACCTGTTACCCGTGTATGAGTTAGGTTCCCCCTACACTTCGCCTACCCGTAAGAGACTGCCACTCGGAGCTTTTTTCTCCGAGTTGTCGGTCCTTCAGCTAAATGATAAGCCCATTACAACTTCAGCTTACTGGTCCGTTTATTTATTAAATGTAAGTATTAAGTTTTCTTATGTCTGTCTTATAATTAGTTAGCGATGTTAACAGAAGATTTTCATATAACGATTTCTTATATTTACACAAACACTAGATATTGAATAAAATTCATTTTACGGATTTTATTGCGTTTAATTTTATGTCAACTTTTTATTCCCGTTTCGGGCGCTTTTCAATCCCAAAGTCATTGCTAATAAAAGCTACCTTAACTTATTAAACTATGCCATTAGGACGTCAAACATCTAAGTCCCCCCTCCCATGTGACCACGGGTGCGGTAAATTGTAAGTCGTCCGAAACCTCGGGAATTTAAAAATTAAAATTAATACCGAATAATTGAAATCCGTAAAATTACTTTTATTCAAAAGTTTTCCTTATTTAGATAAAAGAATCAACCAATGATCTATAAAAAATTGACAAATTAATTACCCAAGTCATACTTAATGTACTACAACGAGGATAATCCTACTATAATATAAAAGTAAATATTGTCACCACTAGAAGCTTTCACTGCCTCGTGCTTGACTTTATAAATTTGGTGTTTGAAGATAATGATGATAAATGGTTCTTGTAATGGATATAGGGTTCGAATCAATCAACGGCAAACAGTTTGCAACTCACAAACACAAACCAACAAGGAAGAAAGACGGAGCGATACATTTCATGTGACTCAAAAACCAAGCCAAAACCATACTCATCTTACTAAAAGAACGTGCACTCATACACACGTGCATTTAAATAATTTGTAAAAGAAAATTGGCAGTCATCGGGGTCACCCGACAGACGTGAAAACTTAAAACTATGAAATAACAGTTTTTGTTTTATTTTCAAAATAATTGTAGTATCAAAAATCACTAACATTAGTCTACTTTTCACATTTATCGGCACAACGAGCAACAATTGTATATGTTTTTAAAATAATAATCGCATCAATTTAACTTTACGTGTATATTATACGTTCAAAATTTAAGAACCCGACAGAACTATAAAAAATTGTTCATGTAATTATGTACACACGTAGGAAGGAAACTTCTTTACGACAAATAATTCTTCTTTTATTTTATTACTTATGCAGCCCCGGCGGTGAAACTTTACTAGAAAACGTTACATTTCACTTCAAAAACTGATTGTTCCCTTTTAATGTTGCTGTACGTTGTCATTAAATGTGTTTATTTACTATGTGTTTATTATGTCCTTGCTCAGAGTTTACTACAATATTGCATTGTAACCTGGGGTGGAATTGGAAAGACAACTCTACTCCCCTTAGAACGTGCACAGAGAGCAATATTAAAGGTTATGCTGGGTAAATCACAAAGATATAGCACTAAACTTATTTTTAAGTAATGTTCTGTACTTACTGTAAGACAGCTATTTGTTATATCTGTAACACAAAACGTAACTACGTAAGCACAAAAATACAGATCTTAAACCTAATTTAAAACGTAACAAAAATAAAATTTGTAAAATGACTTTTCATAGAAACTGCTCTAGCCCGTCGACAATATTATGTCATTAGCAGTCATTTATATAATGTAGCAAATAGAGTAAGCAATATTTACCCTATGTCCCTTAATAAATGCAAGGACAAAATTCTAAATTGGTTGCTAAATTTTAATTACATGGAAACAGAGAGGTAATGAATATTTTAATTGTAATGCCCACACACACACACACACACACACACACACACAAACACGCACGCACGCACGCACGCACGCACGCACGCACGCACGCACGCACGCATGCACGAACGCACGCACGCATGCACGCACGCACGCACACACACAGACACATACACACACACACACAGACACATACACACACACACAGGATCTGGGAACAGAGCATTTCTTTAAAGCCTTTAAATGGGGATGCAATATTGTCAAAATTATGTTTACGAAGGACAATAGCTGTCTCACTTGTTTATTATAGTATTATCATTATATATATCATTTAAACTTAAAATATTGAACACTTACTGGAATTTAAATAGAAATACTCTATTAATAGTATTTCTATGTGTATATTCAAGTATATATTTCTATAAAAGTAGTGTAAAATTACCAAACACTTAAAAATTGTAAACTATACACATACCTTCAATACTAAGTAATATGATAAAACGCTCAGTATATTTTCAGGTTTTCTTATCGCCGTCGTCTAATTACTCATAAATTGGTACCAATCCAGCCTAGGATCTTTCTGCTTATCAGTAAATTTTGCGGTAACTTACGGAGGTAGAGTTCGCCATGAATGAAAGTTTATTGCAGATTACTGCTGATCCAATAACTAGTTTTTACTCAAGATCTCCATATGCTATTTCTAGGTTTTCCTAAATAAATTTTTCGAATTCTCAAACATTTTCTTGGGTCGCCGCGGTTGGCGGCTGATCTGTTTTCGCCTTATCTTAATATATTCCTCTTTTTTATTTTATTTAGCTAACCAATTAATAGCTGTAGTTTGTGTATAGGCAGACTCATCAAAAGTGGTAGCCAAAAGTTCAAAACAGTATCGGGACATTAAAAGTTTTTATAATCATGGTAACTAAGTGGTAAGGACCCTTGTCTGCCTAGGAGACCGTTTGGGTAAGTACCTCCCTCTCGCCTATTCCTGCCGCCAAAGCAGAGCTTGTACTGCTGTGTTGCTTTCCATCTTAGTCCTCAGAGGTAACAAAGCATCTATAGCCTACTTTTTTGAAGTTGCCGTTAGGTGTCTATTAACTGTAGTAGCCACTTACCACAAGGTAAGTTCGTTCGTCACTTCGTTTGTCAAGTTCGTTTGTCGTCCGTGGGTAGAGCGATGCCGCAGCTTTATTATAGTTGTAGTATGAATGGGTCGGCTCGACTAGGGATCATCCACGTTCTCACAGAATACCAGCATGAAATAGCAGCTTTGTGCTGCTGAGTTTCGTATAGGGAGTGTAGTGAATAGAAGACCCTTTTTACTGGAAACAAGGCATTCCATCTTAGTCATTAGGGGTGACAACGCATCTGTATCTTGATTCTTAATCAAAGAAAGATGTAAGTGGCAATGCGCCACAGCATCCTTTTACCGTCAAATGCACTAGGTGTTCGTATATCACTCTTATTCTAAATAAATATATACAATGCCGGGCAGACTTATTCTGCCCATTCTGAGGACCCTTCTCACAGAATACCAGCGTAAAATAGCAGCTTAACGCTGCTGTGTTTCGTATGGTGAGTGTAGAGAATTGGAGACCCTTTTTACTGGAAACAAGGCATTCCATCTTAGTCCTCACGGGTGACAACGCATCTGCATTTTGATTCGTAATCGAGGATAGATGTAGATGTCTATGGGCCACAGCAACCACTTACCATCAGGTGGACTGTGTGCTCGTTTGTTACCCTTATCCTATAAAAAAAACCTTTGTCCTATTAAATAAATCCTTAAATTTTGCAAAAAAAAAAAAATTAAGGGTCACTTATCTCTCAAGTTGAACCAAACTACACAGTGTGCAAAGATGCATTGAAATCAGTTCAGTAGTTTATGTGTTCCTCGCGGACAAACAATGTGACACGTAATTTTCATATATAAATATATTACCTCGCAATATTATTATACCGTCAACTGTTCGTAGTCAGGCTGTCGCTTCATATTCGTCCCACCAGTGATCACAGTTTTACTTAATTACTTGAATCTTTAAGTGAGCTATATAACTTTCGACAAACTATGAGCGAAAGTTTAAATTGAGAGAATTCGGCGTGAACAGTGACAATATTGAATCATTACCCATCTACATAAATAGTTGGAGTAACTTTCAATTTACTTATCACTGAATTTACGATAGTTTGTGAATTTAGGGAAGTCACGTCAACATCGGTATGGGGAATGCTCGATTATGGAATTCAGAAGTTAAAATTTTATTTTGATTAGTAATATCGTTTTCAGAATACGTTACAAACTTTTCTGATTATATTATACTCTTAAAACTGTAGAAAAATAAGTTAAGGCAATGCTTACTGAAATAAGACAAATCTTCTCCGATAAGACGTTAATCATATAATTATAGAGCGTATTTTTTATTGCTTAACAACTCAAGTTAAATAATGATTACTTGTGTAGATGGTACCTAGAGAGTGTAATCTGTACCCTGCTGCAGCAGATGCACTTTTGTAATTAATCGTCGGTGGTTCATATTATTTAATGTTATAAAATTACGTAAGAGAATCTACTATCCCATATCATCCTGTTGTTATCGTAAGAGCAACAGCATCTTTCTGACAACAACTCAAAAGAACTGAGTTTATCAACTCGCCTTCCAAGCAGCTATGGCAAAATCCCTCCTATGAGGCAATCTATGTAAAAGCCCTATGTTTATAAGTACACTTTGATAGCTTGTAATGATGTTGATGGTAAAGATTTAGGTTAAAAACTTAAGCGCAATAGCGCTTCGGGTCGCAAGTGTATCTCCCGCAAGGTATAAATATTTGCGTGACCTACAAATAATAACTTTTATCTGGGTGTTGGTCGATATACAATATTTATATGTAAAGCGCTTTCACGGCACGGATATAAAATCCCACAATAGAGGTAATGTTTTCAAAAAAAATATTTAATTTAAAAAAGGGACTATAATAATGATAAAATTTATGTTAATGTGGCCAAAAGCAAAAATGTTTGCGGTTTTTTTTGTAAGAACTTTTTCTTAAGTGTCACAGAGGATGTCTTGGCTAAATTAAATTTCAAATCCAATTTCTTTTCAAAAGGAATCCTTGTGCAATATTGGAATAAACCTCAAAATTTCCAAGAACCTAATTCGTGGAAGCTTACTTGTGTAAGAAAAGGTATGTTTAAAATTATTTTGGTGCTTGTATTAATGTCACGAATAAAAAATAAAGACGAATTTCGTTCACGGCGGCCAGTCTCAATGTCTATCTATCTGCGCAGGACAGGATTATAGTACATATGTACATATGCGCAAGCATAGGTGCATATATTCCATACGCTCATAGTCCCGATGGGACGGTAATCCGGCACGTCCGGAGAGAGATGAGGCGCATGACCAATGGCTTTACGTGCTTTCCGAGGCACGTGGGTGAAACACCGCCAACTTCCTGACTCTGGGTTGTTACTAAGAATTTCTTGACATTAAAACTCATAAATGCTTGCTTGTAATGCCCAATAACTGATAATTCAATGCTTGTAATACTACTTGTATAAACCGTGGTACGTCAATACTCGTCTAATTTCATCGTACGCGAGCAAATAATTTCCGCCGGCATCATCGAGTTAATAGCAATTTCAGGTGCTGAATAAGTACGTGCTCGTCGATTAAAGATGTTTTCCTTCATTAGCGAGCACGTACTCTTAAGGAAACCTGAATATCTATGAAATACAAGTGGTAAAATTAAAAATTTTGTACAACCGACTTCAAATATAAATAAAATTTATTGAGGATTTTTTTTTTAAACTGCTCGACCGATTTCGATAAAACTTAAATGGGACCATTTTAATTCCCGACGTATCGGGTGCTTTACAGCAACCCATGGTCACGGGGGGGGACTGAGATGTTTGACGTCCTGATGTCACAGTTAGCCCAGCTACCTTAATTTTCTTTAAAATTGAAAAAAATATCACATAATACCAGCGTAAAAAAGCAGCTTAACGCTGTTGTGTTTCGTTTGGTGAGTGTAGAGAACCGGAGGCCTTTTTTACTGTAAACGAGGCATTCCATCTTAGTCCTCACGGGTGACAACGCATCTGCATTTTGATTCGTAATTGAGGATGGATGTAGACGTCTATGTGCTACAGCAATCACTTACCAGCTGGTGGACTGTTTGCTCGTATGTCACCTTTTTTTATAGGGTAACTATAAAAAAATTCAACGGATAGTGTGGCGAACTCTTTTTACACCAAAAATCCTCTCAGTAACAGGTCACAGTACTTGACTGTTCATTTATTACAACCGACCGAAAGTCCACTGCGGAACATAGGCCTCCTCCATAGATTGCCTCTTAGGAAATATTTCTGCCATAGTTGCCACGTTTAGCGGTTGAGTTGGGTACCACCTTTTATATTATTTTGAGCTGCTATCACGAAGATGCTACCGCCCAACTCCTGCTTCAGATAAAGGGCAGTGGATTCTCTTACGCCGCCACAACAAAAAAGGATGTTATTTTCATTTCACTTTCCCTTTCTAATTCATATTGTTGTCTATTTAAATACCGTGTATTACCGTGTGTGTAAGAATATCCACTACCCCATATCGCACCCGTGGATGTCGTAAGAGGCGATATAGGGAAACTGAAATAAGAAGTTTGCAGCAGCCTCTTCCTGATAACAACTCAGTATAATAAATAACTGCGTTTGTTTGTGTAAACTCGCCTGCTATAGCAAAATCCGCCTAAGAGGAAATCTTGGGGAGGCCTATGTTTACCAGTGGACTTTTATAGGTTCTAATGGATGTAAAAGTTTACTGAAACACGCACGCATATTGTACCTGTCGTTTTTGAAGTGAAAACTTATTTAGGTGTGATTTAATCTTATGAGTTCACCGACATGCTAATATTAACAGTGTATCTGCTGCTATAAGTATGACGTGTTGCGTGTATGATATTATGCGCACTGGACGCCTTTTAAACGGATAAATCTTATGAGTTTGCGTCACCAACATGCTGGAATAGTTTTCTTTTTAGCGCTACGTAAGAGTATGAAATTCAACTTTATTTTATGTCGAATATAGTTTTTGATTTTATGCCATAAACTGCATGTCATGGGTTTAAAACTTTAAAATAAAATATCCGGTCCTGCAATCTCCTTGACTGAATGATGATATTGTAAGAAACTATTCCACTTCTGATGTTAGAAATTATTTTCAAAATTATTTAAATAAAAACACTACTCGGCAACAAACCCTGCTTACTATCAGGACCCAATTACATGATAACACCAAAGTATGCAAACTAACAGCATCACTACCCATCTCAATGTAACATAGGGCAGACTCTCAGCAACACGACCTTCCTTGTCTACACTATTAGAATACCCCAACGGGCATAGTAACGACAGTGGGACTCTTATGGTCCCCACACACGTTCAGTTAAACTGATCAGTTTAACTGACGTACATACGAGTACATCCAAAAACTAACCGTGAGTGGGAAATCTTAAGTTGAAATTTTTAACTGACGGCAACCCACCGACTTTTCCGGGCGCACCGTAATCCGCTGGCTTCAGTTAGTTTCAATTATTTTATACGTGGTAGAGCCATGCTGCAGCTATATTAGTAGTATAGTTGTAGCACGAATGGGTCGGCTCGACCGGGGAAGGACCACGCTCTCACAGAATACCAGCGTAAAATAGCAGCTTAATGCTGCTGTGTTTCGTATGGTGAGTGTAGAGAACCGGAGACCCTTTTTACTGGAAAAGAGGCATTCCATCTGAGTCCTCACGGGTGATAACGCATCTGCATTTTGATTCTTTATTGAGGATAGATGTAGATGTCTATGGGTCACAGCAACCACTTACCATCAGGTGGACTGTGTGCTCGTTTGTCACCCTATCCTATAAAAAAAAAAAAAAAATTGGTATTTGGTAAATACTTTTACTTTCTTAGTAGCTACTTACATTATTTCTATGCTGTTTAGATTTTATATTGTTTTATATATTTAGAGAAGTTCGTTTGACGGAGGATGGAGACCAAGGTGACTGTGATGATGTCACCTTCCTTATGGTGGATTCAGAAGGTGGGTAAAGGATCTCAGTGATGCTACTACGTAGAACCATCGTGTTTGGACTCATTTTCGAAAAGGTTAATGGAGACCAAGATGACTGTGATGACATCACCTTTCTGATGGTGCAATCCGAAGGTGGATATAGGATCTCAGTGGCGGCACTAGATAGAACGATAGTGTTTGAATTCATTTGAAAGGGCTCATATAGACCTAGGTGACTGTTATGACCTAACCTTTTTGATGGTGCAATCCGAAGGTGGATATAGGATCTCAGTGACGGCACTAGATGGAATGATCGTGTTTGAACTCATTTGAAAAGGCTCATAAAGACCTAGGTCACTGTGATGATCTCACCTTTGTGATGGTGTAATCCGAAGGTGGATATAGGATCTCAGTGACGGCACTAGATAGAACGATCGTGTTTGAACTCATTTGAAAAGGCTCATAAAGACCTAGGTCACTGTGATGATCTCACCTTTGTGATGGTGTAATCCGAAGGTGAATATAGGATCTCAGTGGCGGCACTTGATAGAACGATCGTGTTTGAACTCATTTGAAAGGGCTCATATAGACCTAGGAGACTGTTATGACCTCACATTTCTGATGGTGCAATCCGAAGGTGGGTATAGGATCTCGATGGCGGCACTAAATAGAATGATCGTGTTTGAACTCATTTGAAAGGGCTCATAAAGACCTAGGTTACTGTTATGACCTCACCTTTCTGATGGTGAAATCCGAAGGTGGGTATAGGATCTCAGTGGCGGCACTAGATAGAACGATCGTGTTTTTTTGTTTTTTTTTTTTTATTTTCCGCCAGAGAGTACACCATCCCTAGTGGCCGTTTATTAACTAATGTTACACATTTTTTAATATATTTTTGTTAACAAATTCAGGCTTATTCTACATAGATGGGTAATTACAAACAGCACTGCGATTTGATACAGTGGTGTTGATTTGACCGTACGAGTATATAGTTATAAATTTACGAGTTTCTGCACTATTTACAAATTGTCTTATTATATACACTGTATATACTACTATTAAAAATTAAACGTTTTAGGATTATTAAAGAAAATGTTGCTTATATAAAATCATTAAAACAAAAGAAAACTCTCAATTAGTGACATTTAGTCTGGATACTAGTTAATATAAAGTAATGAAATTACTAACAAAATAAAACTTGAATTGTAATAGGTACCATAAAATTAAAAGTTTTATCTATATTATGCCTAACTTATATCTAGGTATTATTTAATTTTTTAAGTCTATTTACAATTGTTTTAGCAAATTTCACAAAGGAGTTCAGGGTTGATTCTTTCTTAATGAGTTCGGCTATTTTAAAGGGAGACACACCGGAAATGCTACAGATTAACTCATGGTCATTTCTCGTGGCACTAAACGCGGGACATTGTTGGAGTAGATGTTCAATAGTTTGCGTAGCTGAATAATCGCAAGGGCATTTGTTATCTGCGGTGATTTTAAATCTGAACAAATAACTTTTATGGTATCCGTGGCCGGTGAGAACCTGAGTCAAGTGGAAACTCATATTGGTAGCCGCTCTAAGTTCCCGTATGAGATCCAGCTTCGGTAGTAATTCTCTGGTATGTTTACCTGTTTCAGAGCTCTCATACCTGGTTTGCCAAAGAGTGTGCGTGTCAATTTTGATTCTGTGTTTTATGTAAGACGTAGGTGTTGCGAAGTAGTCAGGTGCCTTATGTGCTTTGGCTCCTGCTTTAGCAGCCATGTCTGCCGCCTCATTGCCAGCTATGCCAGTATGGCTCTTGACCCAGGCAAAGTCGATGGTGCCAAAACATTTGTGTCGGTGAATAGTGTGGTGAATCTTGTTGACAATTGGGTGTGTATTGGATCTGTCTTGTATGGAATGTAGAGCTGAAAGAGAGTCCGTGTAGATTACTATATGCGTGTACCGTTTATCAGCTGCCCATTCACAAACCTTAAGGATTGCAAACAGTTCGGCCTGGAATGCAGTGCACGTTGAGTGGAGTTTATATTTCTTTATAGCTTCTATTGAGCTTTCCGTATGTGTGTGATTGTCTGTTTGAGTGGTTGTGTCGGTGTGTCATGTGAAATAGTAACAGACAAAAGTAGCGCCAACTGCTCCGTCTTCCAATTTGCTGCCATCTGTGAAAATTTTTGTTGCCTCAAATCCAACAAGAGCATAGACTTCCGCCTGTGTAGTGGTGAGTTTAGGATTGATTTCAATTCTCTCTGCTGGGTGTAGTAATTTGTGTATGGGTGTGGGTTTTTTTAGAGGAAGATCGCTGGGTATGTAATGGGAAGTGCACGTATGTCTGGACTTTTCAACATTGTGGACTTGTCTTACATTAAGATCTAGGGGTATCAGATCAGCGAGAGCTATGGCCGCAGACGTAGATACTGTGCGGAAGCCTTTTATTGCTTTAATAGCAAAACTACGCTGTACACCCTCAAGGCTCCTGATGCACTTTTTAAGGGCTACATGACCCCATACACCAGCAGCATAAGTGATAATAGGTTCAATTACCTGCTGATATATGGTGCGGATGTTCTCAGGGTGAGATCCCCAAGTAGAACGTATTTAGATGCATAAGGTGCAAAATAACCGCACAGCTTTATTATTCACATAACGTACATGAGGCCAAACAAAAGCTTCTCGTCTAAGATGACCCCAGATATTTGATTTCGATGAAAAGCTGAGATCACATCCGCCCATAGTCATGCTGGCAGCTTTGGCCTTAGGGTGAAAGCGATCATCTGTGTTTTCGAGGGACTGAAATTCAGTTTTACGCTGGTTCTCCACTCGACTATCTTATGGAGAGCACGGTTAGAATTAAAAATTTAATAATATCTAGCTTAGGCATAATATAGATAAAACTTTTAATTTTATGGTACCTATTACAATTCAAGTTTTATTTTGTTAGTAATTTCATTACTTTATATTAACTAGTATCCAGACTAAATGTCACTAATTGAGAGTTTTCTTTTGTTTTATTTCGGATAGACAACATCAGCTAGTAAACTATTCTGCACTTTATTAAAAGACATTCCTAATTATTTTATTATAGAACAAGCGGGACAAACGAGCACACAGTCCACATGATGGTAAGTGAATGCTGTGCATATGCACATATGTGCATATATATCAAAATGCAGATGCATTGTCACTTCTGAGGACTAAGATGGAATGCCTCGTTTCCAATAAAATTAATCTTCGGTTCTCCACACTCACCATACGGAATACAGCATTAAGCTGCTATTTTACGCTGGTATTCTATGAGAGCGTGGTCATATCCTGGTCAAGTCGACCCATTTGTGCTACAACTATAATATAGCTGTAGCATGGCTCTACCAAGTTTATTGTTGCACTACATA
Organism: Parnassius orleans; assembly: GCA_029286625.1. Lineage (NCBI taxonomy): Eukaryota > Metazoa > Arthropoda > Insecta > Lepidoptera > Papilionidae > Parnassius > Parnassius orleans. The sequence continues at coordinate 3,218,494 of JAGSMP010000118.1, read as the reverse complement.
ATAACCAAATATTTTAATAATAAGTAATATTTTGAATTATGACTGCAGAAATTATTGCAAGAAAAAATGTTCTGAATATACCGCTTGATACGGCTAGCTGCACCTTTGACACATTGAAGTATAAAGCCAGCAACAAAGGACCGATATCTCGAGCATATTACTAAAGTTTCGTCGTGATTCAGTAACTAGAACACAATAAAACTTCGAAGATTCTCGAAGATCTAACGTTACCTTTTGTAATAGTTTCTAAAGTCAGTGGGTTAAACAAAAAGGAACGGCAGTGCTACATATATAATATAGTATGTGCGATTGAGAACAAATTTAATCATCTTAACAATCAAATAAAAACTTTTGTTAAATCCATAGTATCCTAGTTTTATGATAAGATGGATTGTCGTGATTTTGGATATTAGAATTATGAACGTGGTAAAGTCACGCTGCAATATGCTGCAGCACAAATGGATCATCTCAACCGGGGAAAGACCACGCTCTCACAGAATACACGCGTAAAAAAAAAAATTATAACTCTTATTACTGAAAACGAAACATTCCATCTTAATCCTTCAGGGGTGACAACGCATCTGCGTTTTAATTCCAAGTCAAATAAGTGTGTATAGGCTACAATATTTACTATCAGATTGATTGTGTGCACGCTCGCTTGTATCCCTTCCCTTACCTCTATTAAAACTAAGAAAAAAAATTATAATGTCAGTGTTGAGTGAATAATTTTATGAATGAACCAAAGTGTGAGTGAGTCATGGGATGTAAGATAATAAAGTAGACGAGAAATATTTAGTTTATGGGCTCCTCTTGCCCAAGTTCACGCCTGAATACTACCTTTACCGTTACGGTTACAGCCTATTAAAGTCCATTTCTGAACATAGGCCTCCCCCATAGATAGATATAATATATAGATATATCTATATATTATATAGATAGGGGGAATAACTGCCATAGTTGCCACGCTTTGCAAGCGGGTTGACAACCGCAGTTTTAGTTTTAATTTGTAATTCGAATACTAGTATTGACTCAATGTGAATACAAATTCTCTCAAAGGAAATCCCTGAAAGAATAGAAATAGCTCTTGTTAAATAGGTTATTTTCACTTCAAATTCATCTTAAAAGCTCTTGAGAAAAAGATAATAAATAAATTTTCAACAAGCTTTCGATACAAGTAACGAATTTGAAACATTATTTTGTTTTGTATTTCTGTCAGTAAAATACTTATGTAATAATTTCTTATTTTTACGCGACCACTAAACATTTATATTTAACTAAGTGTTTAAGGATTACATCGAGTTTATTATCTTATTTTATATTCCCGACGTTTCGAGTACTTTACGTACGGTCACGGGTTTTACATTGAAAATACTTATGTTTTTTTTAACTATTATAAGACCGCGCTCGACTTCTATATCACCTGATGGTAGTGCTGATGCAGTCGAAGATGGTAAAACGCACTAACTTATCGTAACAAAGGCCTATTCACTCTTGCTTTGAAGACACCCACCTTGTATTCGGATGGAAAGACAGATGCTGGCAAATTATTCCACTGCTTTGCTGAACGCATTTTAAACGACGAAACAAACCGTTTAGTTCGAACGCGTGGTATGTCTACAAGAAGGAGATGCCAATCGAGCATATGGTTGTTTGATGATGAGATGAAGAGGGAGCAATTAAGTCTATGGATAATACTACGGATTTAACAAAAGTTTTTATTTGATACTTGAGATGCAATTCCTGTGCACACTTTCCGAAATATATACTGTAAAACACATAATTATCATTATCATTATTATAGTACTTCACAAGTCCACTGTAGAATATAGTCCTCCTCCGGGGAACACCACAAAGCACGGTCCTAAGCCACCTGCACCCATCGACTTCCTTTTTTTTACATGGGAAATGCCTACGCATACCCGCCTCGCGGGGAAAGGACGGGTTATGTCGGACTTGCACCGACTAAAACCCCATGGTGTTCCACCTTCACCGCATATTGGCAGGGCCATGGGAACGCTTTCGCACACTCCATCTAATGGAAGGGCGCCATACACTTTGTCTACCGGTAAGAGGCTGCCACTCGAGAACCTTTCTTCCCTTCTTCTTCTTCTGTTTCTTCGAGCTATATGGCCGGCCCATTGCGACTTCATCTTTTCAATCAGTTGGGCTATGACAGTTACTCTGGTTCTACTGCGGATATCCTCATTTCTAAGTTTATCATGCAGAGAAAACCCGAGCATAGCCCTCTCCATAGCTCACTCAGCGACCTTGAGCTTCCTTGTAAGGCCAGCAGTGAAAGACCACGTCTCACAAAGTCATCACTGGCAACACGCACTGGTTATACAATCTTAATTTTCAAGTTTTGAGGTTTCAAGTACGCTGCACAGCCGAGTTAAATCTGTCGATGGATTGACCTCTCGGTCGCAGCTAGACTTACCTAGTTGCACTATTTGTCCCAGGTAAACATACTCGTCAACAGTCGAGTCGTCGCACAGCCCTCCTTTCAGAAATGAGAGGAGGCCTGTGCCCAGCAGTGGGACATATTTGTTTTTTCCAGTCCAGTAGCTAGAGTTTTGAGAATATAACGTCACCAAACGTCACCATGTCTTCCACTTGTCTGCAGTTGGATAGGTTTCGTACGCTGGTTCTGTACTTGAATAGTCATTATAGCCCTACTGTCAACCGACAGTCAACTTGACACCGCCGAAGAGACTGTAGCACCGTCCAAATTTCGACAGAATCAAAAGCTTTCTCGTAGTCCACATACGCAAGACAGAGTGGCAGATTGTACTCTTTGGTCTTTTGTACAATTTTCTGAAAGTTATGCATGTGGCTTATGGTGCTAAAGCCTTTTCGAAAAAAAAGCATGTTCGGGAGCAAGTGTAAGCAAGTCGTCGAGTCTGCGTGCAAGACAATTTGTAATGACTTTCCAAAACAGCACGTAGACGCGGCTCAAAAAGAAAATCGGTCTGTAGTTATTTAAGAGAGCGTTATTGCCTTTCTGGACTGATTCCACGAGCTTGTCATTCATATCTCCACTGCATTGCAGTCTTCTAGGCACTGAAAACAATTTTGTAATTTGAGCTATAAGTTTTGGGGCTTTGGATTAGAGCACGAGGGGGGCATAGCTTTGACTTCATTAGACCTCTCCAACTTAACGTTTAGGTTCAGTGTGCATCTAACCATTCAGTGATCGCTGCCAGTTTTCACCCTCACGATCACTGAGACATCACGAAGAGTAAAACACGTACAATTAGCAAAAATTTACATATTATACCTACATTTGCTGTTTTAGTAACATTTGTAGGTATAAAATAGTAAGATCAACGAACGTTATACCAGATTTTCTTTTCCCTTTACGGCTTAAATATAAAAGATGTGCATGAAATTAAACTGGAATTTTATAATAAAATAAAATAAAATAACTTTTTATTCAATAGTGATTACAAGCCATATTTATTGAAAGTAATTTATGCTTTTCCCAATAGTTCAGAAAACACTCTATCCTGGGAAGAAATAGCAAGAAATTGAGTAGGATTTTTTTACAATAATTTACGATATATGTTGTACAAGTACAATTAAACATAAAAACATTAGGAAATAGCATAGTAGCGATCACCCAGGAATTATTATCAATAATGTATTCTTTGAAATAATAATAACTTAAAATACAGTCGCAATATGAGCAGTCGCACGTACAACCACTACACTAACGAAGCAATATGAGCCAATATATAGTATAGTTAATATGAGTCTTTCATATTATAGAAAGGACTCGTCATAGTTGCCTTAAATCCCGACAACTCCGTACACAGAACTCTCTGCCGAGAGACTTCGTACTGAACATATTTCTTGCGTATTTCTTCGATTAAATTACTTAGAATTTCATACTTTGAAAATATTCTCTAATTTTTGACATTCCTTAGGCAACCATTGTATGTACAATTTAAACGCAAATAATCTATCTAACCTTTTTTACCCACTGTTAATACTATTTATTATTTCACGTTTTATACTAACTTGACCAGCATGTATCTATGTATATCTAAATGTAATGGAGTTTTCACCCACTTCCTATAATTTCGGTATTTTCGGTATAATTTGAAATTTTGCAGACATATTAAGAACCGTTGATAAACAATTTTTTTTATATAGAAGGAAGGAAGGTACTCAGTCCACCTGATAGTAATGTGTACTGACCTTGTTTATTGATTTTTCTCGTGCCTTCAACACGCTACAACATCAACTCTTAATCAATAAACTGGATGATTGTGGTATCCGGGGTTCTTTGCTCAATTGGTGTAGAAATTACCTCCAAAATCGTACATTTACGGTTAAATTTAATAACTCGTTCAGTGATCCTAAGATTGTGACAGAAGGCACGGCCAAAGGATCAGTCCTTGGCCCGTTGCACTTTTTATCTTATGTCAACGAGATGGGTAACTGTCTGAAACACAGTTCCTGTTACCAATTCGCAGATGATACGAGTCTTCTCGTCTCGCGTAAGGATATCTCAAATGCGTGTAATGCTCTTCAGGCCAATTTGGATATGTTGATACGATGTTGCAATGACCTTGGTCTAGTGTTAAATGCCGATAAAACCAAACTCATGATTATCAAATTCCCATACATGAGGTATCCTACTCCAAAACCATTAATTGTTCATAATCACGACTGCCTCCATCAATTAGGAACTTGCCAATGTCCTACAATCGAAGTTGTGGCCACACAAAAATACCTCGGTCTTATAATTGACTCAAAGTTTAACTGGAGCCGCCACATTGAACATGTGTGTAATAAGTTGCGTCAGTTTCTAGCCAATATAAAAATCTTAAAAAATCGCATACCCTTCAAAGTAAGACTTATGCTTTACAACTCTCTGGCTGAATCTTATATTCAGTATGGCTTGTCAAGCTATGGTCGGACGTACAAATCATATTTAAAACAGATCTATGATCTTCAATTTAGAATTCTTAAAAATATTGTATCCCCAAATATGCGTGTAATAATTGATGATGGTGAAAATGCGATTTTTAAACATTGTAAAATCTTACCAGTTTATGACCAAATTAATTTCATGTTATTAAAACAATATTTCTTCTGCGATAGTCATATATAGAACAACCTGTACGTACGCGCGCTATGACACAAAACTGGCTCCAGTACATCACTGCTAATAATGTGTACGGGCAGCGGACGGCCGCTTACCAGATACCGCATTTAATAAATAACTTACCTTTCGATGTACTCGAAAAAATATCACAACAAAACATTAAAACTAATCTTAAAAGCTTTTTTCTATCTAAATTATAATTACCTACTATATCTACTTACTTAGCAATAACGTACCTGCCTGCCTAGTTCTTACTTTTACCTTGCTACTACAGACATTTTATTTTTATTTTTATTTTATTTACAACTACTGACTTTAAATAAGTTGTTAACTTACCTTCTTAGTCTTTATATTCTTACTATACCTACTACCTACTCACATACCTAAATACTTACTTAGACTGTGTTTGGTACATAATATGCTGACTTAAACTAATTATTTAGCATCAAGTCAAACCTCCGTGGTTTTTTAGATGTTAATTAGACCTATATCTGTATTTTTTTCATTAGATAAATAAATTTTTAAAAAAAGTAGATGTCGTGACCCATAGACATTTACATCCATACATTAAGAATCAAAATGCAAATGCGTTGTCACCCCTGAGAATAGGTCTCCGGTTCTCTACACCACGGCACACAAAACACAGCACGATACATAAGTTGCTATTGTAAGCTGGTATTCTGTGAGTGTGTAGTCCTTCCCCGTTCAAGCCGACCCATTTATGCAACAACCATGATATAAGTGCAACGTGACTCTACCACGTAAAGTTGCTACAATAGTTCAACAATCATTTCATGACTATGACCTAGTATTCTCACTAGGATCAAAACAGCTAATACTATTATTTTATAATTTTATAAGCTTGGCCCGTACATGTGTATGTGTCAATATCATGGAATTTTTAATTGCGCTTTCACCCACTTCCAGACGTTTATATTTTATAATAATCTAAAATTTACAGACGCATAATGAACCTAGTATTCTCGCTACGATCTACTCATAACGATCCGTCACAACCCATGATCAATGCACATTGTTTTAGTTATAAAGGTATCATTCAAGCCTTTCATTTTACAAACCCGATTTTAATCTCTTAATACAATGTAATATAATATTAAGGTATTATCCTCCTAAACGATGTATCATATAATACAATGAAGCCTTATCTTTTTACCTTAAACACAAGATTTTTTTAGTAATAGCTCTTAATGGAGCAGCAATTAATAAAAAGTAAAAAAATCCTAAAAAGGAGTGTTCCTAATTCATATAAACATAAACATATATAAACTCTCACGCCTGACAACTAAAGGGGTAAGCAGAGATTACTGACTTACATTTGGCACGATCCTATCACACCCTTCTTTTACGCTTCTTTTACGTCCATGTACAGACGCATACATGCTCGTCGGTTAAAGGTACTCTTAAGTCGATCTTCAATGTATCGCTAATTTTATCGATAAACTCCCGTCTAGGGTGTCCCTTTTCGACTCAGTCATTTTTGTAGCATGAGTTTGCTTTGTCACTCTTTCCGCATGCATTCTTTCTACGTGTCCAAATGAACTAAGCACTTCTTTCTTAATCCTGGTCACAACATCTTGTTGAACAAACTATGTTGTAAAAACACCATTTTCTCTTATCACAGAAATTCTCACTATATCATTCAGAGCCAGCCCTAACCTAATTCTTAATGTTCGCATTTCACAGGCCATAGTGTGAGATGGCTTAAGATCACTCAGCGAGCTATGGAGAGGGTTGTAAGGAGTACAGTATAAAGAGTGTTTAAGCACAATTTATTACTCTTATTGCTTAAAATTTAAGAAAATTAAACAATAAGAGTAAAATAAACTTCCAGAATAAGGCCAGTGAAAAAAAAATTTAAGTTTATTTTTATTTGATATTGAGTTGATTTTTATTTGATTTATTTTATATAATTGCTATAAAGAGCGAAAGTCAATATTGTTTTGTTAAGCTACTTACTGTCATTTTCGCAACTAAAAAAGTAGATTATAAGGAAAACAAGTTAATTTAAGCATATTTTTGTAATTGTGTATTAATTATTTAAATTCGAAAATGTATGGCAATTTTATTATATCAATAAAATAAGAAAAACAAACATGGATTTTTCAAATGTTTTCATGGTTACCTATATTTGTTTTAAAAGTGTTCTAAATATCGCTTGCCCCAACAAATTCAATATATTCTACAGAATTCAACAAGAAATTATACGGTACCAAGTGATTTAAAAAAAACCCAATCACGATTTGAGACACCTAAAGAAAAAAATAGAATTCTAGTAGAATTAGATGTTCGCTACGTATGTAATTAAATAGATCCGTATTGGAATTGTCCATTAAAATATAAAAGTGTGGTTATACCCATGAAAGTTTTCAAGATACATTTTTGCCGTAATTTGTGCCAAATAGCCCCTGTTTACTGGTACGCTCAAAGCTTATACTGGTATGTACGTACACGACATTTATTATACTCTCCTGTTTGCATAATCTCGCTCAAAAACATTGTGGGATTGTAAATTTGCATAATAACATTACCCACTTATTATCACAGGTTACTGGTTAGTAAAATGTGGTCAGATATTTACCCCTTTTTTATTTTATTTCTTTACATGGGGAAATGCCTACATATACCAGCCTCGCGGCAGCAAGGACGGGTTATGTCGGACTTGCACCGACTAAAACTGGGGTTCCACCTTCGCAGTATATTAGCAGGGCCACGGGAACGCTTTTGCACACATCCGCAGCCCCACCAGCGCTGGCCGCCCCATGGCAGCCCCTCCTGGGGGAAGAACTTCTTCTCCCCATTCTCTTTCTCAGGCAAGGCGCATCAAGAACACAAGGCACGCCTTTCTCCACGGCCTCCAACTCCAGCTGTAACGCCTCCCTCCCCCCAGTCCGATACGCGAAGGCCATGGGGCCAGGAAAATCGAGCATTCGGTAGCACCCGCTTTTCCGACCCCAGCGGCGGATCTGGTCTTTGGCTCCGCCGCCAACCAAGTTTCGGCCGCAGAGGGTAGGAAGAGCGGCGCCTCGCAATACCGACAATCCACTCCCCCCGCGGCCCCACCACCACGGCATCAACGGTGCGGCCCCGTCAGAGCCGCGGAGGATAGGGCGCGTGGCGCATCGCCATACCAACACTCCTCTTCCCCCGCGACTCCACCTTGGCCGCAGCGGTAGGGGGAGAGGGCACCCCTATCGCCGCAGCCCACCGACACACATCCGAAGTGGGCTCGCCAAGCCCACTCGGATGGCCACCTCGGGCCGGCTCTACACCACGGGCCAGCCAAGGGGTTCCTCTTTGTTTACCGTGGGTAATCAAGCCACGGCTACTAAGCCCCCCCGCCACGACAAGGCGGGAACCCATTCGGGGGGGAGATTTTTACCCCTAGCATAGCCCTCTCTCCTTCGATCGACCTTAAGATTCCTTATACGGCCAGCAGTAAAGGACCATGTCTTAGATCCATAAGTCATCACTGGCAACATACACGGGTTTTACAATCTTGTTTTCAAGTTTTGAGGTAGGTATACTTGACGAGAAGATGTGTCGTAATCTCGGAGCTGTCCAGCCGAGTTGAATCCGTCGATTGACCTCTCGGTCGAAGTCGGACTATTTGTTCCAGGTAAACATACTTCGGGGATATAACGTCACCCTTTCTTACAGCTCTCTGCAGTTGGATAGGTTTCGTACTCTGGTTCTGTACTCGGATAGCCATTGTAGCCATTGTAGTACTGTACAAACACTTCAGCACTTCGATATATCGACAGTCAACTTGTCACCGCTGAAGTGACTGCAGCACCGCCCAAATTTCGACGGAATTAAAAACTTTCTCGCAGTTCACATGCGCAAGACAAAGTCACAGATTGTATTCTCGGTCTTCTGTACAATTTGCCGAAAGGTGTATGTGATCTATGGTGCTTAAGCCATTTCGGTAACAGGCTTGTTTGGGAGGCTGGAAGTCGTCGAGCCTGCGTGCGAGACGATTCGCAGTGACTCTCGAAAACAGCACGTAGACGCAGCTCGGAAGGGAAATCGGTCTGTAGTTTTTCAGGAGAGCGTTGTCGCCTTTCTTGAAGAACAAGACCACCGCACTTCTGCTTCACGCTTTCAGAGTAGTGTCACCACGGAGGACGGTATTAAAAAACTTCTAAAAGACTTAAAGTACTAGTTTTCCACCCACTTTCAGAAGCTCCACTGTAATCACATCCTCGCCCGGAGCCTTACCGATGTTGATATAAACCTTAAATTATTTTTGAACTGAAGATATTGTCGTCTCATGTGGCTTGTATGGGAAGGCCCATGTTGAGCAGTGGACTTACATATATAGGCTGTAATGATGATGATTATATTATATCCATAATATACAAGTATCGTACCAGAAATAATTAATCGTTGGTGTATCACATATTCTACAAAGAAGATAATTCACGAGTATAGGGCATTAACAAGGTTTTTCAATCACGATCGACTCTTACAGCTTTCTTTGGAATTTATACGGTAAGATAAGACGCTGAGCATATGACTTTAATATATGCAATGTCACGCTTATATACCTCGTACGAACGCAGCGATAAATTAAGACGTGTATGACTTATATGTAAATATATTATGTAACTATACATACATAAAAACTTAACCTTTTGATTCGTAATCGAGGATAGATTTACTTAGATGTATTTGGGCCACAGCAACCACTTACCATGAAGTGGACTGTGTGCTCGTTTGTCACCCTAATCCTATAAAAAAAAATAGAAGCGTCTGTCTGTAATATTGAAATAACTGGTTTCTATTAAGCTATGGGGGTTTTACATTCTATTAAGACATGAATAACCATTTTCAAAATCGTTGACTGTCTGTCTGTTTGTACGGACTAATCTTCGGAAAAACTGAACATTTTGTTATTCAACTTTATGAACAGATAGAGAGTAATGCCAGTTTTTTTTTTTTTTAAAACTATTAATTGATAAAATAAAATATCTTTGATTATCTTAAAAACTAAATAAATCCACATTAATAACAATAATAATAATTTATTTCAAGAAACTGTGCAATTAATTCAAATAATATCTTAAATTAAAATAGTCTACAATAACAGGCACCTGAACTAGGATAAACCTGTATCTCAGGTGTATGTGCTAATAGATACATTTACAAATATTTTCTGTTTCTTATATAAAATGAATAAAATACTTACTAATTAGGGTTATATCGGTAAAATATTTTACCATTAATTTACTTATGGTTCTACCTTGGCGAAGCCGTTACGGATGTATTATTACGCCCGCATATTAGTTGAGATTCCATTTCAGCAATTCGCTTGTTATCTTATTGTTTGCATATAAACCTAATTACAAAGGATTACAAAAGGCAAACATAATGCCTTTTGGCATTCTCACCCCTTAAAACCACCAAGGCGCGATAAAATATTTTGATAGGTGCCAAAACAATAGAACATTTAAGTAAAATATAATACTCGTAGCACAGCGATAGATTTGCGTATAAAACTTTTTAATTTATAAGATAAAGAAAGAAAAATATAGTTAATAAACCTATAACATAAAGTTTAAAACTAAAATTATAGCCTATGTACGTACTAAATCTGGGCAGAGGCATTTTATTTTTTAATAGGGTTTTTCGGAGCCATTGGTCTCCCGCGCTGTCATTGGTACTAGTAGAGTGGCATTAGTAGAAACTTGTAAAATGTAGCTTGTTGTACTATGTTGCACTCATCTAAAAACATAGATAATTGCATAATATTATCACGACCCAAATAAAAACTCTGTGAAACAGGCGCTGTTTTATAAATGTGAACAGACTGGAAAATAAAGAAATGAATATGACCGTAAATTTAATGAGGACTCGAAAGAGTAACTAAAGAATATATATACAAAAATATTTGTACAAGAAATATTAAGAAAAATATTTGTACCAGCTTTCTTGTACGATGTATTGCACTTTAATATTCGTTCTAAATGGGTAATGGTTCTCTCTGAGGCCATCACACGGCAATTAAGTATATATATATATATATGTATATATATATATATATATATAAACTCCTCGCCTGTCAACCAGAGGGTTATGCAGAAACTTTTTTTTTGTTTTACATGGGGAAATGCCTACGCATACCCACCTCGGGAAGCCAGGACGGGTTATGTCTGACTTGCGCCGACTAAAAGCCCATGGTGTTCCGCCTACGATGAATATTGGCAGGGCCACGGGAACGCTTTCGCATACATCCGCGTACACACCAGCGCCGCCATTCCATGGCAACCCCTCCTCGGGAAGGACTTCTCCACCCCATTTTCTTTCTCAGGTAAGGCGCACCAGGCAGCCTCTCACTCCAACTGCGTAACGGACCCTCTCGAATCCGATACGCGGAGGCCATGGGCCAAGAAAAAACGAGCACTCGGAAGCACTGGCTTTCCCCGACCCCAGTGGCGGATCTGGTATTTGGTTCCACCGCCAACTTAGTTTCGGCCGCAGAGGGGGGTGAGTGGCGTCTCTAAATACCGACGCTCCTCTCCTCCCGCGGCTTCACCACTACCTCATCAACGGTGCGGCTCCGTCAGAGTCGCGGAGAATAGGGCGAGTAGTGCATCGCCATACCAACACTCCTCTTCCCCCCGACTCCACCTCGGCCGCAGCGGTAGGGGGAGAGGGCACCCCTATCGCCGCAGCCCACCGACACACATCCGAAGTGGGCTCGCCAAGCCCACTCGGATGGCCACCTCGGGCCGGCTCTACACCACGGGCCAGCCAAGGGGTTCCTCTTTGTTTACCGTGGGTAATCAAGCCACGGCTACTAAGCCCCCCCGCCACGACAAGGCGGGAACCCATTCGGGGGGGAGATTTTTACCCCTAGCATAGCCCTCTCCTTCGATCGACCTTAAGATTCCTTATACGGCCAGCAGTAAAGGACCATGTCTTAGATCCATAAGTCATCACTGGCAACATACACGGGTTTTACAATCTTGTTTTCAAGTTTTGAGGTAGGTATACTTGACGAGAAGATGTGTCGTAATCTCGGAGCTGTCCAGCCGAGTTGAATCCGTCGATTGACCTCTCGGTCGAAGTCGGACTATTTGTTCCAGGTAAACATACTTCGGGGATATAACGTCACCCTTTCTTACAGCTCTCTGCAGTTGGATAGGTTTCGTACTCTGGTTCTGTACTCGGATAGCCATTGTAGCCATTGTAGTACTGTACAAACACTTCAGCACTTCGATATATCGACAGTCAACTTGTCACCGCTGAAGTGACTGCAGCACCGCCAAATTTCGACGGAATTAAAACTTTCTCGCAGTTCACATGCGCAAGACAAAGTCACAGATTGTATTCTCGGTCTTCTGTACAATTTGCCGAAAGGTGTATGTGATCTATGGTGCTTAAGCCATTTCGGTAACAGGCTTGTTTGGGAGGCTGAAGTCGTCGAGCCTGCGTGCGGACGATTCGCAGTGACTCTCGAAAACAGCACGTAGACGCAGCTCGGAAGGAAATCGGTCTGTAGTTTTTCAGGAGAGCGTTGTCGCCTTTCTTGAAGAACAAGACCACCGCACTTCTGCTTCACGCTTTCAGAGTAGTGTCACCACGGAGGACGGTATTAAAAAACTTCTAAAAGACTTAAAGTACTAGTTTTCCACCCACTTTCAGAAGCTCCACTGTAATCACATCCTCGCCCGCAGCCTTACCGATGTTGATATAAACCTTAAATTATTTTTGAACTGAAGATATTGTCGTCTCATGTGGCTTGTATGGGAAGCCCCATGTTGAGCAGTGGACTTACATATATAGGCTGTAATGATGATGATTATATTATATCCATAATATACAAGTATCGTACCAGAAATAATTAATCGTTGGTGTATCACATATTCTACAAAGAAGATAATTCACGAGTATAGGGCATTAACAAGGTTTTTCAATCACGATCGACTCTTACAGCTTTCTTTGGAATTTATACGGTAAGATAAGACGCTGAGCATATGACTTTAATATATGCAATGTCACGCTTATATACCTCGTACGAACGCAGCGATAAATTAAGACGTATGACTTATATGTAAATATATTATGTAACTATACATACATAAAAACTTAACCTTTTGATTCGTAATCGAGGATAGATTTACTTAGATGTATTTGGGCCACAGCAACCACTTACCATGAAGTGGACTGTGTGCTCGTTTGTCACCTAATCCTATAAAAAAATAAAGCGTCTGTCTGTAATATTGAAATAACTGGTTTCTATTAAGCTATGGGGGTTTTACATTCTATTAAGACATGAATAACCATTTTCAAAATCGTTGACTGTCTGTCTGTTTGTACGGACTAATCTTCGGAAAAACTGAACATTTTGTTATTCAACTTTATGAACAGATAGAGAGTAATGCCAGTTTTTTTTTTTTGAAGAACTATTAATTGATAAAATAAAATATCTTTGATTATCTTAAAAACTAAATAAATCCACATTAATAACAATAATAATAATTTATTTCAAGAAAATGTGCAATTAATTCAAATAATATCTTAATTTAAAATAGTCTACAATAACAGGCACCTGAACTAGGATAAACCTGTATCTCAGGTGTGTGCTAATAGATACATTTACAAATATTTTCTGTTTCTTATATAAAATGAATAAAATACTTACTAATTAGGGTTATATCGGTAAAATATTTTACCATTAATTTACTTATGGTTCTACCTTGGCGAAGCCGTTACGGATGTATTATTACGCCCGCATATTAGTTGAGATTCCATTTCAGCAATTCGCTTTATCTTATTGTTTGCATATAAACCTAATTACAAAGGATTACAAAAGGCAAACATAATGCCTTTTGGCATTCTCACCCCTTAAAACCACCAAGGCGCGATAAAATATTTTGATAGGTGCCAAAACAATAGAACATTTAAGTAAAATATAATACTCGTAGCACAGCGATAGATTTGCGTATAAAACTTTTTAATTTATAAGATAAAGAAAGAAAAATATAGTTAATAAACCTATAACATAAAGTTTACAACTAAAATTATAGCCTATGTACGTACTAAATCTGGGCAGAGGCATTTTATTTTTTAATAGGGTTTTTCGGAGCCATTGGTCTCCAGCGCTGTCATTGGTACTAGTAGAGTGGCATTAGTAGAAACTTGTAAAATGTAGCTTGTTGTACTATGTTGCACTCATCTAAAAACATAGATAATTGCATAATATTATCACGACCCAAATAAAAACTCTGTGAAACAGGCGCTGTTTTATAAATGTGAACAGACTGGAAAATAAAGAAATGAATATGACCGTAAATTTAATGAGGACTCGAAAGAGTAACTAAAGAATATATATACAAAAATATTTGTACAAGAAATATTAAGAAAAATATTTGTACCAGCTTTCTTGTACGATGTATTGCACTTTAATATTCGTTCTAAATGGGTAATGGTTCTCTCTAAGGCCATCACACGGCAATTAAGTATATATATATATGTATATATATATATATAAACTCCCCGCCTGTCAACCAGAGGGTTATGCAGAAACTTTTTTTTTGTTTTACATGGGGAAATGCCTACGCATACCCACCTCGGGAAGCCAGGACGGGTTATGTCTGACTTGCGCCGACTAAAAGCCCATGGTGTTCCGCCTACGATGAATATTGGCAGGGCCACGGGAACGCTTTCGCATACATCCGCGTACACACCAGCGCCGCCATTCCATGGCAACCCCTCCTCGGGAAGGACTTCTCCACCCCATTTTCTTTCTCAGGTAAGGCGCACCAGGCAGTCTCTCACTCCAACTGCGTAACGGACCCCTCGAATCCGATACGCGGAGGCTATGGGCCAAGAAAAAACGAGCACTCGGAAACACTGGCTTTCCCCGACCCCAGTGGCGGATCTGGTCTTTGGTTCCACCGCCAACAGTTTCGGCCGCAGAGGGGGGAGAGTGGCGTCTTTAAATACCGACATTCCTCTCCTACCGCGGCCCCAACACCACCTCATCAACGGTGCGGCTCCGTCAGAGTCGCGGAGGATAGGGCGAGTAGTGCATCGCCATACCAACACTCCTCTTCCCCCACGACTCCACCTCGGCTGCAGCGGTAGGGGGAAAGGACACGCCTCTCGCCACAGCCCACCAGCACTCATACGAAGTGGGCTCGCCAAACTCATACGGAGTGGCCACCTTGGGTTGCCCTACACCTCGGACCAGTCAAGTGGGTGCCTTTTTGTTCACCGCGGGTGACCAAGCCACGGCTACTAAGCCCGCCGCCCTCCCGCCACGACAAAGCCGGAACCAATTAGGGGGAAGAGGGTTATGCAGAGACTACAGCCTCTCATTCGGCCCGATCCTGACTTTAATCTCTCGCTTCTTTCACATCCATATATCAACGAATACATGCTCATCAGTTCTAGGTCATTTGGTCGATAAACTTACGATCATAGAGGTGCTTAAGGCGGTCACGGCGGCCAGTCTTAGCGAAGACTAGCCAACTGCCAAATAGCATTATAGTCCATGACACATGCATCATGTCCATGTGCACAAACGCAGATGAACTCTTTATAACCTCACTCTAATAGTCTGATAGGATGGCAATCCGACACGACCAGAGAGATATCAGACTCAGGACCAACAGCTTAAAGTGGTATCCAAAGTACGGGGTTAAAACACTCTCAAATTCGTGATTCCGGGCTGCTATTGAAAATTTCTTGACCAAAAGTCTAATAACTGATTTTGACCCGACTCGGAGTTCGAACCCGGGGCCTCATGATCAGCAGTCGTGTTTACGGTCACTATACGAACGAGGCAGTCGGAAAAACATTGATTGATATATTATGCCTTTCTCGAACACATATCAATCATTGTGTATCAATTAAAACTTATGTAGTTAAATGCTAAGATAGCTTTTATTATACTGTATGTTCTAATCAAAGTTACAAACTACTCGTCTATTTGTGTTAAGCTCATGGAAATAGTTTTCACATAATCAATCTGTTTGTCTCTCGACAGATTTATTATATATATATATATATATATATATATATATATATAATAAATCTGTAGAAAATTCGTGTCTGTAATTCTAATATTTTCTGGAAAAAACAAATCCAGGGGACTAAATAATGGTTACTAAAGCCAAATTTGTGGTTTTTAGAAATTTTGTCCGTCGGTCTGTATGTCTGTCTGTGTATTCACGATTCACGTAAAACTTCTTGACAGATTTCCATGAAATTTCGTTTGTAGGTTAGTGACCAGGGACAACGTATAAGTTATGGATTGCGGAACTTGAAAAAAGGAGGGTTATATTTACCTTCCTATAGAAGTAAATATATTATATAATTATGGTTATTAACGATTCTATTTAAAAGAACACAACGTTACCCTTATAGGCAACGTTGTGTTCTTTATTTTATTTTTTTTATTTTATTTAACAAGTACACTTACAATACACATATATAACAATCACGAAAACATACACATTTCTGTACTCTCTGATATGTATATCAATTACAAGTGTACATAACATTCACAGATTGAGTCATGCAATTTAGGGTTAATTTGGAGTACTAAATATATTAAAATAAAAAAAAAAAAAACAGGTTTAATTATTAAAAGGGAATGTGGTGGATATATACTCTTCAGGAGTATATGTATTTTTAATTAAAGTATAAGATATATTATATTGCAGATGTAATTTGTATCAGGAATTAGACGATAAATGATTTCTAAGTTTAATTTTGTATGCAATATAAGAGTCGTTAAATATGTCAATGCCAGGTATGGTTTTAGAATATTCGTTATATTTTCCACATATACGCACGATAGGAGCGTGACTCCCGAGATGAGTTTTCGCGAAAGGAATATGAAATATTTTTTGGATGCGACAACGGGATACTTACATGGAACAGCAAATGAAATGTGTTAAGGAGGTCACTGCACTTAACTTTATTATGAATTATTTTATGTAGAAAGCACAAATCCAGAATAACTCGTCTATTTCGGAGACATCATTTTAAACTTATCCAGTCGCTGATAGTAAGGCTGCCTATGTGAGATACCACTGGCATGAAAGGCAAGATGTCGAGTAAAGCGCGCTGTACACTTTCAACGCGTTGGGAGTGCACACTAGAAGATGGATTCCATATGACACTAGCAAATTCAAGGAGACTTCTTACAAAAGCATTATATAAAATAATTTTAGTCCCAGATGAAAATCCTTTTGTATTGCGCTTAATAAATCCTAAGAACTTCGCGGCTTTATTAACAATAGTGTTTATCTGAGATTTAAAGGTTAGCTTTCTATCAATAGTTACTCCTAAGTCTTTAATCTCCGGTATCTCTTGCAAAACTACATTACCAATTGAATAACTAGAGACAAGCGGTTTTATTTTTCTGGTGTATTTTACATGGAAGCATTTGTTAGCATTAAGAGTCATACTATTGACGTCACACCAATGGGATATTCTATTCAGATCTTCCTGTATGAGATTTATATCGTCTACTGATTTTATTGGTTTATAAATTTTTAAATCATCAGCAAACAACGAGCAACGACAATTTTTGATTACAGTAGTGATGTCATTAATATAAGCCAAGAATAATAAAGGGCCCAGATGCGAACCTTGAGGCACCCCAGATTGAGCTTGATATTGTTTGGATTCAAATCCATTGACAACTACAATTTGAGATCTCTTCTCCAAATAAGATCTAAACCATCCAATCAAGGAAGGACCAATACCATACAGAGAAAGTTTGTTAATAAGTTGCTTGTGGTCAACCTTGTCGAATGCACTGCTAAAGTCTGTGTATATGGCGTCAATTTCTTGGCCTTTGTCTACCTCTTTTAAAAGATCAGAAGTAAAATTACACAAATTAGTTTGAACTGACAATCCACTTCTGAATCCATGCTGCGAGCTGGTAAGAAAATTATCAAGGTGCTTGGCAAGAACTGGGTGCACAAGACTTTCAAATAGTTTGGAAAAGCAAGAAAGAATTGATATAGGGCGATAATTTTTTATATCCATGCGATCACCCTTTTTAAAAACTGGGACTATTCGGGCCTTTTTCCATTCTTCAGGGAAGATACCATCTTCTAGGGAACGATTAAAAATAAGGGTCAATGGAAAAGCGATTTTTGGGCCACAACGTTTAACAAAAATGGGAGGGATACTATCTGAACCCGCACCCTTTTCAGCATCTAATGTTTTAATTTTTTTTACGACATCTGTTTCATTAATCTTCAATTTACTCAAATGTGTAATATTGCTGTTTTGCATAAAGTATGCCGCTTTGTTGTTAGTTGTTTTGGTGTAAACGGATGCGAAATGGTTTGCAAATAAATTGGCTATTTCCGTTCCAGAGTTTGCCACCTTGTTATGCAATTTCATGGACGCGGGTAGAGTTGACTCACCTTTCTTTTTATGTTTAATATATTTCCAAAGGTGTTTTGGGTTTTTCGAAATATCAGTTTCTGCATTGTGTTTAAAATTATTAAAACATGAAACAAAGAGTTTGTGACACCGACTGCGAAGTATATTAAATTCTAAGTGATCTCTGGGGTTATTATATTTGCGATATTTTTTGTGAAGTTTTTCTTTCTCTGATAATAACTTAACCAAGCTATGTTTGAACCAATTAGGATACTTTGCTGAAATAATCTTACGTTTAGGTACAGACAAATCGATGACTTCAAAGAGACGATTATAAAATACTTCGACCATAGCATTGACATCTTTGCATTCAGAAAATTCGTGCAACCAATCAATATTTTTAATTTTATCAATAATAGTTTTATAATCAGCCTTAAAGTAATTATAATCTATACGAATTTTGGGACGAAGGAAGGAAATATGACCGTATTCTATACTTATTAACAAATCAGGATGGTACGAATCAATTTACTAAGTATTTCAGGAGGCTTTGCTATAATGTTTGTTAAATTACTTAGCACTAAGTCCAAGTGTCTACCGTCACAGTTACTTATACGGTTATATTGGTATAAATCATTAATAGACATAAAGTCAACTAATGAGGGTCCGAGTGCATTGTTATAATTATATGGTGTCATGTATGAACATTTTCACTAGCAGACCACTCAATAAAACCCATATTAAAGTCACCTATAACAACTAAGTCATCAACGTGGTTAGCAACATTATCCACGCTATCTAAAAATTTATTTAGGTTTTCTAGTTTAACTGGTGGTGGCAATAGACTACACAAAGTCCAATACTTTTGTGACATGGTTGTTATTGAATTTTAGCACTACCCACATATTTTCTTCATCCGTTTCCCAATTTACAATACGAGAGGATGAGATCTCACGTGAAATGGCAATGAGAACACCTCCACCATCCTTTTGGATGCGTCTGAACATACGATCTTTTCTATAAACTACATAACGGGAATCAAATAGTTCATTGTCAAAGATGCTAGGCTTAAGCCAAGTCTCAGTAAATATGATAATTTTATAATTTGAAATCAAGATATTCTTAAGCACATCGGAGGTTTTAGTTCTCAAACCTCGCACATTCTGATAATAGACTTCTAACACTGTAAAAATTTGGGGGCCATATCATTCACATATTTTCTAAATTTAAATTATGAGCTTAAGACTATCTTCATTTTTTATTATTATTGCTTGACTAAATTCATCTTTGCGTACGTAAATTTTTCCATTCCTAATCCATATGAATCGATATTTCATTTCTTTGGATTTTATGCGCGCAGCGGCATGAAGGGATTTATTTCCTGGAGTTAAGTGTTCTGCAACATATATTGGGACTCTAGATCCTCCAATTCCTAGATGGTGAGAGTTTAGTTTATCATCAGGATTTTTCTTGTTAAATAAAGCAACAGCCGCCAGGAGAGCATCTCTGTGTTTCATGGTACGAAGCTTAACAATGACAGAACGTGGCTTGTTGGCATTTTTATTCAGCTTAGCAACTCGAGTAACATATTGGATGTCATCAACTGACAGCGAATTTTTAACAGCTTTTCCTAACTGCACGATAGTGTTTGCCAAATTTTCCGCTTTATGTTCGGGAATACCATTTACTTCGATGTTGCATTCTCTCATGTGATTCTACAATGTTTAACCGGGTTTTAAGGTCCTTGACTGATGCTTGAAGTTGAGTATTTTCTTTTTTAAGTTGTTAATAGCAGATTTCTCTTCAATTACAGTTTTCATCTCTTCGAATTGCGCATTTATGAACGACATAGATTCACAAAATCCGCTATTTGTTCATTAATTGTATTAAGCTGTGCCGTAACAAGTTTTTGAATGGTTGTAGAAAGTTCTTGTTTAATAATATCACGAAGAGTATTTTCTGTCAAAAGAAGTTACTACCATCATTGCTTTTCATCGATGCTGGGGCTGGTGACACGCTGTGCTTTTTACGTAAAGTGACGAATGGTTCAGAAGAGTATTCATCAGTAGCTTTGCTGCATGTTTGGCTAGTGACAGCTGATCTAACAGGTGTGTGAGTGTTACCAGTTTTTGGTTGCTTACTGCAACATTCCGGGCATTTCCAATTATTCCTCTTTTGCTGGTCCATTTGCTCAAAGTATCTAATAGGTATGTTTGCGCATTCGCAGTCATACTTCAATTTACAAATCAAGCAACTAAGAAAGTCTTTTTTGGGTAAAGTATTTTTTGCATCCGGCGCAAATTTTAGAATTCATAGCAGACGCCATAACTGTTACAATTTAATAACTTAAATTTGAAATTTGTAGAAATGACAAAAATCTTTCCGGCGTAGGGAATCGATCGCACGTCGCTAGATTTTGGACGTCGTTGTACCATCTGCGCCACTGTAATGTTAGTACACTTAGCGAAAATATCAATCTATTTAGTGTACAGCAACATGTTATTAACAGTCTGTCGGTAGTACAAAAACAAAAGTTATCAATAGGTCGTGAGTAATCACAAATTATTGTATTTTAAAAAGGCTCACTGGATTAACTTATAAAGTTAGTTTTTTTTAATTAGAAACACTGATAATGCACTATTAGCTTGTATTACACAATATGAAATATATATTACACTTTGAAATATTTGGTAAAGTTAACATTCGAAGTTACTGCTTTAACACCAGATCATCTTCAGAATTACGTTAGAACTTTGCAGGATAATAACGACACAGAATTATTGTAGATTAAAAAATGTTTTTGTATTACTTTTGGAAGCTATTTCGAACTTTTAGAATTAAAAAATAAATTTTTAACACAGATATGTTGCATGACACGTTTGACACGTTTGAAAAATTTCATTTTTCAAATATTTATAAATAAAATTTAAAACAAGTATTTATTTAGTTTAACCCTTGTATAATAATTTGAAATACGCCAATGATCTACGTTGTTATTAATTAAATAATAGAAACTGCCAATATTATGTTTAAAGAATTATATTTACAAAATTTTTGAAAAATTCTGGCTTTCATTACTTAGTTTATTATTTCATTTCAATAGTGTAATAATTAAAAAAAAACTATAACGATCCATCTATCAAAAATATTAAAATTGACATGATTTTTAGTTTAATAGCTAATCTATAAATAAACTTATTAAAATTGGTCTATTATTGCAAAACTCTCATTATATTTATAGATAAATTAAAAGGTTTTCATACATTTACTTTTACAGTTTTAGCTTTCATAGTTTATTCTAATATTAGCGCCATCATCTTACTGCTAAACAAACTAATAATAAGTAAGTACTAATAAAATTAAATTTAAGAATTATACTAAATATGTACTTACTAGTGCAGCATCAAAAATTGTCAGACTTAAAAAATCCATACCGGTGGCAATTATCGGTATGATTTACCGCAATTGCCTCGTTTTCCAAATGGCTATTACTATAATAAACTGTTAACTATACTATACGAGTACACGAAATTTTGACAAAGAAATAAGTTGAATGTATATGGTGTATGTCGGAATAATAATAATATCACCTACTACGATATTATGGACCAAAAGAGGCATCAAATTAGTCGATGTAAGTAATTGAAAATAGAATGCACTGTGACATAATAGGTCGGGGAAAAAGTTTATTCGTATTATGTTTGTATAGAATTAAAGAAAAATCTCTTTGGTTGTACTGTTTGTATCTGGCTGGTTTTAATATCAATACATATAGGACATTAAGAAAAAGATAAATAAAAAGTAAAAAACACTTTCCCGCTATTTTCAATTGATTTTTGTCCGCCAAAATGAGTGAATCTAACGAAGAAATTCGATACATTCTGAAGTTTTATTACAAAAAAGGGAAAAATGCGACTCAAACCGCGAAAATAATTTGTGACGTTTATGGACCTAATGCAGTTTCAGTAAGAGTAGCACAAAGTCGATTCAAGCGTTTTCAGTCCGGGAATTTCGATGTCAAAAAAGCAGCTCGCTTTGGTCGCCATACGGATAAAGTCGATGCCAATTTTTGAAAAAGTGGAGCAAGATCCGCATATTAGTAGTTACGACATAGCTGAGAAGTTGATGATTGATCACAAAACAGTTTTGACCCATTTGAAAAAGTCTAGCTATACAAAAAAGTTCGATATTTTGGTACCACACGAGCTCACTGAAAGAAACTTTCTGAATTGTGAAGTCATTTGTGATTCTTTATGGAAACGTAATGAAACCGAACCATTTTTGAAAAGATTGATCACTAGTTATGAAAAGTGGATCTTCTATGACAAGAACGTGCGAAAAAGATCATGGTCAAGCTCCACAGACTGTAGCGAAACCCGGATTAACACGTAATAAGGTGATGCTGTGTATGGTGGGATTGGAAGGGCAATAAAACAAATTGTCAATAATAAAGACAGTTTTTATATTTTCAGACACAAAGATTTTTGTGACAGACCCGGTTTCATAGCTCACATGAATATATGTAAATGACTTGTTCATTATTTGATAAAAGTACCCATAAATATTAAAGAAAGCAAATTTTATATTATACTTCTTTAGGCTTATTTTTATTTTAACTATGAGTAATAATAATAATGTCCTCCTGAATTAATTTCCGTCACGACAGCCAGTCTCAATGAAGAGTAGTCAACTTCGCAGAACAGGACTATAGTGCACGAGTGTGTGCGCAAATGCAGGTGAAGACTCTAATACCTCACTCTCATAGTCTGATGGGCGGCAATCCGATACGACCAGAGAGAGATCAGGCGCAGGACCAACAGCTTTGCATGCTTACTAAGACACGAGGATGAAATACCGCCTACTTCCTAACTCCGTTCTTCCGGAGAATTTCTTGACAGAAAACCCCAATAAATGATTTGGGCCCAACCCGGAATTCGAACCCGAGACCTGATGATCGGCAACCGCCTTTACGACCACTAGACCAACGAAGCAGTTCATTAATGTAGTTCTTCTCACGTTCATTAATGCAGTTCTTCTCACGTTCTCCGTAAATAGAACTACATTTAAGAAATTCAAATTTTGAACTCTACTCAAATGTAAAAAAAATATCCATAAGTATCTATTGTACGGTGCCAATTAACATACAATGGAGCGAATGATATGTCAAATATAGCTACTAAACATAATGCCGCAAATCAAAAGAAGATTGAAATTCAACATTATTTTAACTAAACTAAATTAATTTTAATATACATAAAGTAAATGTAAGTGTAAAATTAAATAACGCAATTCTGTTTTTAAGTTTGTATAGAAAGGGTTATTATAATACTAAGGAATTTATGGATGAGAATAACCCCTAGGAATGAGGTGATCGCTACCAAGCTATTTCTAATTTGTTTTGTGTTGTTGATTGTGTAACATACATGATTGTAAGCTGTTTCTTTTCTAAAGCCCCGCTGGGTTTCTTGCTAGTTCTTCCCAGGACAGAGGTTTTTTTACAATGCAGTGTAATTAAACAAAAGAGTGACTTTCGATAAGTATTATTTATAATACATGTCAAAAAAGGCACGTTTGGCAATTCATAATGCTGTGTTAGTCCCTACTTTAATGTATGGTAGTGAAAGTTGGGTCTGGCAGAAGAAGCATGAGAGTAGAATAAATGCTGTAGAAATGCGGTATTTAAGGAGTATGCTAGGGTTGAATATGAATGACAGGGTGAGAAATAGTGTGATAAGAGAAAAGTGTGGTTTGCAAGATGACGTTTTGACCAGGATTAAGAAAGGAATGCTTCGATGGTTTGGTCATGTAGAAAGAATGAACGAGGAAAGAGTAACAAAGCAAATTTATGTTGCAGAAGTGAACGGAAGAGTCGGGAAGGGACGCCCTAGACGAAGGTTTATCGACCAAATTGGCGATATATTGAAAAAGGGCCAGATTAGGAGTACCTTTAACCGACGAGCGTGTATGCGTAGATATATGGATGTAAAGGAGGCGAGAGAAGTGTGTGTCAGGATCGTGCCAAATGGAAGTCCGTAGTCTCTGCCTACCCCTCTGGGTGACAGGCGTGAGTGTTTATGTTATGTTATGTTATGTTTATTTATAATCTATATTGAATAAAAAGTTTCTGTTTCTGTTTCTGATTCTAAGATTTACTCTTCATTTACTCTTCATTTGTATACATCGGAAGATATGCCCGATATAAAAGTGATAGGTGTTGGTAGACCTATAGTTTACAATACACAGACAGAAAGATAAATTTTACTTTATGCCTATCGCAATTCTGCATAATTCGGAAAAACATTAAGAGACAGATATAGAGACATACAGACACTGAGGTGACTTTACAAGTGATCCAATTTCCTATTTTTGGCACGAAGCAGTGATGACGTTAATGATTTCTTATATTAACACGAACACTCGACATTGAATAAAACTAATTTTACAGATTTTATCGCGTTTAATTTAACTAATTTTTAATTCCCGGCGTTTCAGGTGCAGTATCTTGAAGTCTTACATTGGTATGCTTGGGTTTGGATTGATCGGAACGAGATGGTCATACCCATCCATCTTCTCTATTGAAATTGGGATTTTTTAAATTCAATAGCCTACCGAATCAATCTTTGTAAGAATCGGTTCTCTTTTGCGAGGATTTATGATTTAGCAAATCTAATGTAATGGCGGGGTCGATATTGGACATTTTCATGGACTACACATTTCTCAGTACCAGGACGTCAAGAATTAAAAATAAGTAAATATAGTTTAAACGTGGTAGAGCCATGCTGCAGCTATATTAGTAGTATAGTTGTAGCACGAATGGGTTGGCTCGACTCGGGGAAGGACCACGCTCTCACAGAATACCAACGTAAAATAGCAGCTTAACGCTGCTGTGTTTCGTATGGTGAGTGTAGAGAACCGGAGACCCTTTTTACTGGAAACGAGGCATTCCATCTTAGGCCTCACGGGTGACAACGCATCTGCATTTTGATTCGTAATCTAGGATAGATGTAGATGTCTATAGGCCACAGCAACCACTTACCATCAGGTGGACTGTGTGCTCGTTTTCCACCCAAATCCTATAAAAAAAAAGTCAAATTAAACGCGATAAAATCCGTAAAATTTGTTTTATTCAATGTGTTGTATTCGTGTAATTATAAGAAATTAATTACGTTCAAGGATTTTGTAGTAGTTTTTATTTTTGCATAATTATACTTTTCATCTCGTACATATTTAAAATAATAAATATTACATCAAAAGTAATTATTACTTTGCAAATCAAAATGAGTTATCTCATTTCAACGCGTTCAAAGTTATAATTGGAATATCAAAAAAAAAACGACTTCAAATATTTGGAATTATGTTGGTATTTATATTGTACAACTGTGGAATTACACACTGTTGATAAAAATTCAGGCTAAATCGGTTTATTATGTAATGTTAAAATATGTTTTTTTTTTACCGGGGAAGGAAAAGGGAATGGGCGGTTTTCCATTTATCGACACGGCACCCGCACGGCGACGGCACAGCGACGTGGCTTCATTTTACCACTGCGCCGGTGCCGGTACCGGTCTACGCTCGGTTTTTGGGCAGTACTAATACAGTCATCAGTTACAAAACACGTAAAAATGGTCTTGTCAAGTCGTCGTATTTGTTTGTTATATCTCTTACATTTAAGACGAAAATATAATCAACGCAGAGAAGTCAAATTTTGAAATCTTAAAAATAAAATACTTAGAAGGAACATATTATACGCTATTTTAAAAGTTGGAAATGGACTCAACTACTTCCGCATGAACGAGGAGGTATTTCATCATTTCACAAGCCAATTTCGAGTCACAATCACAACGTGTCCCTTCTAATTCGGCCCTCACACACGCACACGGCTGAGTTTATCACGCAGAGAAACCCTGAACATAGCCCTCTCCATAGCTCACTGAGCAACCTTGAGCTTCCTCATACGGCCAGCAGTGAACGACCACGTTTCAGATCCATAAGTCATAATTGGCAACACGCACTGGTAGTACAAGCTCCAACCAATATATAAATAAATAAAAATATTCAGTATTATCTTTTCGTTACAACAAGTTGATAAACTTGTGAAGGAATTTGCATAAATTTATTATTTTCCAGCATTGTTTATTCTTGCAGCGTCTTTCACGACATTTAAGAAATGGTCGTTTTTCAAACAAATTGCAGTCGTAAATACCATATCTTCTCTGTGGATTTGCGAAGCGTATCCAAATAAAATAGCTAACTTTTCAACCTATTCCCAAATCACCTTTTGCTTACAATTTATTACTATTTATTTAATACAAACAGTATGTTAGTGCATTGCAGGAATTAATTCATAAATTATTTTTGTGATGCTTTTATGATGTCAATATATTTTAATTCCATGGAAACATATTTAACGAATTATTTACATATTTAAGTGCATTTTTTTATTAATATAATATAATAACAATATTTATAATAATAATAAAAAAACTAAAACTAAAAACGAATATTATCATAGAATTTTATTCCACGCGGTGGAGTGCCGAGAACGCTGGCTGCGTTTCTTCGCTGAATGGCTATACTTAGCCTTTGAGCGAGTAAAGAACCAGCCTTCTTATCGAAAGCGGCGAAGACCGGTTGGCGATAAAATTGCTTTTGGTACATCACCACACCGATAGTCGGTACAGCAAATGGCACAAAAATGTAGTAAAACATTTGTAGGACAAGAGCGCTTTGGTTAACGTCTTTCAGATAACCGTGGCAATACACGGCACGACACCTACCTGCACTTTTCTTACATGAAAGTCCGTGGAGCTCAAACTCATATTAAGCTAAATATTCTAAATTAATAATTCTCCTATTTGTATATTTATTAAGAGTAATATACAATATTTTATTATATACAATATTAAAAACTATAATAAAAAAACTAAAACTAGTAACTTAATTATCATACAGTCCTACTCCCCGTGGTATCGTGCCAAGAACGCTGGCTGCGTTTTTGTTATACTTAGCCTTTGAGCGAGAAAAGAACCAGCCCTCTTACCACCAGCAGCAACGACCAGTCGCGGATAGAGTTCCTTTAGGAACTTCACCGCACGTGGACCTCACGGACCGATAGTCTTTACAGCAAATGGCACAAATATGTATTCATCTCAGAGACTCATATTTGCGCCACTTACTCAGTTCAGCTGCCTCTGATGCCGCCCCGGCTCTAAACGAGGTATCCTTGAGATGAGAGGTCGCCAGAGTGTCTACGCAAGTAGCATCCCACACTAGGGCTTTACCTCTCTCCCAAGAGACCAATGTCATACCGTCGGGTCTCCTGCCATCGTCTCTAAATATTTCACAAGGCTCTAAAACTGAGGGAACATTTATAGAGACAAGAGCCCTTCGGATGACATCGTTCAAAGAACCGTGCCGTGAAAACCTATCAGCACTTTTCTTACATGAGAGTCCGTGGAGCCCAAACTTGTCGACGCTGCTACCACAGAACACAGACGGAAACAGGGTGCTTAAATATATCCTATAGGTAACTTCATGGCTATTCATCTGCGTTACCGCTACATCCTATTAAAGTCCACAGCTGAACATAGGCCTTCCCCATAGATTCTCTCTTAAGGGGGATATTGCCATGCTTTGCAGGAGGGTTGGCAACCGCAATTTTTTATTTTTTAGTTGTAATTAGGAAGACTTTGTTGCCCATCTATTAGTTTGCGATATCCACAGGACGATATGAGATAGTGGATATTCTTACACCGCCACTACACGGTGAATATTCTTAAAGGCTACTTCTCGTCTTTCTCGTATTTCCCACAGCCGCCTTTTATGACACCAACGGAACGACAAATATTATAACGTCAGCTCCCTTTGAATAAGGAGAGTCGCATATTTTTTCATTTTTTAGTATGTTTATTTCGTATGATGATATGTTTTCAGAAGCTACGTTAGATCCTGCAAAGACTATCTAATTTAGAGACGCATTGAACATTATAATAAATTTACATATCTATACTATAAAAAAGTAATGTTATCTACTTTCTTTTTAATAATATTTTTTGGTTGAAAGTAAATTAATTCATGTCACCACTATCACTACAGCCCATCAAGTCCACTGCTGAACATAGGCCTCGCCGTAGATTGCATTAGAGGGGGGATATTTGCCACGCTTGGCAGGTAGTTTGACAACCGCAGCTTTTTATTGTTTTGGTTGTCATTAGGAAGACGCTGCAGCAAAACTCTTGGTTTGTCATCAAATTCATGTCAACTAATATTAAATAATCAAGAATTAAAGTGAACTTCAAGAAAAGAATCGACTGTTTCTTCAAAGGCCGGCAACGCTCCTGCGATTCCTCTGGGGTTACAGCTGTTCATGGGCGGCGGCAGTTACTTACCACCAGGTCAGCCGCATGCTCGTTTACCCCTTCTTCTTTTATCATCATTATCATTGTTACAGTCCTTCACCAGTTCACTGCTAAACATCGGCCTCCCCAAAGGATTACCACAAAACACGGTCTTCTAGAAAAGAAGAAATCGTACTTAAATTTAGATTCTCTCTTCTCTTCTTCTCTTCAATACAATAATGACCTTGTTTGTCTTGACTAATAACACAATGTGCTACTACTTGTAAAATACACTATAAATATACATTGTGAAAAATATACACCTTCTATAAATATTGCATATGAAAAATGTAATGTTTCTATGTCACAAATGACTGATGAATGTTTGTAGTATGCTTCAAGACTAGCTTTCAGTTGCATTTTTTATAGAATAAGGGTGACAAACGAGCACACAGTCCACCTGATGGTAAGTGGTTGCTGTAGCCTATAGACATCTACATCTATTCGTTTGCGAATTTAAATGCAGATGCGTTGTCAGCCGTGAGGACTAAGATAGAATGCCTGTTTTCCAGTAAAAAGGGTATCCGGTTCTACACTCACCATACGAAACACAGCAGCATTAAGCTGCTATTTTAGTATTCTGTGAGTGTGGTCCTTCCCCAGTCAAGCCGACCCATTCGTGCTACAACCATACTATTAATATAGTTGCAGCATGGCTCTACCACGTAAATACACATGCAGGAAGTCGATAGATGCAGTTGGCTCGGACTGTGCTTTGTGGCATTCCTTGGGCAGGCCTATGTTCAGCAGTGGACTTGTGATGGGCTGTAATGATGAATAATGATGATAATGCATGTATTATACATACAAATCTTCCTCTTGAAAACCGCATCAAAATCGATTGCGGAATTTAAAAGATCTAAGCGTACAGACGACGGGAAGCGACTTTGTTTTATATTATGTAGAGACGATCTGTTTTCATTTTTTAATCTTGTACGAAAGCTCCTTTTACATATCTTGTATGTACTTAACATTTTTTTAATAAAGTATTACGGGCTGTTAATAAACTTCGAAACATTATGATACTCATGGCAATTGCCTTTACACTCATGGCAATTTAGTTTTTTTTATAGGATAAGGTGACAACGAGCACACAGTCCACCTGATGGTAAGTAGTTGCTGTAGCTCACAGACATCTACATCTTTCCTCGATTACGAATCAAAATTCAGTTGCGCTGTCACCCGTGAGGACCAAGATGGAATGCCTGTTTTCCAGTAAAAAGTCGGCTTTACTTTCTAAAACTTCATTTAAAAGTTATTTTTAACTGTCTTTGTGTACTAAGGGATATCATAATCTTATGTCACCTAAATTGTTACAATAAAACTTCATCCCTATTTTACCACCCTTCGCTGAAATTTCTTAATTTATATGGGACCACACCAAAAAAAGAATCATCACAATTCGGTCTCAATTGACGATGATACCGATAGTATAAAAATTATTCGCCAAGTAATAATAATAATGTCCTCCAGACCGCATTTCGGTCACGGCAGCCAGTCTCATAAGAGACCAGCCATCTGCTCAGGCCAGGATTATAGTGTCAGAGTGTATGCACAAGAACAGGTGCACTTCCATTCCTTCACTTTCATAGTCCGATGAGACGGTAAATCCGACACAATCGGAGAGATCAGGCGCAGGACCAACGGATTAACTTGTTTTCCGAGGCACGGTGTGATACACCATACCGATTTATGGAAGATTCTTATGCAATTTGTCCTGTAATGCATTTCAATTTCAGGCTTTGTGGCTCTTTCTGACTCAGTATTCTAGCTGCATCCACGAGGCGCGGGATAGGTTCTTGCAGTAGCTAAAGCGAGCACACAGTCCACCAGCAATTAAGTAGATCCCGTAGCCCTTAGATATCTACATCTATCCTCAATTAAAAATCAAAATGCAGATACGTTGTTACCCCTGAGGACTGAGATGGAATGTCTCGTTACCATTAAAAAAGGTCTCCGGTTCTCTACACTCATAACACAAAATAGCATTATTACTCTGCACTATTTTCTTCTAGCTGTTTCACGCTGGCATCCTATGAGAGCGTGGTCCTACCCAGGTCGAGCCAATCTATTCGTGCTGCAACCTCTCCTTAATACAACTGCAGCGTGGTTCTACCACATAAATAGTAAAGAATAACAACCTACAATATATCTATGAAGTAACTTCTGTGAATGAAATTGTAAAATTAACCTTTTTAAGGGAAGTAAGGGAATCCACTACTACTTTTCTAAGAGACAAACTTGTGATGTAACGCATTATTTTGTAAATGTTCTTGATACTATTGAAACCGCAAAAACAGTAATCGTAAATTAAATATTAAATATAAATATTATAGGACATAATATGTATATTCGTACGACCTCGAAATTTCCAATTTCCGTAGACGTCAATCATTTAATGGTTGAGATTTTTTTTAATCAAACTTTTTAAAAGGTAAAAACGGATTGCTGAATTTTGCTCTGCGTTCGATTATTTAACAGCTAGCGATCCGCCCCGGTATCGCACGGTAGATTTCTGGATCTCGACAACAACGCCACCTACAGGTTCCAATTGTGAATCTAAACCATTCTCTAATCAACTTAATCACACACACAAAATTTCATCAAAATCGGTCCAGTCGTTTAGGAGGAGTTCAGTCACATACACACAGACAGAAAAATTACATATTATATATTAAATAATATGCACGGGCAGCGTTCGAGAGATTACGACACATCTTCTCGTCAGGCATACCTCAAAGCCTCAAATCAAGTTTGTTCAAACAGTGCGTGTTGAAAGTGATGACCTATGGATCTGAGACGTGGTCCTTCACTGCTGGCCGTATGATGAAGCTCAAGGTCACTGAGCGAGCTATGGAGAGGGCTATGCTCGAGGTTTCTCTGCGTGATAGTCTTAAAAATGAGGATATCCGCAGTAGAACCAGAGTAACCAACATAGCCCAATAGATTAGTAAGCTAAAGTGGCAATGGGCCGGCCACATAGCTCGAAGAACCGACAACCGATGGGGAAGAAAGGTTCTCGAGTGGCAGCCACGTACCGGCAGGCGAAGTGTAGGGCATCCCTCCACTAGATAGAGTGGCAACCTGGTAATACATGCAGGAAGTCGATGGATGCAAGTGGCTCGGGACCGTGCTTTGTGGCATTCCTTAGGGGAAGCCTTTGTTCAGCAGTGGACTTGTGATGGGCTGTAATGATGAATGATGATGATAATGCATGTATTATACATATAAACCTTCCTCTTGAAAACCGCATCAAAATTGATTGCGGAATTTAAAAGATCTAAGCGTACAGACGGCGGGAAGCGACTTTGTTTTATACTATGTAGAGACGATCTGTTTTCATTATATAAAAATCTTGTATAAAAGCTCTACTTTTTACATATCTTGTATGTAACATTTTCTTTTAATAAAGTATTACGGGCTGTTAATAAACTTCGAAACATTATGATACTCGTGGCAATTGCCTTTTACACTCATGGCAATTTTTTTTTATAGGATAAGGGTGACAACGAGCACACAGTCCACCTGATGGTAAGCAGTTGCTGTAGCCCACAGACATCTACATCTTTCCTCGATTACGAATCAAAATGCAGTTGCGCTGCCACCTGTGAGGACCAAGATGGAATGCCTCGTTTCCAGTAAAAAGGCTTTTACTATCTAAAACTTTATTTAAAAGTTATTTTTAACCGTTTTTTATGTACTAAGGGATATCACAATCTTATGTCACCTAAATTTTTACATTAAAAACTTCATCCCCATTTTGCCACCCTTCGGGTTGAAATTTCTCCTAATTTATATGGGACCACACCAAAGAAAAGAATCATCACAATCGGGTCTCAATTGACGAAGATACCGATAGTATAAAAAAAAAATCGCCAAGTAATAATAATAATGTCCTCCAGACCGCATTTCGGTCACGGCGGTCAGTTTCATAAGAGACCAGCCATCTGCTCAGGCCAGGATTATAGTGTCCGAGTGTATGCACAAGAACAGGTGCACTCTCCATTCCTTCACTTTCATAGTCCGATGAGATGGTAAATCCGACACAATCGAGAGAGATCAGACGCAGGATCAACGGATTAACTTGTTTTCCGAGGCACCGATGTGAAACACCGATAACTTCCTGACTTCGGGCTACTACTGAAAATTTCTTAACAGAAACCCAGAAACGCACTTCCGCTAGACCAACGAGGCAGACAATTCAAAATTTGACAATAAAGACATATACGAGTACATATAAATTAAATTTCAGTGTCCATTAAATAATATCGAAATTTGTCTTTTATCGAGCTCAGGGGATTTTTGGATGGCATTAAAACATGAAAATTCATTAGTCAATCTAATCAATGCTAGGAGTGATTTAAGCCAAATTTTAGCCTAAATACGCTAAGATTTTTTTGGAGATAGAAAAATGATAGAATAAAAATAAAGAATAAAAAAATATTTTAGTAAATCTAAATGACGCCTCATTACTATTAACCTATGTACCTATGTACCACCCAGGCAAAGCCGGGTCGGTTGCTAGTTGCATAATAAATACTTCATTAAGTTTGCATTAAAATTGAATCCTTTGGTTTTTTAAGGAATAATTATCGAACTTACAAAAAGTCACTAGAGGTCGATAGTGAAAACAAATCCACACCCATAATTTAATAATTCTCATAAAAAGGATAACATCTGACACAACAATCAGACCACTACAATTATGAAATTGAGGAAACGGACTTGAAGTCCAAATATATAAATCCCGTCGAGCTGTAATGAAATAGAATAGTAATGCCCCGTGTCATACTCTTGCCAATTTGTGTTTCGAGCTACGGATAATTTGCTCCCCAACGTATGCAGTACGCAGTGCTTCGCCTGTATTACTCGGAAATAATCAACATACGACAATTGAGTTAGACTGAAATACATATACGTGTTAGGGCCAATGTTCGACGGTATCATCGAATGTAGTAAGTTATATATAAATGAAACCACACGACCGCGCCGTACGAGAGCATTTATTTATTTATTATTTTATTTATTTATATTCTTTATTGCACACAAAATACTACGCAACACAATAAACTTATTTTTATAAATGTTTGTACAATTAGGTGGCCTTATCGCTAAACAGCGATCTCTTCCAGGCAAACCTTGGTGAAGGAGATAATTTTCATTTAAATATATAGAAGTGTGCATAAATAGTAGATAAATAAGTTTCTTGGAATCGTAAGTAATTTTATGGTATTAGTTATATAAAAAAAGCAAATTGCAACGTTGACATAATGTGCGAGTGCATACTCGTACAATACTTTATTCCTTAATTTTTTATTTACTCGATAACTGAAATAGAGGTTTATTTCCAGATGTATTCCAGCGGATCAGTAAACTGAAGTGATAATTTTTGCATTTTTTTAGAATTTAGAATTTTTTTATTTATTTTCTCATCACAAACAGGTACAAAATAATTGATGACAAACATGGTTCAACTATAAAATATAAACGTATTATAGGGTTCACCCTGGTTTGTGAGAAACTGATGCCTAATAAAGTTATTTAATAATACCTGTTCTATAGGTCACCAGGTCCCACCTCTCGGATTATACATCTTTAAATTACGCGTTTATAAAATATATTGAAGAGATCATTACTTTCAATAAATAAGATATGAGAAAATTGATATTTACTAAGTAAAAAAGGGGCATAATGGGCCATATAGTGCGAAGAACCGACAACCGATGGGCAAGAAAGATTCTCGAGTGGCAGCCTCTTACCGATAGATGAAGTGTAGGAAACTGATGAAGGTGGCTCAGGACCATACCTTGCGACAACCTATGGGCCTCCCACATAGATTGCCACAAAGTATGTTTAGCAGTGGAATTGTGATAAGATGTAGTGATAGTGATAGGGATCCATTGGTTGTTTGATAAGAATCATCTTCCACTATCACTTTTAATTCATCATTATGTACCTTAATGTCTGTGTTTCCCTCGTTGTTCACTTTTCAAGTCAAAGTTTTCACTACCAGAGCGATTAAACCAAAAACACACACCTTAGACCTCGTATACGAAAATTACTTTAATTTTTGAGGTCGCCGTGTTTGACTCATATACTTATACTGCTAAATATACTATAATATACTACCTACTGACTACAATATAAAATATATGTACTAAATGGCTACATATATTTTATATTGTTTAATTTTAACTAAAACTGTTGGAATTTAACTAGAAAATTATATTTCTACACTGTATGCACACGCAAACACACACGCGCGCGTGCACGCATACTCAAGCACGAACGCAAATAAGTACACCTCACATATTACGTCATTCTAAACAATACAACTAAGTATTTCAAATCTAAAGCGGGGCCTAATTTTAATTCAAAGCACAACATTATACCTTCACCCCTATTATTATCAGAGAGTTATTGTCTGATAAAGAAGGTAATTTGTATTTTTAATGGACTCTTAATTTATTGTACGCTTTTTTGACGTCGGTGTGTAGCATTTCCTACAGTCATCTTTTATGACACAATCGTGCCGATATGAGATCATGGATTCCCTTACTCCGCCATCACAGAATTAATCAAAAAGTCGCGGCGCGCTATTTGGAAAACATATGTAACATTTTATATGTAAGAGATTTTATAAACCAAACCCTAATTTGATATTTAAATACTCTTTAAAACTTGTTTTACTATCGTTATAAAATATTTACATGAACAGAAACCATTTCGAACGGGAAATGAATATATACTGTGACAGCACTACCATGTTGTGCTAAATCCAATTGAAACTTGGTAGCGAAGCGAATGCAACATTTCCATTGCATTATTTTCTTACGAAGCAAATGTAGTGAACATTTAACTACTAAAAACTGGAACCGTTGCTACGTAGCACTATTACTTATTCTGTGCTGTTGCATTTTACTACTTTGATACCATTTATTTTAAATACCTTTGTGCCAAGCTCTAAGTCTTTTAGAGTATTGAGAAATAGAAGAATTCAAAGTTAAATTTTAAATAGGAATTTTTATAAATCTTATTACTAGCAAGTGCAGAAAAACCTACAATTTTAAATTTGCCAGTGATTTTTTAATAAAACCCAGTGTAAAACGAACTTAACACAATAATAAGTAGCTACCACAGTTTGTGGAC
Source organism: Parnassius orleans (assembly GCA_029286625.1). Lineage (NCBI taxonomy): Eukaryota > Metazoa > Arthropoda > Insecta > Lepidoptera > Papilionidae > Parnassius > Parnassius orleans. The sequence goes on along the minus strand of JAGSMP010000118.1, from coordinate 3,182,458 downwards.
ACCTGCAGCTAATTTTACACAAAGAAGTCTGCAGATGCGTTGGCACCTCTGAAGACTAAGATGGAGTACCGCACAGACTACAAGTATAATCATACTCACTCTCTATACACTTCAGACCGGCACAGCAGTGCAAGCACTGCTATTTAGAGGCAGAAATAGGTAAGAGGGAGGTACATATCCCAACGAACTTCTAGGCAGAAAAGGAGTCCTACCGCCTAGTAAAAGTTCTTTAGAAAAATTCAAACTAAAAATAAATTTAATAAATATTTGTTTTAATTAGGTGTCGTGGCCTTTCTGGGGCTAAGCATTGGTCTTAAATTTCACAGTACGCGAGCAACCCGGGTTTGGTCACCGCCGATGAAATTGTTAATTGCAATTTAATAACTGATTTATCACGTGCTCGGCGGTGAAGAAAAACATCCTGAGGAAACCTGGATGTCCGAGGAATAAAATATTTCGAGGACATAATATGAAGTTCATCAACACGCACTGAAGCTGCGTGACGGGTTAATCGCTTCATAACCCTCTCAGAAATGAGAGGACGCCTGTGCCCAACATTAGGACGTATATAGGCTTCAACTTTAATTTTTTTTCTTTTATTTTACCTTTTTAACCAAATATTGCTGTGAGATTCTTGTAAAATTTTAAGATAATTGAAATTGTTATCTAAACACGTAGGTACGTCATGATAATTATTGTGACAGACATATTGTTACATTCCGGAAAGAAAGCAACAGTCTTTTGTATAGGTGTTCGAAGGCGACAGTCATCATTCATCATAATTACAACCCTTCACAAGTCCATTGCTGAACATAGGCCTCCCCCAACAAATGCCACAAAGCACGGTCCTGAGCCACCTGCATCCATCAACTTCCTGCATGTCTTACCAGATCGTCACTTCATCTAGTGGGGGGCCGCGCCACACTTCGCTGACCGGTACAAGACTGCCACTCGAGAACCTTTCATCCCCATCAGTTGTCGGTTCTTCGAGCTATGTGGCCGGCCTATTGCCACTTCAGCTTACTAATCTGTTAGGCTATGTCGGTTACTCTGGTTCTACTGCGGATATCCTCATTTCTAAGTTTATCACGCAGAGAAACTCCGAGCATAGCCCTCTCCATAGCACGCTGAGCGACCTTGAACTTCCTCATATGGCCAGCAGTGAAGGACCACGTCTCAGTTCCAGGTCATCACTGGCAACACGCACTGGTTGTACAGTCTCGTTTTCAAGTTTTGAGGTATACCTGACGAGAAGATGTGCCGTAATTTTCCGAACGCTGCCCATCCGAGTTGAATCCGTCGATTGACCTCTCGGTCGAAGTTGGACTTATCTGATTGGACTATTTGTCCCAGGTAAACATACTCGTCAAAAACTTCGAGCTTAGTGCTCCCAACAACTACCGGCATAGGTGTGACATGGACGTTACACATGATCTTTGTTTTTTCCATGTTCATCTTAAGACCTATCCGTTGGGAGGAACTATTGAGGTCATTGAGCATAGTGCTTAGACCCTCCAGCGATTCTGCCATAAGGACTAGTATGCCATATGGAATAGTATAGTGATGTACTCGCCGTTGATGCTAATACCGTATCCTTTCCAGTCCAGTAGCTTGAAAACGTCTTCCAATGCAGCGGTGAAGAGTTTCGGGGATATAACGTCACCCTGTCTTACACCTCTGTGCAGTTGGATAGGTTTCGTACTCTGATTCTGTACTCGGATTGCCATCGTAGCCCTACTGTACAAACACTTCAGCACTTCGATATACCAACAGTCAAATTGGCACCGCTAAAGAGACTCTAGCACCGCCCAAATTTCGACGAAATCAAAGGCTTTCTCATAGTCCACATATTCGAGACATAGTGGCAAGTTGTACTCTTCGGACTTCTGTACAATTTGCCGACGGGTTATCTGGCTGGTTATCGGTTCGGCGTTCTCAGAGGGTGTGGAACTCGTGTACAGCCAATTAGAGAAAGCGCTTATCCCTTCAGTTACCGCGTTGACGTATACGAGTACATACTGTACTCGTACGTGTACATACTATTTTTTTTTTATAGAAATAGGGTGACAAACGAGCACACAGTACACAGTGATGGTAAGTGGTTGCTGTGGCCCATAGACATCTACATCTATCCTCGATAACGAATCAAAGTGCAGATGCGTTGTCAGCCTTGAGGAATAAGATGGAATGCCTCTTTCCAGTAAAAAGGGTCCCCGGTTCTCTACACTCACCATACGAAACACAGTAGTATTAAGCTGCTATTTTACGCTGGTATTCTGTGAGAACATGGTCCTTCCCCGGTCGAGCCGACCCATTCGTGCTACAACTATGCTATAAATATAGCTGCAGCTTGGCTCTACCACGTACAACTAAATATCTGTTAACTTAATATCAGCCAAATAGTCTTAGTCTCATTTCCGAAACTATTTCCTTATTGTAGAGAATACAATTTTGGGAAAACGTCAATATGACTGTTGTTAAAGACAGAACATTGGGTATTCATTGGTTCGTATAATTGCTTCCGTTTCTTGGAACTATTTATTCCGTTAATTTAGATCAGTAATGGTTATGCTGTACATCTTTTTCATTATTACATTTTATACAGTAAGGCTGATCGTAAGGACAAATGTATATTACATTTATGCTCAATTAAGAATCGAAATGCAGATGCGTTGTCACCTCTAAGGACTAAGGCGTGGGTTGCGAAGAATGCGCCACCACTCCTTAATCTGGTTAAAGCTAACCTTGCTAGTTTCGAGCATAGGTACAAAATAGCCTGGCTCTTTGTGTTCTACCAGATACATTTCGGAGAGTGTGCACAGGAATTGCATGACTTCATTCGTTCCTCTCCCTTTCACCATCTGACTACCATACGCCCGGCCAGTCTTTGTTGTTCTTTGTAGTCAATATACCATACGTTCGAACTACACTAGACTTCGTTGTTCGTAATGCGACCAGCAATGGTACGAAATAAATTGCTATTATCTGACTTCCACTATATAGGTGTGTTCAAGGCAAAAGTAAATTCACTCTTGTTAAGCTAAGTCAGTGCGCTTTACCATCGACTACGTCACCATTCACTACTTACTGTTAGTGGGATCCCAGTCAGCACTGGCTATCAATATTTAAAAAAAAATCGCTGTCGCTCATACGATGAAATCTGAGGTAAACTTTGATACAAAGCCAGCGTTCCAATATTTATTTATTTCAAACAAAAGTTGGCTTCAGATAGAAAACCAATTCAAGACCCATCAATAAATGATTAGGTTGTCTGACCAATTAGTCATGAGATCTATGTATACCATTACCGTTAAAGTCCACTGCTGAACATTGGCCTCCCCATATATTGCCGCATAGGCGGGATATTTGCCATAGTGGCGACGTTTGGCAAGCAGGTTGGCAACCGCAGTTTTTTATTTTTAGTGTTTATTGACAAGACGCTGCTGCCCATCTCCTGATTTGTTTCCCTTTGTCGCCTCTTGCGACACCCACGGGATGATATGGGGTAGTGAAGACACGAGATCTATGAATCAACATTTTATTCAAGAAGCAAACAATCAAAATCAACAATCACAACATTTTATTCAAGAAGCAAACAGCCTTTACTTATGTGATCCATAATTACAATTACGGATCACATAAGTAAAGGCATTTAATTCAGATTATCTTGACCTATTCAGAGATGTGTTTAAGATGTAATATGGGGTACATGAGAAGTTTTGTACACAAGGAAATGTATTACCCTATTTTCTCAAAGGGAACTGACAAAATGTTAATTTGTAACGTATATCTTTGCACAAATTCGGAGAACGCTAACATGTGTCCCACGTGGAAACTTTAATTTTAGAATGCAAGTGTAGGACTTTGAAGGCATCATTATACGTTAACTTTGTAGAAGTAAATGAATAACGAAAGCGCTTTTAAGAAAATCATGTGGATTTTCTACAGTTTTCAATTAAAGGTGAAAAATTAACAAATAGGTGGATGGTAAGTGGATGCTGGAGTCCAAAGACGCTTTCTTATCTTTTGATTAAGAATGAAAATACAAAAGCTATGTTATACCTAAGGCCTAATATGGAATGCCTCGACCGTAATATAGCTTCAGCATGTCTCTACCACGTAGGAAAATAATATATGATATATAGGAAATTATATATCATATATTATTGGTCATTGCTGCTGGTGGCTAAAATTATTTCAGAAACTTCGTCAAATTAAATTAAAAAAATCAAATAATTTTCAAATCAACGAACTAAGAAATTTTGAGACATTTTTTATTCTAAATTACACAAGCCATAAAAAACTCATCAGTTGCGACGGACTCAGCTTTGCGTCATCAAGCATTTGGAGCGTTGTCTGGCCGTAAAATAAAATTGAACTTGTCATTCTCAGGCGAGATATCTACGAAGAAAAAGTTCCATTAATATTTATACCCCGAAAAATTAACCGACCGTGACATACTTCGACATACGTTGTTACCCGCGCGGTCAAATACCGTGCACATTCGATCGTTATATTAAATAACAAACCACTGAATCGCATTGAGATTAATATCGTTTAGGTCACAACCTTAATCCTCTGCCACATAAAGCTCAACGACGTTTGAAATATTTTAAATAATATATTTTATTTATACCTTAACTTATTGATAACAGCATCTTTTTGATAAAAACTCAAAATAATTAAAAACTGCGCTTGCCAAACCGCTTGCTAAGCTTGGCAACTATGGCAATCTTGGAGGTCTATGTTCAGCAGTGAAATTTCATAGGTTGGGTGATTTCATGGATGGATGGATTACTTAACTGAAATTACATGTGTGCCAAAATTATTAGCACATGAGTGAAGAAACCGTCCTTACTCTGTGGTATTAGCTTGTTCAAACCAACGTGTTATAAGGAAATAGTGTGTACGTTTATATAACACTTTTTTATTACCAGAAAAATATAAAGGGAGTATTCCGTATTACGGGCAGAACTTAAATATATCAAAAAAAAATAAGTTAATCAAAACATTCCAATTTTTTTATATCAAAATTTTCTAAATACTAATTTAACTTAAAGCTTAGCTTACCTGTAATTATCAATAAAAGCGGGTGAAATTCACTGACAATGACGTGAAATAGTTGTAGTTATCTAGTGACAATCCAGTTAAAAATAATATTAGATCTTTTGAATTTACTGTGTCCATTTCGAATTCAAATAAAACAAAATTGTATTACGGATTTCGTATAATATATGATAGCGATACAATAAAACCGTAAATTTTTACTGGTAATTAAAATTTGTGTGTGGTAGTGTGTAAGATTTTTTATTGCTTTTATTTATTCATTCATTCCTTGCAGCCTATTAAAACTGATAATAGGCCTCCCTCGTTTCTCATTGGGGGAATTTAGTGATAGCTGGAACGCTTGGCAGGTGGGTTGGCCACCGCAGTTCTTTTGTTATTTGGACTTGTTATCAGGATGTTGCTGTAGCCTATCTCCTGTTTTATTTCCTATAGTCACCTTTCACGCCATCCATGGAATGATATTGGGTAGTTGATTCTCTTTGCCGCCACTACACGGCGGTCGATTATTATAACTACAATAAGTGTGATGAATCGGCGACAATTGTAGATAATTAAAAAAAAGTAAACTCATAATCATGGATGTCACTTCTTGTCTTCAAATTTCGTTTAATATTTGTATCGTGTAATATTTCGCATGATTGAATTGTTCTTCTGTAGAATTTTCATCAAACACACACACACACACACACACTTCCGTCTTTTCCACCAGCCTACTTGACTTTCAAAGTTAAAAATACCGGCCGTAATTACCGAGAATGATATTTTTTTTAAACTTCATTTTTTTTATAGAATGGGGTGACAAACGAGCACACAGTCCATCTGATGGTAAGTGGATGCAGTGGCCTATAGACATCTACATTTATCTTCGATTAAGAATCAAAATGCAAATGCGTTGTGACCCTTGAGGACTACAATGTAATGCCTTGTTTCCAGTAAAAAGGGTCTCCGGTTCTCTACACTCACCATACGAAACAGAGCAGCATTAAGTCGCTATTTTACGCTGGTATTCTGTGAGAGCGTGGTTCTTCCACGGTCGAGCCGACCCATTCGTGCTACAACCATAATATAGCTGCAGCATAACTCTACTACGTAAAAAACATAATATAGTTTCATAATATAGTTTCTCAAAATAATTTTAATAATGGCTCAATACATTATTGTCTTGTAAATTGTTTACAAACCGAACATTAACCAGCCCTCTATATATAAGTGCCATTCCGAAGTTGTAAGACGTTTCTAAGTACTCTTCATTTCTAGTGAGTGAGTTCCTTTTCTTGAATAAGAGCCAATTGAAGCTTTGAAGAAACTTTGAAAACTGATTCTTAAATCAACGTATCTGACAATCTTCTTTTGTTTTTATGCGATAAGTGAAGTATTTTGACCCTTACGAAATAGGCATTTTTTAACCTATTATATTAACCCATTCCTGTCTCATGAGCCACATATGGTACATTGCTATTGATACAGTATTAAAACAGTGTTTGACTACTACCCTACCTGAAATTAAGTGTCGATGCACCCGAAAATGGTAAATCACACTGGTTTAGCTTATCAAAAGCCTCTTCACTTTTTCATTGAAGACACCCACATTGTAAACGGATGTAAAGACAAATTATTCCACTCCTTTGCCATACGCATTCTCAAGGATGAAGCAAACCGTTGGCTCGAATGTGTAGTATGTCGAGAAACCTGGGGTGGAGCTAATCATTTGGTGTTCCGATGATGGAACAAAGAGGGAGGATAAGTCATGCAATTCAACAATCAAGGTATTATAAAATAATTTTGGTATTTATTTATATTTAGTTAAATTATTTATATAATAATATACGTTTATTAAAATGCGATGAATTTCACGAAACAAGTAACTGAAGGCAAAGTAATTCACTATGTACAGAAAATCCGACGGGTGGTCGAGAAAATTTGGCACTCAATCTTGTTGAAACAAACTGGCTGGCGTCCGTCTGCACTTGATTGGTATCATGAAATACATCTGATTAAGTATTTGTATTATTTATAAGATTTTATATCATTACTTTACGTACTTAAGCCCTTCCAATTTGTAACACGTTCAAGATAAATACTTAAATTAATAAAGTTACTAAAATTAATTTTAATCAATGAATATAATTATAAAATAAAGAATAAAGAAAAAGTATGAAATCGTATGAAATCGTATACCTTTAGTAATTTTCCCGACCTTAACTACGACTTAGGAATCTTTAATATATGAGCTTACTCCTTTTTTAAATGTTGGCAACGCACTAGCATTTACTCAGGAAAGCAGTTGTTCATGGGCGGCTGTCGAAACTTACCGTCAGATGCTCACCTACTCTCTTTCCTATATAAGTAAATAAAACGTGAAGTTACAGCCTATATACGTCCCACTCCTGGGCACATGCCTCCTCTAATTTTTGAGAGGGATTAGGCAAGGAATTGTCCACCGCGCTACCTCAATGTTGGTCACATGTTTTCGTTTTTTTTTTTTGCAGACATGCAGTTTTTCACACGATAATATCCTTCACCGCCGAGCACTTAGTAAATCAACACTTAAAATTGCAATTAACAATTTCATTGGTGTCGGCGGGATCGAACCCGGTTTACTCGCGTACCATAAAGCTTACAGCAAACGCTTAAGCTACCACGGCTATCCTAAAAAAGGGAAAGTAACAGCCTATATAAATCTAGGCGCAGGCCTCCACTAATTCCACGGTTCATCGGATTCTCATCAGAGGGTTATGGAGCAGTAAGTCCGCTGGTCCAGTGTGTATTGGGGAATGTCCTTGAAATATTTCAGTGCACAAACATGGAAGGTTTCCTCAAGATGTTTTCTTTCATCGATAAGCATGTGGTATATAAGCGCATTAAATTGCAATTAACAAATTCATTGGTTAAATTCATTGGCGAGAATCGAACTCGGATCTCTCGTGTACTAAGAAATTAATGGCAAATACTTATCTCCTGCGCTACGGCTCATAATTTTATGTAAATGACAGATATTATACTTTTTTATAGAATAAGAATTAAAACGAGCACACAGTCCACCTGATGGTAAGTTGATATGGTCTTCACGATAATTTAGGTTAGTAAATCATTAACATTACAGCCCTTCACAAGTCTACTGCTGAACATCTCAAGCTCAAGGAATGCCACGAAGCACGACCCTAGCCACCTGTATCCATCGACTTCATGCATGTCTTACCAGGTCGTCACTCCATCTAGTGAGGGGCTGCCCTCGCTATATGGCCGGCCCATTGCCACTTCAGCTTACTAATCCGTTGTGCTATGTCAGTTACTCTGGTCCTACTGCAGATGTCCTCATTTCTTAGTTTATCAATGCGACCTTAAGCTTCCTCATACGGCCAGCAGTGAAAGGACCACGTGTCAGATATAGATCTTAAATATTACATTACTTGACTTCCTCGCACCTACTAGCCACTAGATTAGTGATCGTTAGCGCGATTCCTAATCATGACGTTCTGGGGTCAGGCAACATATAAATCGTCACAACACATCATTAATTATTACAATTCAGGAACCTTATAAAATGTATAGTATTTACGTATGATTATAATATACTCTTTGGTATTTATATGTTTGGATTATTGAACGAATGGTTCAACTATATAAATACTGATAATATAGGCAATACAACAGACAAATAGGGTTGGCGTTTGCCAAGCCGCCTGCCAAGCGTGGCAACTACAGCAAATATCCTTTTTCTATTAGGCAATTTATGGGGGAATGGGATATATTCAGCAGCGTTCTTTAGATAGGCTTTAATGAATTAATATAAACTTACAGAATAATGCTATTGCTTAATCTAGATTAATATTAATGACATTCCACTCGCGATAATTCCGTGATTAAGTATTTTCAATTAGTGATATCATTAATCTTAATTTAGGGGCCCCTGACCCATCTTAACTCTCTAACTTCAATGATAAAAATTAAAGCTTTAAAATAACTTAAAGATAATGGAAAATAAATAACAAGATTCTAAGACTTTCTAGAACGATTCACGAATTTTTGTTCAAATATTCGCAAATATTTTTTTTTCAAAAATCAGCCAATCTGTATGCGAGACACTAGTTGTAAGAGTGATTTTGTAATGTGGTTACTATATTTATAGCTTATTACGCGAAAACAAAAGCTGTTCAAGCTATGTTGTAAGTTATCGGAACATTACCTAACGAAACCCCCGTGTGTTTAACACAAGAACTTAATATGAAGTGAAACTAATGATGCGTTAAACTCTTCGAAAAATCATAAGATTTCTTATTCTGGCAAAAATTTTGAATCTTTCGAAGAAGCGAATTTTATGACTGTCAGAGAACAAGATGCGTATAGCGGCGTAAGATCACTTACGCCGCTATACGCATCTTGTTCTATATAGCGGCGTAAGTGATCCATCATCCAATTTCATCTCGTGGGTGTCGTAAAGAGACGACTATAAGAAATGTCAGAAAAATCCTATGGCTTCTGATGTATGACGTCAAAAGTGCGAGACTTCTGGTGCAGCGAACGTCAATTCACCTGCTAAGATATTAAGGCCAATTTTCCTTTTAACCGGAGGCGCCCATGTGCAGCAGTGTACCTTTATGGACCGATGAAAAAGAAGAACAAGCTGGTATGTCACATGTTCTAAGCTAGATCTGCTAAGGTTTACTACAAGGCAGAGAGGTCTTTATAATACTATTCGGGTTGACTCTTCACGTCATTAAGTGCAAGGTCATCCTGATTTATATTTTCACTATCTGATTTATATTTTTTACGTGGTAAAGCCATGCTGCAGCTATATTATGTTTGTAGCACGAATGGATTGGCTCGACCAAGGAAGGACCACGCTCTCACAGAATACCAGCGTAAAATAGCAGCTTAATGCTGCTGTGTTTCGTATGGTGAGTGTAGAGAACCGGAGACCCTTTTTACTGGAAACGAGGCATTCCATCGTAGTCCTCAAGGGTGACAACGCATTTGCATTTTGATTCTTAATCGAAGATAAATGTGAAATGACCATGGGCCACTGCATGCACTTACCATCAGGTGGACTGTGTGCTCGTTTATCACCCCATTCTATAAAAAAAGTTTTTAAGCTATAACTGAACCTGTTACAAATCTCTGTTCCTGGTGGTCTATCGCGTGGCTGATCTAGAGAGCTTTGCCGACAAAACTTTAATATTTTTTCTTGCTAATGTGGACTTTGCTCATGACTTGTTTTGGCTTTCACATTCACAAAACAATATAGAATATCCATTAACGTAGTTTTAAAGTAATCACTACCAATCCAAAGAAATCTTTTTCTTTTTCCTATAAGCTGCGAAGGTGTCTGTTGTTGCTGCTAGCTCCCAACTCTCGCCGACGTATTGACAAAAGCGACTTAACGGAATATCCTTGTCTAACCTAGCTTTACTATTTATGCTCTGCGGAGCCCTTGTGCTCCGCAAGGCATCAGCGAGACCTTCGCCAAAATAATATAAAACCAAAGGACATCAAGTCTGGTCACAAAATGAGGTGACACGCAGCATAATAAATCTACTAAAGTGGAATTAATGATGCTATGATTACAAACTACAAACATAAGAATATATATTTTACGGGTAGGTATTATTATCGCGTTGGCAGAATAGTCGAGCGTTCCGTAAAATACGGGCTGAATTTTCAATCGCCAGATAATTAATTTAATATTAAACGAAATTTTTATTTAATTTATGTTGTTTTTGAGTTGTTTTTATGTGATTATTAAAAATCGACCCTTAGATATTTTAAAAGTTTGAGAAACGCTGGTCTAAACTATATTTTTATACTTGTGACCAAAAATGTCTATGGAACTACTACTATCACCCTAAAACTGTACTTTATGATGAATAATCATAATAACCTTAAAGCAGCGCCGGATTTAACTTTTAGGAGCCCCAGGTTTTTATAGCAAATGGTGCTCTAGTGTATCATTTATTATTGGTTTTTTATTTGAATTAGCATTTTAAGGTGTACAATAGTGGTTAAAATACTGTTTCTTTGACTTTATAATAGCAAAATTCCTATTATATCACTATATTTAAAAAAAAATATTTTAAGCATTCTATATAAAACCTTACGTATTTTATAAATGAAAATTCGGGCAATATGAAATATGAGAAAAATGCCTTGCGAATATTGATGTCAAAGGAGAATGGGATTTTTGGGCCAAAAGTTAACCAATTGGTTTATACTTTAAAAAATTGGCTATATTTTTCTAAAGTAAAATATTAAAACTAGCTCTTTTTACAATCTAGATTTCGAAAAAACAATAGAATAAGAAATAAGTTAGAAAATCGATTATATTGATGCAATCGATTTTATATTTATTCGAATCCAAAAAATTAAACTGAAAAGGCTTCCAAGGTTTCATTAAAATTCTATTATTTACTTTGATTGATATATTCATTTGGAAATAAAATATATTATTCGCATAATGAAAAAAGAAATAAACATTTTATGGCAATAAATCGATTACCATAAAGAATACACTAGTGACATTCTCGTTTCTGAACGCTAGCTACTAGTACTTCTTATTAGTTTGTGCTACCTACCTATATAGAGGTCAGTGTACCTACCAATAGAGGACTTCTCATTTTGAAACGTGATTTGACAGTTCAAACTTCAAAACTATTCACTTAAAAGAAAAAGACCGATTTTCGTTTCGATTTGAAACAAACGTAATATAATCGATTCTCGATTAAATTCGGCATTTCAATATCTATTTTCTGTGTTGACTATTAACTAGGGCGATAAAAAAATTGAGAACATATCTACATAATAATAATAATAAAAAATACCAAATATCAACATGCCAATATGCCAACAATTAACAGTAACAGCATCATTTCAAGTAATCGATCTCAGATCGATATGCCTAATATTCACTTCAATTAGTTGTTGTAGTTTTAACTTTCGTTAATTGTTTCACCATTTTGTTTCCTAAATAACCACAGATTTTCTTTTGTGATTTTATACTGATCCTGCTTTTATTTATTTAAGTAATTATAGTGAAAACTAACCTGTTACAGTGTAATTACAGTGAAAAATCACCTGTTACAGGGTAGGTAATACATAAAATCACTTGTACTTTTTCTACAATAACTCAGCTCCTAGATTGATAAATCTTGCCAGATTTTTAGCTCTGATTTGTTTATATATAAGCTTTCAAATGGTCCGACTTTCATCTTGTTAACACTTGGGCCCAAGAATGTATGGAGACGTCTCCTTCTCCTTTACGGATCGCGAAATTTTCGAAAACAATTTGCGTATTTTTTTAGCACTATGAATTGTTTTTCATAATAAGTCAAATCTGAATGCATTATGGACATTTGTAAAAGCGAGAGATTCATTTCTATTTTGATGGACTAGTTACATGCATTTTAACCATAATAAACATGTTTTTTTATAGGATAAGGGTGACAAACGAGCACACAGTCCACCTGATGGTAAGTGGTTACTATGGCCCATAGACATCTACATCTATCCTCGATTACGAATCAAAATGCAGATGCGTTGTCACTCGTGAAAACTAAGATGGAATGCCTCATTTCCAGTAAAAAGGGTCTCCGGTTCTCTACACTCACCATACGAAACACAGCAGCGTGAAGCTGCTATTTTACGCTGGCATTCTGTGATAGCGTGGTCCTTCCCCGGTCGAGCCGACCCATTCGTGTTACAACTATACTACTAATATAGCTGCAGCATGGAAAGAAAGAAACAAAGAAGAAAGTGCCTGTGTACCTTATTATAAATTCATCACCGTCTTATAGAAATTTCTTCCAGTCAAACCTGAGAGACAAACGAAGATCTGACTGGTGCATTTAAATTTAATATTAACATATAACATAAACACTCACGCCTGACACCCAGAGGGGTAGGCAGAGACTACGGACTTCCATTTGGCACGATCCTGGCACACCTCTCTCGCCTCCTTTACATCCATATATCTACGCATACACGCTCGTCGGTTAAGGGTACTCCTAATCTGGCCCATTTTCAATATATCGCCAATTTGGTCGATAAACCTTCGTCTAGGGCGTTCCTTCCCGACTCTTCCGTTATTTAATATTAAACAAATATTTAATTGAAAGTTACCTTGGTACACAATGTCTTGTTTAACTTCAATATAATTGGTACCCGCTATTCAGTTTCTTGACTTAACTTAATTCATTTGCATCATCTCCAGAAGTACGAGTAAGTGGATTGAGCAAACACGGTAGCATCAGCTGATTTAACATAGTTATAATTACAATGTATATTCGAAAACTTAATAAGGAGTACACGATTTTCAAATAGTTATATCTTATTATATAATGATTACCAACGCGAATTCATATATACTGTCATTCATTACAGCCTATCAAAATTCACTTAAACACAGGCCTCGTACATTGCATCATAAAGGAAATATTTGCCTTGCGCAGTAAAAACCTAGCCCTTTGCAATATTTTGTATATGGACGTTCGCATACTTCCCATCTAGCCTGCCCCTTTTCAATCCTATTCCCCTCCTATAATGACAGCTGGATGAAAGACTTGCCGTGCACCGCGGCTGTACGTACAAAACGTTATCATATTTGTGATTGATTGTGAGATGTGATCTCGCGCCGAATTATTAAGTGCTTGTGACGGTTAACTGATTGCCTGGCCCTGTGCTGTTTGGTAACGTAATACAGTTTTGCCTGCTATTACCCTTTTATATTTCCTAAACATTATTTCTTCACTTTCATATCTATAACATTCCATATTTGCCACTTTTCACAGGCGGGTTACTATCCAATTGTTATTAGAAAGGCGCTGTTGCCAATCTTATGGTTTGTTTCCCTCTGTCGCTTTTTACGAGACTATATGGGGTAGTGGATCTAACACCGCCACTACACGGTAAACCTAAGTAATGCTTATGTATATTCTAAGGGTAAACATAGCACGCGATTACTACTCATTTTTATTAAATTGAAATAACAAACGACCTCATAGTCCACCCGATGGTAAATGGTTACTGCAGCCCATGCACACCTGCTACCAACTTTAAATAAAGCGGGCTACAGACTTTTTCTCTACGGACTATAGCGCTTTTATTACATCTTTTGTCATACCAATTTACATTTCTTCAATTAATTTAAATTCTATCTTTTAAGTTAATTTACCACGCGCAGTCTACGTTACGTGACATGCTTCTAAAAAATCCTGAATCAAATATAGTGGTCATTTAATAAGATATTCATTATGCAGGCATCGGTTGGGATTCGATATCATCATTTATTTGCGACATACAAAAGAAGGGAACTCTAGGGGCAGTATAACATGGAGTTTGGAACAACCTTTATCCCGATATTGTCTTTGTGACTTCTTATTTAGTAAATAAGCTTTAAGATTTTTTACTAAATGTCTTTACCCAAAAAAGTTCAATTTTAAAAACTTCATTATTAAGATACTTTCTCATCACTTTAAGGGCATACTTTTCACAAATTCTAGGATTCGTTCTACAATTGTTTTCTAGGGTCTTCTTCTAAATCCTTAGCAATTTTTTGCGAATTACCAAGCATGTGGTAAAAGTAGTAAAAGTAAAAAAATACTTTTAATAAGTATTATTGTAATCATATTGAATAAAAATAATTCTATTCTATTCTATTCATGGTTCCTTAGTTCTCACACACACAAATTTACAAAAAAATAAACTTTTAAAATGTAATAACCAATTTTAAAAACTAACAATAATTGTGTATCGAAAAATTAAAGCCCCTATTTATGAAGCGAACGTTGCAATTTTTTTTTTTTTTAATGTCGACTTATTTTTTCAAGGTTTATTTTTTTTTTACTCTTTTGAGTGCACTAAATATCACAAATACAAAGTAATAATTATAATGTCATCTAAATTGTTACAATAAAACTTCATTAATCATTTTCTTAAAATTTATATGAGATTACCCATGAACTATAATTTATATAATAATAGAATAATCATTTTAATTGGTTTATAAACAAAAATTATATGCACTAACATACATAAAAAATTTAAACGGACAATTCAGAACCTTCTCCTTTTTTGAAGTCGGTTAAAAGCAAACCAAAGTTCAAGCCGAGCTTTATCTTAGGACGAAGAAGAATATTAAATTAAAAGCAAAGTTTTTAAATGCATCGCATCTTCCTGGTAAACACAATTTAATGGCTTTAAGTTTGGACAATGTGTTCTTAACACAGCGACGTGGAACTTGTTCAACTCGGAACTAACATAAATTAGCAATGTACGAGAACATTGGTGGAATCTTAAATGGATTTAAAGTTAGCTATACCTCTTGGGAATTCGACTTTTTCGAATAAAACAGTTGTATAAATTGCTGCAAGAAAATTATTAATCCACAATAAATGTGACCTTGTTCAAAACTGTCGGTAAAATTCACTACATAAATAATTCTAGATTCATAAAATTTTACTATGTTTTAGTTCTTACAGCGCAATGGGATTCGAGCGATAGTGTCAATGCCAAATGGGTTTTAATACTTTACGCTTCGATATCCGATACCGAGAACTCGATTATCGGAAACGATACTTTGAGTAAAATGTAAATTTTCCGTTGCTGGCTACCGAGTGCTTATAAATTGGTATAAACGAAAAGTGAACCGCATCTCGGTCTTGCACGTCTTCGCAATAAGATTTATGTTTTAAAATACAGGTTAACTATTTTATTTTTAAAATGGCGAAACTTTATTACATTTCTATTCATTGTGGATGTAGATAATGTGGTTTCTAGTACTATTTTCTGTTGATAGAATAAGGGTGACAAACGAGCCCGCACCTAATGGTAAGTGGACGCTACATCCATAACATAGCTGCAGTGTGGCTCTAGTCGAATAATAACGTGGTACTATGAAGTAGCTATGTTAATTATATTTAATTCATTTTCTTTACCGTTACAGCCTATTAAAGTCCACTGCTGAATGTAGGCTTACCGCGTCGATTTCCTCATAGGGGGGATATTTGCCATAGTAGCGACGCATGGCAAGCGGGTTAGCAACCGCAGTTTTTTTTTTAGTCGTTATTAGGAAGATGTTCTTACCCACCTCCTAAATTGTTTCCCTCTGACGCCTCTTACGACACCCACGGGATGATATGGGGTAGTGGATATTTTTACACCGCCACTACACGGTTCCTTTTCACAGTTGGAGAAATTTAGAAATAATAATTAATAATCATTTTTTTCTTTGTTATTGCGATAATTTACCAACATGCCAATTAATCAATTATTGTACCCATCACTTTTTTACCCACTTTTGACGCTGTGTATCCCACTTGTGTGCTTATGTATCCCACCTTTGACGCTGCTCTACGATGACTAGAATACAATAGAATATAATATTTTATTCATTAAAGGTTATGAAAAACAAAGGTAACTGGTGCGGAAAAAACCTTTGTCCTGGGAAGAACCATCAAGAAAACTTCGGGTCTATTTTTTAAAGTATAATTATACAACTTCTGGATGTATCATGGGTGGTCTTGATATTTGACGCCTGGCGTAAATGAAATGATTATAAATGATCAAGGTTTTCTGTTTGAAAGGTGTCTTAATCGAGAGTAATCTTAGCTAAGTTTCAAGAAAATTTGTTGAGCAGTTTGAAGATTATCAGATTTTTTTGTTTCGGGGTTTTTTTAATTTAAGTCATAGTGTATGGGTAAGTATAGGTACTTTCAGAAAGACTTCATAGGTTAATAGAATGTTCTAGAGAGCTGAAAATTGTTGCTATATTAAGAAAAACCAAATACAAAGAACGATAACGGGAACTTTGACTGACAACTTTAGAGAAACGAAGATTACGGAGTGATATTTTTCTTAGAAAAACGTAATTAGGATATTCTCCTGTATCGTGAAGTTTACATACATAAATTTCAAAAGGAAAAACATCCAGACCCGGAGGAACTATTTGTAGGCCGTTGTTCTGTGCGAGATTAGAACACGCGGCCACCGCGGTACTACGCCACGGAACCGTCAAAAAAAATCTGAAAGAAACTTTTGAAATATTAACGGGCACTACAATGTTAACACCCTGAAGAAGAAGTAAAAAACGAAGGTAAGAGGGTAACACTCGAGAACCTTTCATCCCCATCCGTTGTTGGTTCTTCAAGTTATATGGCCGGCCCACTGCCACTTATGCTTACTAATCCGTTGGGCTAAGTCGATTACTCTGCTCTATAGCTTCCATAGCTCGCTGAGCAACCTTGAGCTTCCTCATACGGCCAGCAGTGAAGGACTACGTCTCAGATCCATAAGTCATCACTGGCAACACGCATTCGTTAAACAATCTCGTTTTCGGGTTTTGGGTATACCTGACGCAAAGATGTATCGTAATCTCTCGAAAGCTTCCCAGCTGAGATGAATCCGTCGAATGATCTCTCGGTCGAAGTTGGACTTACTTAGTCGGATGCTAGGTAAACATACTCGTCGACTTCGAGCGTAGTGCTACCAACAACTACCGGCATAGGTGTTACATGGACGTTACACAAAAACTTTGCTTAGATTCTCCAGTGATTCTGCCATAAGGACTATATCGTCGGCAAATCGAAGGTGAGTGATGTACTTGCCATTGATGTTAATACCCTATCCTTTCCAGTTCAGTAGCTTGAAAACGTCTTCCAATGCAGCGGTGAAGAGTTTATGGGATATAACGTCAACCCATCTTACACATCTCTGCAGTTGATTAGGTTTCGTACTCTGGTTCTGTACTCGGATAACCATCGTAGCTCTACTGTACAAACACTTCAGCACTTCGTTATACCGACAGTCAACTTGGCAACACTGAAGGAACGTTAGCACCGCCCAAATTTCAGAATGACACGAATTTCGTTTACATATGCATGACAAAGTGGCAAATGGTACTATTCGGTCCTCTGTACAATATGCTGAAGGGTATGTATGTGGACTATGGTGCTAAAGCATTTTCGGAAACTGGCTTGTTTGAGAGGCTGGAAGTCGTCGAGTCTGCGTGCGAGACGATTCCTAATGACTCTCGAAAACAGCACGTAGACGCGACTCAGAAGGGAAAGTGGTCTTTAGTTCTTCAAGAGAGCATTGTCACCTTTCTGGAAGAACAAGACCACCATACGTTCTGCTCCACGCCTTTGGAATAGTCCCACCATGGAGGACGAAATTAAATTTTTGAAGGACTTCAAGTACTGGTTTTTCACATACATACATACATAAACACTCACGCCTGTCACCCAGAGGGGTAGGCAGAGACTACGGACTTTCATTTGGCACGATCCTGATACACTTCTCTCGCCTCCTTTACATCCATATATCTACGCATACACTCTCGTCGGTTAAGGGTACTCCTAATCTGGCCCATTTTCAATATATCGCCAATTTTTAATTGTCTAGGGCATACCTTCCCGACTCTTCCGTTCACTTCTGCAACATAAATTTGCTTTGTCACTCTTTCCTCGTTCATTTTTTCTACATGACCAAACCACCGAAGCATTCCTTTCTTAATCCTGGTCACAACGTCATCTTGCAAACCACACTTTTCTCTTATCACACTATTTCTTATCCCGTCATTCAGACTCAGCCCTAGCATACTCCTTAATGACGCATTTCTACAGCATTTATTCTACTTTCATGCTTCTTCTGCCAGACCCAACTTTCACTACCATACATTAAAGTAGGGACTAACACAGCATTATGAATTGCCATACGTGCCTTTTTGACACATTCTGACTTTTCATAATAGCGTGTAGAGCCCCATTCACTCTATTTCCTGCGTTCACTGTCGTTCTATATCCTTATCATATCTACCATCCTCTGTAATAAACATCCCAAATATAAAACTCATCCACTGCTCAATCATCTCCCCTTCTATTCTTATTTCACATAACGTTTTACTTACTCTTCTTCAAAACCATCACTTTCGTCTTACTTATGTTCATCATACCTTTCTTTGATGACCAGTTCATTAAAGTAACCATCATTTGCAACTCGGCCGCCGACGATGCAAATATGACTTGATCATCGGCGTACAAAAGGCATTTGACGGTTAACTTCTGACGGTTTCTCAACCCACATTCTTCAACTTTCAAAGTTTGCAAACAACTGTCCATAAATAGGTTAAACAGCCACGGGAAAGTTACACAGCCCTGTCTGACACCTTTTTGAATGCCAAACCAGCCCGAGTAGACCCCATTGATCTTGAAATAAGCACTAGAGTCCCTATAAAGGGACTTTAATGCCTGTATTAAACCAGCGCTCAAACCAAATGATTTAAGTGTTTGCCATAACATATTCCTGTCTACTCTATCATAAATCTTTCCCAAGTGCATGAACGCACAAAAAACTTTCTGGTTTTAGCCAAAAACTTCTCCGCAATCATGCGCATGGAAAAGACTTGATCCATACACCCCATCCCCTTTCTAAATCCAGCTTGCACATTCCAAATTTTTCCATCAGTTTCTTCCATAACTCTTTCAATTAACACCTTAGCATACAGTTTACCCACAATGCTAAGCAAGCTAATGCCACGGTAGTTTTTACAGTCCTGCTGTGACCTTTTTCCCTTATATATTGGGACTATAACGGCTTTGCACCAGTCTTCCGGTACCCGCTTCAATTCCCAACATAAATTAAACAAGGTGTACAACAGGCCTGCCACCACCCCTCTCCAGCCCTTAGCATTTGAGTGATACTCATCATATCCGGCTGCCTTACCTGCTTTCATGCTTTTTATTGCTTTCATTATTTCATCTACACTTATATCTCTACTTCTCTCCGCTCTTTCGAATTTTTTATTTCACTTAATTCAGACGACTCTTCACCCATAAACACGCTTTCAAAGTATTCCTTCCATCTTTTAAATTAGACTTCATCATTACATACAGCCATTCTCGTCTCGTATAGCATCATTCTAGGCTGTATTGAATTTCCTGGCAGTTCTTACGAGTTTCCAGAACATTTTAATATTTGCCCGAAGTTATCAGATATCCTTCTATCATTCTTATCCGTCCTTTCTTGCTTTTTCCTTTCAACAACTTTTATCTCTTATTTATACGTCTAAAGTCTGCCTTTTTTCTTTCAATCTCATCAATCATACCGCTAGAATTATTAGCTTTGGTTGCTAGTAAATCTAGCCATGCTCTCTTCTTTGCTTCAACTTTCATCCGAACCTCATCATCCCACCACATCGTATTATTTTTCCTTTCATTCATTCTCTTACTTACATCACATACTTCGGTGGCTGCATCCACCAAACCTTTCTTGACATTATACCACACAGTCTCCAAGTCTAAATCATTCATACACAATTCATCCATACCACTTATATTTTCTCTCAGTCTACATTTGAACTTCTCTTTCACACCTTCATCTTGTAACCTCTCTATTCTTATACGCTGTAACGCAGTGGTAGACACAGATGTCCGATGCCGCCAACGCTTGATAAGACCAAGTAATTATCCGTCCCTAAGTTGGACCCCCCGTAAACCCTTGTATCTACCACTACGCTCCTCATTCTTTCATCCACAATTATGAAATCTATCATGCTTCTATCATCACCTCTTTCCCATGTATACATGTGAATCCTCTTATGGGGAAAGAAAGTGTTCGTCACAAAAAGATTCTTTTCCACACATACGGTGAGGAGGTCTTCACCATTCTCATTTATACTCTCATCGCCAAACGTTCCTAATATCCTTTCATAACCAGACCTCTTCACCCCAACCCTTGCATTAAAATCTCCTAACATAGTAATATTTTCATTTACCTTACATTTCATCAACACCATCCTTACCAAGTCCCAAAACTGCTCTCGGATATAAGTGGGCTTAGACATATCTGGGTCGTACACCCCTAGCACAAACAACTTCTTTAATCCCACTTTCATTCGTATCCATAGCAGCCTTGGGCTTACACATTCATACTCTTTCACACATTAACCCATTCTTTCTGAAAGGATGACACCGACTCCCTGGCATGCCCGCTCGGTCTCGTCTACACCAGACCAGTAAGCGGTATACATGCCATGTGCAGTGGCATCCTTTCCCTTTCGTTTCGTTTCATTGACACATAACACATCTATTCCTCTATCATTCATCATTTCGCATACTTCATCCATCTTATCATTCATTGCTTCACATATATTCAGCGTAGCCAGACGGGCCTCCGCAATCCACTTTTCGCCCCTCCGGGAGACAGAACGACGGTGGCGAACCTCGTCGGCGGTTTTTCTCCCGGAGATTCTTTCGCACCCTGCCCCATTAAAGGGGCGCGGGAACTCGGGGCCATTTCTTTGTTTGCTGGCTCATGGTGCGAATAAGGGTGGTAGCTTTACGCGCTACCATACGGCGAGGAGCCGAATCTATCCTTTCGGCTTTGTCGCTCGTTTAGCACCACCCGGGGGAGACGTGTTAAAACAACAAAAACTGTATCGTATGTTATTAGATTTATTTAAAATTGAATTTCATAAATCAAAAATTTGTTGAACAAACACCTAAGTCTGTTTTACAGAATCGTACAGGATTATATTATGGTAGATTTTGTATTGGACATTGCATATCGAAAAATAAGTTTATTAGATATTTAAAATTCAAAGGACTCTACTTCTTTCCGAGCTTTAAATTCAATTCAATTTATTTTACAGACGTTTTTAAATCGCTTCATTATTCCACAAAGTAAAATTTACATGTCGTCTTCGAAGTATTTAAATTCTGCAGGATGGTGGAAGTTTACTGACTGCAGGATGTAGGTCTGTCTAACGTTGCGATGATTTACCGGCATCGACAAATCTGCCAAAATGGTGGGCATTCGTTTTGACATTCCAAATTACGCTATTACCTGTCATCGATCGGCGTGTTATAAATCTAGCATTTGAAGCTATTCCAAAGTTTACCAGACTTTACCAAACAAACAGGATTCTAAGTCTATTCTTACCACTGAAATCTGGCGATAGGCGTTCTTACACATAAAACAGTATAGTCCCCTTTCTTATAAAATTAAGGGCTAACCACTTGCTGTAAATTAGAAAGAAAGAAAGAAACATTTTTGCAACGTGCCACAAACATCATAATCTCACTTCAAATAATTTTAAATTTACATAAACTTTTCTGACTATCTATGTATCTCACGACAGGCGTCCTTCAGTAGTCCGGAGTCCATAGTGTAATGTAAGTAATAATTACGTAACCCGGATTCGGGTTCCTCGCTGACACCAATTACATTGTTGGTTACACTTTTAAGTGTTGATTTACCACGTCCTCGGCGTTAAAGGAAAACATTCACACTGGAGCACCGCTATTGACATGACTAAACACCGACCACACTGTACCGCAAACATGGGCAGATGACACTGAAGCATCTTGCTCGAAGGTTCCCGTAAGAAAAGTTGGGCACCTCATAATTTGCAATGAGGGATCCACCGGAGGAGAATTTGTAGTAAATTGTTTACCAGCCTTTCAATCAAAGAGCACAGAGACAGGAAATAAATGCAGAAAAATTCAAAGAGTGGTTCATGACCCTTTTACAAAATATCTATAACACAATAATAATGGACAACGCCCCGTACAATTCTGTTTAATTCAACAAAGCTCCAACCCAAGCTAACAAGAAAGCAGATTTAGTAGCATGGCATGAATTTATTTAAAGCAGAGCTAATACAATTAGTAAAGCAAAATAAACCACTTAAACCTTTGTACGTTAGTGATAAATTACCATAGGAGCACGGGCATAAAGTTATAAGACTTATAGTATATATAAGTATTTCATGCCGGCACACCGCCTGCAACTTTATAAGGCGCAGGTTCGGCCTCACATGTAATACTGTTCCCATCTCTGGGCTGGGGCTCCCCAGTGCCAGCTCCTTCCACTTGACCGCATCCAGCGCAGAGCGGCTCGAATAGTCAACGCCCGAGTCCTTTCCGATCGGCTCGATTCACTGGCACTGCGAAAAGATGTTGCATCCCTTTGCATTTTCTTTCGCATATACCACGGGGAGTGCTCTGAGGAATTGTTCGGATTAATCCCAGCCGCCAAATTTCACGAACGCCCATCGCGACAAAACTCCCGATACCATCCACACCATCTGGATGCTTAGCGGTTCACCACTGTACGTTTCACTAGAAGTTTTCTTCCGCGTACGACCTCTCTGTGGAATAGCTTACCACCGGCGATTTTTCCGGACCGATAATATAACCTATACTTATAATTAAAAAATTATAAATATATTTATAATACCGATAAAATAAGCTCTTTTCATGAAAGTCCCTAAGTCGGACTTTCATGAAAAGAGCTTACCCCTTTCTAAAAGGCTGGCAATGCACCTGCAATTCCCCTGGTGTTGCAGTTGTTCATGGGCGGCGGTAGTCACTTACCATCAGGTGAGCCGTATGCTCGTTTGCCCCCTCTCCTATAAAAAAAAAAAAGACTACCACCACACCACTGCTAATATAAAAAGTTAAAAGTTAAAGTTACAGTCTATATACGTCCCACTGCTGGGCACAGGCCTCCGCTCATTTCTGAGAGGGTTTTAGGGCAAGGAAATGTTCGCCGCGCTGCCCCAATGCGTGTTGGCGAACTTCACATGTCTTCGAATTTTTTTTTCTTATTTCTCAGACATGCAGGTTTCCTCACGATGTTTTCTTTCACCGCCGAGCACGTGGTAAATCAGCACTTAAAATTGCAATTAACAATTTCATTGGTGCCGGCGGGGATCGAACCCGGGTTGCTCGCGTACTGTGAAATTTACAGCGAGCGCTAACCATCTGAGCTACCACGGCTCATAATGGCTATTAAATTGATTTGAGCCCAAATCAAAGGTTATTTTTATGAGTAAGGTTCTAAATACAAACATATTAACTCTACTTAAACACGCACGAGATTAAAATATCTTATGTTTTTACAGACTATGTACGACGACACAACACCAAGCCACCTTTCACGGTCAAACGATGACTGGGCCAAAATGGTAGAAAAACAAAGTAAATTGTTATGGACGACTATGAAAGAGACATTTATTTTGACTGCAATATTGATAATCAAATAATAATTAATGTAAACAACGGTGGTGACGACAACTAGCAGGAGTGTCAGTAATAAAAAAAATATTTTTAATCTAGTGCAGTCTTTAATTTATAAAACTTTGCAGCTAGAAATTAGCAATAAGCAATAAATACGAATAAACTGATAAATTATTTCTTTTCTGTTTCTAATTTATACCGGTATTAACCTAGATAAAACTGTAAGTCATTACCAACTCTAAAGAATCGATATCGATTTCTCTTTAGAATCGATTATTAAAGATACCGATTTTCTGGTTGACATGCCTAGTCGAATAAATCTGACAGCTCTCAAAAGCTAACAAATCTAAAAAATATATTTGTTAAATATTTGTCTCTCTACCCGTCCGAACTAATCTTCGAAACAGATTGTGCTGAAACTTTACGAACAGATAGAGAGCAATGCCTGGAAGGATCTAGGCTTTTTATTTTATATGAAAAATCTATATATTTTATATGAAAAAAATCTCGAAATAATAAATTTACAAAATAAATGGTCTTTGAAATGTCTTAATCTAAATAACGCAACATTAATAGATCCTATCTAGGCGAATCCGGGGCAGGTCACTAGTCCTACAAAATTATGGAGATGGGGATGAAGATGGGAAATGGAAATGATCCCGACACAATGTGACAACAATAGCAAGTATAAATTATTAAGAATAAGCTTTTTATATACTAGTATAAAATAAAGCTATTCTTATTTCGTTTCAGACATTATTGTTAATAAGGCATAATATTGCGAGAGGGATTTGTGATTCCTAGTCACTCAGATTATTTTAATCAGAGATTTCATATATTTACCGTATTCCATCTGTTCCTCAATTTTAATAATTCTCCACTGCTAAACATAGACCTCCCCCAAGGATTGCCACAAACCTCGGTCCTGAGCCATCCATCTACTTCCTG
Organism: Parnassius orleans; assembly: GCA_029286625.1. NCBI lineage: Eukaryota > Metazoa > Arthropoda > Insecta > Lepidoptera > Papilionidae > Parnassius > Parnassius orleans. Next base: position 3,157,436 of record JAGSMP010000118.1, on the reverse strand, counting down.
CATGTCTTACGAGATCGTTTTACTCTATCTAGGGGACCGCCGAAAGCTTTGCTTACCGGCTTAGTGATAATGTAAATTCTGAACGACACAACATATTATTTTATTAAGACGATGGTTCAATGCTATTCTAGGATCTATTAGGTGGCGCTGTAATCAAGTTATGGTAATGACCCAAAATGACGCATAATCACAATATAAGTTGGTTTAGTGCCAAAAAAGAAAATTACAAAATATTATGACGCTGTATTCGAGTTTTTCAGTGTAAAAAGTCCAGAATGAATTCGTAGTGATACCCCATTACCTACCGGAAATTGGAGGACAACGTCTGCCAGGTCAGCTTGTAGTAATGTATAACTCCCCTCCAAACAGGTTACTACCTCGTTGTGGCGTGGGTGAACAAAGAGCGCGTTTGTGGACTTTCTCACTCTGATCTGCGGGAGGAGTGTCCTCTCCCTTGCCAAGGGGCCGCCATGGGGTGTCCGGTGGTGATGGGGCCGCGGATGTGCACGTGAACGTTCCCGTGGCCATGAGGTTTTAGTTGGTGCGAGTATAATATAACCCGTTCTTGCCCTCGCGAGCTTTAATTTATAATTGACCGCAAATGTATCGTACTTCGTAAGATTAATTATGTTACGCATAATTTGCTTTTTGGTCAAACATTGACCAAATTCAAAATTAAACTAGGACATTTTGAATCCAAGTGAGTGTTTAATTACACACGAAATCGATATTACAAGAAAAATTTAAATGACACCATCGTTATCCCTTTATTGATTGTTGGTCGAGAATGATTCTCATTAAGCAGATATGCTTAATGAAATGAAGTTCCCCAACTTTGTAGTGAATATTATTTACCGTACACTAAGTTCAGTAGTCCACCATCTAAAATTAATAAATCGTTTCTATTTTTTGCTATCGAAATATTATTTTAGCAAAACTATATTTCAGCCATATTGCACACTAGTTGTTATATATATATATGTATGTTTTTATACAAATGAGGGTGACCAACGAGAATCCACGCCACCTGGAGGTAAGTTTCATACGTGATAAAACCAGACTGCAGCTATTGTATGGTTTTAGCACGAAGGGTCGGCTTAAGGGCCTGGTATAAAAGCCAGTAAAATTATAGGCTGTGAGGCATTGCATCTTATTCCTCAGAAGTGACAACGCGTTTGTAGTCTTCTTTGTTTAAAGCTGCAGTAGCCACTAACCATCAGGTAGACTTTGAGGTCGTATGTCACCTCAGTTTAATAAAAATATGCCAATTTTACCATTTAACCCTTTAAAGTGACCAGTAGGGTCATATCAGTAGATACCAGTAGATATAACAAATTCATGCAAGTTAGAAATCATTGCGCCATTGTACTCGTAAAAGTCATTGACTAAAATAGACTGAAATAAAGTCCAACTACTTTGCTTCGCATTCGAGGTGTACAATACGAAATACGGTGAGTTGGAATATTTCCCCTGCGACATTATTCTATACTTAAACTATAAAATGAGGATGAACTCGTTATGACACATTCATTAGCTAGCACTCATATATTATGTACAAATGTGAGTTAAAATATGAGAAGTCAATTCATAATGATTTCTTGTATTTACGCGAATACTACACATTTCGAAAGAAACGCGTTTCGTTTTTTTAAACTTGTTTAAAAATCCCTATTATACTTATTCAGACATTAAAAGCGACTGTGATTAGGAAGTTAATAGTGCTAGTGGAACGCTTTTCTTGTTGGTTTTTTTCGTTAATGCAGGTGACGTTAGCGTTTGCTTGCTATTTTAAGGACTAGTTTTTTCCTGCTTGAAATACGCTCGATGGTGCGTTGTTTTCACTTCTCCGCTTAGTTTAGTTTCTTGTTATATACTTGTTATCGTAACTGTAATTTTCTTCGTTGATCTTTGACCTTACTTTTTAATAAAATATATTCTTTGCAAATAATATACTTCAGAGAGTGTGCATAGGATTTGCAAGACTTAATTGATCTCTCTCCGTTTCCATCATCGGACAACCAGACGCTTGGCTTATCTGTTGTCGACATACCACGCAATCGAATTAAGCGGTTTGCTTTGTCATTCGTAATACGTATTACAGCAATGGAGTGGAATAATTTTCCAATATCTGTCTTTCTATTGGATTACAATATGGGTGTCTTTAAGGCAAGAGTGAATAATTTTTATCAAGCTAAGTCAGTGTACTTTGCTAACTTCGACTACATCACCAATTACCGAGGACACAGTCCACCTGATGGCAAGTGGATACTGTGGCCCATAAACATTTACATCTATTCCCGGCTACGAATCAAAATGCAGATGCGTTGTTACCCCCGAGGACAAAGTTGTAATGCCTCTTTTGCAGTAAAAAGTGTCTCCGGTTCTCTACATTTACCATACCAAACACAGCAGCATTGAGGTGCTACTTTACGCTGGTATTCTGTGAGAGCGTGGTCCTTCCTCGGTCGAGCCGACCTATTCGTTCTACAACTATAATACAGCAGCAGCATGCCTTTACCACGTAAAAAACTAGTTAACGCCCAAATACTCAAACGCTGCTCAGTATTAAAATGCCGTTAAGTCTCGTGCTGTCTCTATCGCTTTAAGTCAAAGTGACTGTGACACCACGAGACTTAACCACATCTTGAGTATCGTCTGAGTATTTGGCCATTAGTTGGTTTAAAGTCAACAACGAAATATATTTAATTCATAACACGCAATGTTAAGCACGTGAATGGCAGTGTGTTTTAAAATAGGGAGCTGAGTCTTGTTGAAGTCACTGTATTTCACGGAATTACAATTAACACAAAGAACCATACATCTAAACCAGCTAGCAAACATCTACGACATATGCTGTTGTGGCAGGTGGAAGGAAAAAGGGAGATCTCCCGCCGAGCAAGGTGTTCTGCCCGGGGAGCGACCAACGCTCCGAGTGGTAGTTCGGAGCTATTGTATATATACTGTTTTTAATTCGGAACTTTGATAGCGTGATTTAGGCTTCGATGTATTTCGCTTGTGGCGCGACGACAGCGCCGCCACATCACCCCCCTGCTCAGACCGGAGGTCGATAGTGCAGTCTAGATATGTCGACGAATGTGCAAGTGCCAGGGAATTGCCTTGTAGTCTGCGGTGAGTCGAGAAGAAGGCAAGTAATCTGCGAGAGTGCCGTGAAGCAGAGGCGAGCAGTAAGGCTCAGAGCCGTGCCGAACACTGTAGCGCAGAGAGTAGCTTGAAGGAACAGGAAGCATTATTATAGTGCTGCGATGAACCTTTGTAAAGCTAGATGGCTTGCAGGATGTGAAGACAATATTTGCTCGGGAGCGAATGAATGGGGTACTTGAGAACGATGATGAAGATTTGAAGGTAGTTTTCCGAAGGTTGTTGGTTGCGTGTCCATATCACGTCGGGGTCACCACTGTGGCGGGTGGAAGGAAAAGGGGAGATCTCCCGCCGAGCAAGGTGTTCTGCCCAGGGAGCGACCAACGCTCCGAGTGGTAGTTCGGAGCTATTGTATATATACTGTTTTTAATTCGGAACTTTGATAGCGTGATTTAGGCTTCGATGTATTTCGCTTGTGGCGCGACGACAGCGCCGCCACACTGTAAAAAGATTAGAAGCCTTTCCTGTGTTGAAACAGCTAGGTTAGTTTTTTAGTTATTTTCGTAGCATAATGCCGTAAGGAATATTGCTTAGTAATGCGACTGACATTGAAACTATCTTTGTTTTTTCGAAGAGAATAATAGAGCAATTTATAATTTAAATGAGGAGTCTCTCAGATAAAATTTTAAAGAAATAAATTTATAAACCTTTCAGTATATTTACAAAAATGATATGTATGTACACAAAAAAAGAGTTTTATTAAAAATTGTGATAAACATTCTGTAAATACTAAACAGCACAATATAATATTACTATTTACTCGGCTCCAAACTAAGATGTTTTTAAAAGTATTACGTCTTTGGCTCCAAACAGTAATTCATTCATGGGGCAGTACTTTTACGCCTTGACAACAAAGTTCCAGAAAATAAACAGATCCTATCCCTCGAAAAGCTTAAAATTTTTATTAAGCACAAGTTATTTTAGGGGAGTTAAGAGTTATTAAAGAATACCTACATAAATTTTATCGTAACTATAGAACACATATTGCAAAAATAAGGTCTCGCTGCGTTTCTTGCTGGTTTTTCTCAGGACTGAGTTTTTTCCGAACCAAGGTGAAAAACTTAAACGACCTTCAATAAGTATTCTTGTAATCTATATTGAATAAGAATGGTGAAATTTATTAAAAACCGGTGGGTATTGAACCCGGGATGTTCGCGTACTGTGAAATTAATGGCGAGTGTAACTTTAAATTTGTAAACATTTAAATTTCGACTATTAAATGTTAGATTTTTTTAAAATAATTATGTCTTTCTGAAAGTGTATTTATTTATTTCTATGTTCCCTTTATCTAACCCGGTCATTTGCTATTATAGTTGAAAACTCTTGGTTTGATACCCAAAAATGTTCCAATGTTCGAAACAAATCTAAAGAATATTAGTCAAAACAAAGGTCTGCAATAATAACGATAAATAATGGAGTTTTGGACGCAAACTCTTACTTGCTTAATGAAATGTAATATGCCATACACAAGTCCCCTCTGGCAAACGATCGAATGTAATTTAAGAACTTTGAAATGAAATACTCCTTTAATACCTTTGAACGGTCCGAATATTTTATGAGATTGAATTTTAATGTCGGGAGGCAACAATTCACATTCGAAATATATTAGCCTAACAGGCGACTGTAATTGCATGACAGCACTTATTCTATAAAATATTTCTGTATTGAACGGAACAAAATATTTTTGGTACCTATAAGTCAGAGACTTAGAGTAATTACATACATAGATCAGGGACATGATTTCCGAACGAATAATAAGTTAAGTGCCCAAACTGAAATATTTTTTAAATTTTTACATGGTAGAGCCACGCTGCAGCTATGTTATGGTTGCAGTATGAATGGGTCGGCTCGTACGGGGTAGGACTAGGCTCTCATAGAATACCAACGCAAAATAGCAGCTTAATGCTCCTGTGTTTCGTATGATGAGTGTAGAGACTGGAGAAAATTATCTCTTATTGGAACGAAGTTCCTTATCGGACGGTACGAATTTGGCGGATGGGGGCTAGGCGAGAAAAAGTGTAAGATTTTTCCGTCACGACTCCTTCTGACGTCGTGTAGACGGCCTTGGCGGCTATAAGGAAGCGAAATGGAATAATATCCATCTCCCTCGCCTTTTTCTTATCTTGCCATGAAAGAAATATTATTTTATTTTAAATGACGCTTCATTTTAGTAAACGCTAGTAATTCATTTATTTGTATTTGTTAATCAATAATATAATACGTTTATTAATAATAATATGCTACGACATACAGGGGGATGAGTCGCTCGCGTCCGTAGGCTTCGACCACCTAACCCTAGGCCCACCCTACACGTGTCCCCAGGGTGGTGCTAAACGAGCGACAAAGCCGAAAGGATAGACTTTCGGCTCCTCGCCGTATGGTAGCGGCGTAAAATCTACCACCCCTTGACCGCACCATGAGCCAACACGTTAAGAATGGCCCCGAGTTCGGCGCTTTAATGGGGCAGGGGTGCGAAAATCTCCAGTGGTAAACCGGCGACGAGGTTCGCCACCGTCACGTTCTGTCTCCCGGAGAGAACGAAAAGTGGATTGCAGGCCCGTCTGGCTACGCTGAATGTGTGGAGCAATGAATGATAAGATGGATGAAATATGCGAAATGATGAATGATAGAGGAATAGATGTGTTATGTGTAAAGGACACGAAGAGGAAAGGATGCCACCGCATGGCATGTATACCGCTTACTGGTCTGGTGTAGACGAGACCGAGCGGGCATGCCAGAGTCGGTATCCTTTCAGAAATGGGTCAATGTGAAGAGTATGAATGTGTAAGCCCAAGGCTGCTGTGGATACGAATGATGGAAGCTTAAAGTTGTTTGTGCTAGGGGTGTACTTCCAGACATGTCTAAGCCCTTATATCCGAGAGCAGTTTTGGGACATGGTAAGGATGGTGTTGATGAAATGTAAAGGGAAATGAAAATATCATTATGTTAGGAGATTTAATGGAAGGGTTAGGTGAAGAGGTCTGGTTATGAAAGGATATTAGGAATGTTTGGCGACGAAAGTGTAAATGAGAATGGTGAAGACCTCCTCGCCGTATGTGAGAAAAGAATCTTTTGTGACGAATACTCTTTATCGCAAGAGGATTCACTACATATGGGTAATGATAGAAGCATGATAGATTTCATAATTGTGGATGAAAGAATGCGGAGCGCAGTGGTGATACAAAAGTTTACAGGATCCAACGTAGGGACGGATCATTACCTGGTCTTATGCCGAATTAATGGTCTATTCAGGCGTTGGCGGTCGGACATCTGTGTCTACCACTGCGTTACAACGTATAAAACAGAGTTACAAGATGAAGGTGTGAAGAAGTATAAATGTAGACTGGGGAGAATATAAATGATTTGAATGAAATATGTGAATGATTTGACCTGAAGAATGTGTGGAATAATGTTAAGAAAGTTTTGGTGGATGCAGCCACCGAAGTAATGGTGTAAGTAAGAGAACGAATGAAAGGAAAAATAATACGTTGTGGTGGGATGATGAGATTCGGATGGAAGTTGAAGCAAAGAAGAGCATGGCTAGATTTACTGGCAACCAAAGCTGGTAATTCTGGCGGTATGAATGATGAGATTGAAGAAAAAAGGCAGACTTTAGACTTATAAATAAGAGTAAAAGAAGTTGTTGAAAGGAAAAAGCAAGCAAGAAAGAACGGATAAGAATAGAAGGATATCTGATAACTTCCAGGCAAATATTAAAATGTTCTGGAAACTCGTAAGAACTGCTAGAAATTCAAAACAGCCTAGAATGAATGCTATACGAGACGAGAATGGCTGTATGCTGAATGATGAAGTTTCAATTTAAAGAGATGGAAGGAATACTTTGAAAGCGTGTTTATGAGTGAAGGGTCGTCTGAATTAAGTGAAAAGAAATTTCGAAAGAAGTGGAGAGAGGTAGGAAGATAAGTGTAGATGAAATAATGAAAGCAATGAAAGCATGAAAGCAGGTAAGGCAGCCGGATATGATAGAGTATCACTCGAAATGCTAAGGGCTGGAGAGTGGTGGCAGGCCTGCTGTACACCTTGTTTAATTTAAACCTTGTTGGGAACTGAAGCGGATACCAGAAGACTGGTGCAAAGCCGTTATAGTCCCAATATATAAAGGAAAAGGGTCACAGCAGGACTGTAAAACTACCGTGGTATCAGCTTGCTTAGCATTGTGGGTAAACTGTATGCTAAGGTGTTAATTGAAAGAGTTATGGAAAAACTGATGGAAAAATTTGGGATGTGAGAGCTGGATTTAGAAAGGAATGGGTGTACGGATCAAGTATTTTCCATGCGCATGATTGTGAGAAGTTTTTGGCCAAAACCAGAAAGTTTTTGTGCTTTCATGGACTTGGAAAAGGCTTATGACAGATTGGACAGGAATGTGTTATGGCAAACACTTAACTCATTTGGTTTGAGCGCTGGTTTGATACAGGCATTGAAGTCTCTTTATAGGGACTCTAGTGCTTGTGTGAGGATCAACGGGTCTACTCGGACTGGTTTGGCATCCAAAAGGTGTCAGACAGGGCTGTGTAGCTTCCCCCTGGCTGTTTAACCTATTTATGGACAGTTGTTTGCAAACTTTGAAAGTTGAAGAATGTGGGTTGAGAATGGGTGAGTTAACCGTGAAATGCCTTTTGTACGCCGATGATCAAGTCATATTTGCATCGTCGGCGGCCGAGTTGCAAATGATGGTTACTTTAATGAACCGATCATTAAAAGAAAGAGGTATGAAAGTGAACGCAAGTAAGACGAAAGTGATGGTTTTTGAAAGAGAAGAAAGTAAAACGTTATGTGAAATAAGAATAGAAGGGGAGTTGATTGAGTAAGTGGATGAGTTTGTATATTTGGGATGTTTATTTAGTAGGGATGGTAGATATGATAAGAATATAGAACGACGAGTGAACACAGGAAATAGAGTGAATGGGGCTCTACACGCTATTGTGAAGAGTCAGAATGTATCAAAAAAGGCACGTTTGGCAATTCACAATGCTGTGTTAGTCCCTACTTTAATGTATGGTAGTGAAAGTTGGGTCTGGCAGAAGAAGCATGAGAGTAGAATAAATGCTGTAGAAATGCGGTCATTAAGAGTATGCTAGGGTTGAATCTGAATGACAGGGTGAGAAATAGTGTGATAAGAGAAAAGTGTGGTTTGCAAGATGACGTTGTGACCAGGATTAAGAAAGGAATGCTTCGGTGGTTTGGTCATGTAGAAAGGATGAACGAAGAAAGAGTGACAAAGCAAATTTATGCTGCAGAAGTGAACGGCAGAGTCGGAAAGGGACGCCCTAGACGAAGGTTTATCGACCAAATTGGCGATATATTGGAAATGGGCCAGATTAGGAGTACCCTTAACCGACGAGCGTGTATGCGTAGATATATGGATGTAAAGGAGGCGAGAGAGGTGTGCCAGGATCGTGCCAAGTGGAAGTCCGTAGTCTCTGCCTACCCCTCTGGGTGACAGGCGTGAGTGTTTATGTATGTATGTAATATGCTACGAAAGGAACTTTTTCAACCGAGTTCCAACCGAGTGTTCCACGACACTCACGCATGATTTATTTTTTATTTTTTATTCGAATTTTCATTTTGAAGAATTATATTATTATATTACTTAAAGAAGATAAATAAAAATATGTTATTAAATATTAATATAAATAAAGGCTAACACTTTTTGCAATTTTTTATTCTCATCAAAGATGATTTTTAAAATATTCCAGGAAAATAATATTCGTATTGGTTATTTTCTTAGAATATTTTTATACTCATCAATTATCTACACGTTATTTTTCTAAAAAAAAGTACCCTCTGCAGTCTTCCGATCCTGCAAGCCATCTAGCTTTACAAAGTTCATCGCAGCACTGGAATAACGCTTCCTGTTCCTTCAAACTACTCTCTGCGCTAGTGTTTGGCACGGCTCTTAGCCTTACTGCTCGCCCCTGCTTCATGGCACTCTCGCAGATTACTTGCCTTCTTCTCGACTCACCGCAGACTACAAGGCAATCCCTGGCACTTGCACATTCGTCGACAACTAGAATGCACCATCGACCTCCGATCTGAGCAGGGGGGTGATGTGGCGGCGCTGTCATCGCGCCACAAGCGAAACGCACTGAAGCCTAAATCACGCTATCAAAGTTCCGAAGTACTGCGCTATATACATATAGAATAGCTCCAAACTTTCAGATGAAGCGTTGGTCGCTCCCCGGGCTGATCAGCCGGGTGAGAGATCTTCCCTTTTTCTCCCACGTCCAAAGGACGTGGAAGAAAAAGGGAAGATCTAGAAATTATCATTTCGTGAGGTCCACGCGCGGTGTTTCTTAGTCTCTAAACTATAATCGAGATATAATGATTTCTTATATTGACGCGAACACTACACATTGAATAAAAGTATTTTTACGGATTTTATCGCGTTTTTTAAAAAAAAATTAAACGCGATAAAATCCGTAAAAATAGTTTTATTCAATGTATAATCGAGATATGATTCCACAAAGACAACAAGGCTGGGTATCTTCTTACTCCAAGACTTCAATAGACAAGTAAACTCAGCCAGTGTTCTTGACACTATACAGCGAGGAGTAAGACTCAAGCTTGTTTGGTTTTTTTTTTTAATTATTCAAATTATAGCATATGTTAGTTAATTAATACTATTTAAAAACTTATTTTTATATGTTTTCAATCATGTTGATATACTGCATTCAACTACTGTTCTTACTGTTTTCATTAGCTTTAAAATAAAGCACATTTTACTGAGTAAAGGTAACATTTCAAAATATATACCTACTTACATTTTGAGCATACGAAACGCTAAAATGTCCTTTGCAGTGCAGTGACCGTAGCAAGAGTTGGGAACATAAATTTTGTAACTTTGTTGCAAATTAACGAAGTATTGTTTTTACTGTATTTTGTTCGTAGAAAATACTGTAACATTGTTTCCAAGTAAACCGATTTCCTACAAACGTAGGTTATGTAGAAAATTATTTTCGTTTGCTTCATTCGTTGAATACTGAAACCAAAAATTATTTTCTTTGTATTGTTACGTTTTAAAAATATCGATACCGATAACCGGGTCGCTCTACGTTGAATACGGTCAAGTGGAAGGAGCTGGCACTGGGGTGCCCCGGCCCAGAGATGAGAACAGAATTCCATATGAGGCCGAACCTGAAAATACACATATATTGATGTTTGTACATAATATTCTCCAAGTGCCAACGTTAATTGAATAAAAGAGATGTAATAAACACTATTACACGCCCTGCTAATTCACGGACGAGCTTGAGGTTGAGGCGAAGGCTCTAATGAGCGACTGATTTAAAAAAATCAATCCAAAAACGCGGAACGTTAATTTCACAGATTGTTTTTATACAAATTAGCACACAGTCCCACCTGATAGTAAGTGGATGGTGTGTGACATCTACATAATTAATATAAGGTTTAATCAATTTTGAAGGATAAAACTAAGCTAAAACGAAGAAGCTTTAATTTGCATTCAATACTAAAGTTTTGTAATCTTTATAACTCCTCCTAAACTCCTCCTAAACGGCTTTACCGATTTTAATGAAATGTTGTGTGTGTGATTAAGTTGATTCGAGAATTGTTTAGATTCACAATTGGACCCGGTAGGTGACGTTGTTGCCAAGATCCAGAAATCACCCGTGCGTAGCCGTACTACATACATACACATATAAAATAAGAAAAACCTTGATGGCATTGAAAGTTAAAACATTAAGTTAACGAGACGTTTAACGAACACTAATTCCCGTAGAAAACAATATCGTTAGTTGTAAAATTCAAATTACGCGATCGTTATCGTTTTACCGGAACGTTAAACGAGAAATAACCAATAACGTAAGGATTTAATGTGGCAGAATTCCTCATTTTTGTCAGGAATATTTTTGTGGAAAACGTACATATTATTATTTTAATAATAAAACTAAAATTTTATTATCTTATTAATAATACTAATTATGATCACAAGCAATTCTTACAGTTCCTTTGTATTGTATTGGTACTTTGTAACTGTTGTGGAAAATGGCAAAGGGGTTGTTGAAACGCTAGTTTGGACTGTTATTTACCATAATACTAATTCCCGTAAAATATACTGTATACCTACATATACGAAGGCAAATTCTCCTACTTTCATGTACCTTTCGGGGACAGCAACACATTAAGGGCACTCAAGATTTATTCAATTCGATGAAAAAGGTGCAGATGAACATAACTCGATGAAAAAGGTGCGGATAAACGTAATATGTCTGAGAGTAGCGTTAGCTCACGGCCCGCAAAGTCGCTAATAAAACACTTCAATCACATGAAAGAAAAATATACATAGTTTTAACTGACCTAGTAAGCAATAATAATCGAGTTTTAATACGTCGTATAGCCACGCCGCAGCTATAATATTGTTGTAGCACGAATGGGTCGGCTCGAGAGGGAATGGACCACGCTCTCATTGAATACCAGCGTAAAATAGCAGCTTAATAATTTTGTATGGTGAGTGTAGATAACCAGAGACCCTTTTTACCGGAAAGTAGGCATTCCATCTTATTTCTCAGGGGTGAAAATGCATCTGCATTTTGATAGACAATAGATGTAGATGTCCATGGGCCACACCATACACTTACCATACACTAACTACTACTACTGTACTACTACTGTCCTATAAAAGTTACATCAATCCGCAAAATATACAGACATTCAAACCAAAGTAACATTACTGTAACAGTCGCAAGTATTTATTAAAAAATTAAATAAGCAAACAAATTTCAATTATTTTCTAATGTTTTACACTAGCTCAATCATTTGCAATTTACTTGTTATCGCATGAGTTAGGTGATACTATTTATTTATTGCTCCATTCTCATGATTAGCTATTAAAATTTCAAAAGAAACAGATTCAGATATTAAAATGTACAGAGTTATATATTGAAAGTGTTCGTAATTAGTATCCATTGGTAGCGTAACATTATTCAGCAAGGTAACCAAGGTATTTGGAGCAGTGCCAAACAATTTCTAGTGAACTGTGCTGAATTTTACGGATATCTGAATTTATACCAGGAAATAAAAATAACACTTTTATTTTATTGATAATAGAATCGCTTAAGAGAGAAGTAAATCAGGATATGGGCAGCAGCGTCTTCCTAATAACAACTGGAAACTAAAAAACTGAGGTTACGAATCCGCCTGTAAAGCTTGGTAACTATGAAAAATATCCACATTATGAGGGAATCTGTGGGGAGGCTTTTGTCCACCAATGGACTTTGATAGGGTATAATTAATTAATTAATGAAGATGCACTTTAAAAAAAGTAATCGTTCGAGCAATTGTCCATTAAAAAATGCTGGATTCGAATAAACCACCATGACAAAACTTACACTCGTTAAATGATACTAAATTTTACTGATATTTTTTTAACCTAATTAAAATAAGCATGATAAAATCCGTTAAAGTTGATTTCGTCCAATGTGTAGTATTTGTGTAAACATAAATAGTTGATCTTTATATTAGGCGTGTGATGGTGGCATAAGAAAATCCGTCACCTCATTTCGTTCCTGGTTGTATAGGCAACATGTCAGATAGACTAGAAGGCGTTCGAACCATCCCGTTAACGCCCGGCCAGCATCTGGGAGAAGCGTTTAGACGTGGTAGAGCCATGCTGCAGCTGCATATAGTTGTAGCACGAATGGGTCCGCTCGACCGGGGAATGGCCACGCTCTAACAGAAACTCTAACAGCTTAATGTTGCTGTGTTTTGTATGGTGCATGTAGAGATCCGAAGACCCTTTTACTGGAAACGACGCATTCCATCTTAGTCCTAAGGTAACAACGCATCTGCATTTTGATACTTAATCGAGGATGGACGTGGATGTTTGTGGGCCACAGCATCCACTTACCATCAGGTGGACTGTATGCTCGTTTGTCACCCTTATTCTATAAAAAGCGTCAAAGGTACGAAACGTCTGATACTGCGATCATCAGTCCGTCTGTCAAGCGTGACGAACAGTTAAGGCAAATCTTCGTTCGACGGGAGAAGCCCATGTCCAAGAGTCTGCTTTTACAGGCTAGTAATGATGATGGTCTTTATATTCTTGTGGTAGCAAAGTACGTTCGTAAATAATAACAATGTCCTCCAGACCGAATTCCGGGCGCAGCGGCAAGTCACAACTAAGTAGCCCTCTCCGCATGACAAGATTATAGTGCACGAGCGTGTGCGCAAACATAGGTACACTCTCTATTCCCTCACTCTAATAATCCGATGGAATGGCAATCCGATATAACCGGAGAGAGAATAGGCGCAGGACCAACCGCTTTACGTGCTTTACGAGGCACGGGGGTGAAACATCGCACCTTCCGTAAATATCGTAAACAATACGAAAAATCAGCTAACATAAAAATGGTATGTAGGTACCTATTTTCAAGGAATGAGAAATATGATCATCATTACAGCCAATAACATCTCTATTGCTGAACATAAGACACTCCCAAGGAACGCCACAAAGCACGGTGTTGAGCCACCTGCATCTTGTAGAGTAGCCACCACAATAGTATATATTAGTGTTAAGGTAGAATAAGTTCGGATCAGTATAATTAAAGTTATAGAAGCATCAACACGTCTCCTAATTCACAAGACCTTTCCTACATATATCACATGGCGACCCTGCCAGGCGGTGCGCTGCTACAATGTACGCGCACCGCCGGGCTTATATAAAGAGAGAAAAATTAAAAAATAAAATAATGGAAATCATCATGGAAAAATATATTATAACGGAATGGACGCAATACCGGATGTGACGAAAAACAAATAAATATGAATACAAGAAGAGGCCACAATAATAATTGTATAGGAACTAACTAAAAATTAAAAATATGATGACCAAAGTTCAAAATTCAAGAAACGGCAGATTAATTTTAAAAGGAAGTAACAGTTGTACTTTTGCAAGCTTCGTCCAGAAGAATATGAAAATTGAGCCACAAAGAAAAAAGAAGAAAATTTGAGGTAACATCGAATCAGCATATTTTTCGTCATTTCTTTTAACATTTCTTAAAAAAGTTTTAATTATTATAAAAAAAAGTTATGTTTTTAAAATTTTGTATTTAATATAATATGATAAAGTTGAGTTTATTAATCAGATACTTCACGATTTAATTGATACCTTAATATATTTATTAGTGCACCTGCTAAAAAAAATCATAATGCAATATTAAAAATTAAGTTACTTTTTAAGCTCTCTTGTATGTTGGCACAAGACGATTTTATATTCAATTTTATACAGTTATTGTTTATTGTTATATATTCTTTTTATTACTGTGTCCTGCAAAACCGAATGAAATAATATAGTAGATTACATTTTTACGTACTTAAATTTACCATGATTTATCATCAATTAATTTTCGTATGGTTAAAATAATACTAATGATATATTCCGCTGTTATTTTTTTTTCTGTAGTAAATTTTATTTAAATGGTAGTATTTAATTTTGAAAAGGGTTTTAAACATTCGCTATAGTTAAAAGTTTTTTTTCTTCTCTAAAAGCAATTAACCTTAAATTTATATGCTAACCTACATAAAAATTAAAATTGTTCTAACTAAACTTGGTAGTAGTTGTAGTAATTTTTCAATAATGTTGTGTATACGAAAAAATAAACATCATATTTCTAGCAAAAGTAATTTATAAAAATAAAAAAAAAGCTAATGTATTTTCGATGTATGTAAAACTAATAAAACTATTCACGATGTAACTATCTTAACTTCTGTATAAATTAAAAATATTTAAAACTATCACTTTAAGGTACATTTACTTTACTTGCATTCATATTATAACAGTTTGTACAAGTTATCTTAAAATTAGGTGTTAATCACACTGTGTGGTCATAGTTCTATGTAATCGCAAACGTTTCCATATACATACTTTAGTAATTAAAACAAAGGTGTCTCAAATCGCTTGCGCTGCTAGGAGTGGGATTGCAATTTGTATTTTGATCTGTCTCTTGTTATGTGATTATGTTATTGTTACTGAAAATGATTACGTTGCTTTGACTTTTGTTCTGTATCTTAATATGAAATGCAATAATTTATTTTTGGTTTAATATTGATTAAACTTTTAAATCATAAGATAACAGTTTGAATATCTAACTTACTTATGTGGATTATGAAAATAATAACTTCGTTCAAAACGATTTAGAAACTCAATTATATTATGTATACAATTAATTAATTTCAATTTTGTTGTGCCCATATTGTGAGCCTCAATCCCTGACTGACAATGATATACCTAAATATTATAGGAGACTGTATAATTTAAATTTGTAAAAGATGTGAGTAGATTTATGGCTAAGTTACGAAATACGGAATTATAAATCAAAAATATTAATAGTGTGTAGTTGTGAGAGTAAGGTAAAGAAAATTATCGGAGGTTAGCATATCCACATACAATCGGCCTGATCAGCTGAGAGTTTGGAAAACCTAATAACCGATTAATTTTTAAACACTTTTAAATCCGAACAGGATTCGATAAAACCAGAATGAGTTCTAACTATTGTTATTGAGTGAAATAAGAATTTATCAAGAATTGTATGGGAATATTGTCCATTATCTTGATCATGTATGTACGCGAGTCGTGCGTGAAAGTTATGATACAATTAAATAATAAATTATATGAACTGAAACGCTATAAATGTAAAGAATTGATGAAGTGATATTGGTCATTGTCTTGATCATGTATGTACGCGAGCCGTGTACGTGAAAGAAATGACACAAATATTGAATGAATATGTAGCTAAAATGCTGTGAAGTAAAATGAAAAATAAATAATTGTTAAACAAGAATGAAGTACATAAATATATGAAGTAAAAAGGAATAAAGAGAAGTATTGAAGTGTGAAAAGAGATATGATAATGAAATGAATACTATGTATTATTAAATATCGGAACTAGATGACTTGTCTTAATGATTAAGGATACGAATAAAAATAACAAATGTTTGCGAAAATCAAAACATAATAATATTATATTATGTTATGTTACATAATTAAGCCTGATTATATCGATTATAGACGCAATAACTTTAACGGAAATGCCCACAGATCCGCAGTTTTCTTAACATCAGTTTTTAAAATATTTTACAATATCTTTTGATGATATTTATGAAATGTAAAATTCTTTGTACACATTTACATTTTGTTTAAGCAATGATTCGGCGACGGCAGGAGAAGAATTCAGTGACATAGTGGTTAAGATCGGAATATCCGTAAAATACTTCTCAAAACCATTGCAACATCCTGATCTGATTCCGTTAATTTGTTGTTAAAACTCAACCGGTAGTTTGAATTGCGAGAGTTGACCTTACCAGTTTCACTATTAATTATACTCCACGTCATTTTAATTTTATTAGAAGCCGTCTTAATTTTGTTGCTCAAATGCAAAGACTTGGCTTTGAGCACACTCCTTTAAATATTTTGAATATTTTTTAACATATTCCCTAAATTCGACGCTAGGTTATATGACCTTTCATGGTAAAGTTCATATAACCTTTGTCTGCTCTTATGGACTCCTACTGTCGCCCATTCATTGAAAGCCTTCCGACTGTTCAAGGAGAACGTTTTAGAAGTAAAAATATTATCAAATTCATTGCAAATAAGTTTAAACACTGTTCCATACAAAAAATTAGGATCATTTTGGTATGAAAGTGATGGAAGTTTCTTCACTATGTTACTTCTAAACTTCTCAAGCGACGTGCATTTACAGGAACAAACACAATTTTCTCATCTACTTGCTTTTGTGAACATAAGGTAACGAAACTAACTGTCCACAGTGATCAGAACTCAATTTTTGAATTATACATTTATGCAACGGCTTAACATTTGTAAAATGTTATCTATACATGTTGCACTACATTCAATAATACGCGTTGGCTCTAAAATAAATTAAAAAGACCATATGATTTAAACAATGATCTAAATTTAATATTGGTGGAGGAAGCTTCTAGGAGATTGATATTAAAGTCTCCACATATTACAACAGATTTATTCTGTTTATTAAACAACAAAAACTTCCTCCATAATTTTTTCAAAGTATTGTATATAGAACATGGGGTCTGTAGACGCACACAACAATGAGGTGCTCAAACTCAACACATGCCATTTCTACAGTTCGCTCAACAGAGAGGCTCACAATATCTTTACGTTCCTTACATGATAATAATTTACTAGCTAATATTAACGAGCCACCTCTTAAAACCGTTTCTCTATTGAACGAACTGACCACCTGGTGATTACTGAAATTAAACATTATGTTATAAGCTTTTAACCAATGTTCAGTAATACATAAAATATGAATATTGTTGCTATTTAGAACAATTCAATTTCTAGCTCTTGCCTATCATGCCTTGTATATTCTGATGCACCAGTGTAAACAATTTTATTATCACTCTGTGGAGTCATATGAAAGGTTTTGTAGCTACATTCTAAATTATTTAAATTATTATAACTGCTAGAGATTACCTCTATTGTCTCATTTCTAATTTAAATTACTTGGAACTGATTCCAAATTACATATTAAGTCATTACACTGCTCAAAGAAGCAGATGTCGGTGTAGCAAGTCCTTGGCTGAGTTAATATATAAACAATAAGATAGCACATTTGCTATCTGTCTTAAATTATATTTGGATAGGTAATACCTATCTCTAGTCAAAAATTCTTAATTAAATTATTTATGTCTATTAAATTAATTATATTATTATAATTATAACAATTAGATGTCAAGTTTATATTGTTATTAAATGAAAAGTTATTCATTAATAAATTTAAATTGTATCTTATTTTATTTTCTGTGGCCAACCCTGTATGTAAGCAATGTAAACAAGATAATTTTATGTACATTTAAAGTATTTAGATGATCAATATATTTTAATAATTGAGTTTTGTTTACATTGCCTCTTCTCCCAACAAAAATTATTAATGTGCTATTAGGGCAAAACTTACTAGTTGAAACTTTATTCATTATATGACTAAAGGATGCTCCAGGCATACAACAATTACTAACCTGATGTCCTTTTAAACAGTTATTTAACATTGTGCCCAAATTTTTGCCTATGTCATCACAATATAACTTTATTTTATTAATATTTAAATTACTTTTAAGTTAATATTCTTTGTTATGGTACTGTCATAGAGTGTAGATGAAAATAATGAGTCCTTACTGTTATCATTATTTTACACATATTGTCTGATGAACCTGGTATGGAGCGCTGATACTCACTCTGATGTTTAATTAAGGAGTCAGCGCTCCTCATTCTACTACATGACTTTACCAGATCATTCATGGCCAATATGTGTTCTTTTATCATCCTGAGCCGATTCATATTTATTTGATATACTTTGTAGGAGTTTTAAGTGATAAAATTGTTAAATTTAGACACTCTATATCAGTCTCATAACAGTTATTCATATTTTCCACCTCAATTGAATATAATTTAAGTTTATTAATTAATTCTTGCTTTTCTTTACATACATTTATATAATTTTGACATTAATTTTAGTTTTAATTAACTTTTGTACTTTCCTAATATATTTATTAATTTTATGTATTTCTTTAATTTTTTCTACTGTAGGTAATCCCTGCTGTTCTTGATGTGACATAATCATCACCAGTCAAATCGATTGTTGTGGAGGGTTGCAGTGATTTAGAAGACTCATTCTATGAGCTCATTGAACAGACTTTGAGTTTGGGACGCCAAGTTATCTATGTATTGTTTTAATTGCACAATCTGCTCATTAGCCTCACTTAATCTGTAACTGCAATGCAGCAATTAATCTGAGGATTCCTCATATTCCTTGCTGCATTGGTCAAACTCATCGACTGTTCTCTGAAGTTCATCCTTTTTTTTAAAACAAAAGTATATTCTTTATGCAACTTAACCATATCACTTTTTAGCTGAGTATTTTTAGCAATTATATTTATTATTTCCTTTTTTGTCATCCCTTTTACACAACAGCTCACACTGCTCCTTTGACGCCTTAAGTTCTTGAAGCGCCATTTGAAGTTGGTTCTCCAACTGGCGCGTTTTATGTTGCGTGTATTCATTTTACTATTAAGTGTAAATAGCAAAAACAAAGAAAGAAAACCGAAGAAGCAGAGGCAAATGTCCAGATCTATGGGTTTATTTACAGATCTCAAATTAAATTATCATGTAAATAATTCAAAATGAAATCCAGAACAACACTTACTTAAAAGGTAAATCTTAAAATGTTAAAGGGAAAACAAGAATAACACTTACAGTAAGTTTAAACGATGTTCGTTACAGCTGTCACTTTTGGTTAGAACACTAAACACAATTTAATTAAAATACTTATGACTTTTACTTATTTTACAAATAAAAATAAGTCGTATTTAACAACTGTAACTCAAAATTGAGGTGGATATTATCAATTTACAATTTTTAATTTTTTAAAATAGTTGGGAGCAAGTATTTTACAACTAGTCACCGGGGTTGCCACAGCAAAAAAAAAAAAAAGATACATACAGATACACATATATATACAAGTCATACATTAGATCATTGGGATGACAAAGAAAGATAGTGCTCTTTAACTCGCCTTTTAAACACTGAAACTGTTTGAGCCTCACGAATTGCAGCAGGAAGAGAATTCCATAACCTAACTGCATGTACTGTAAAAGAGTGAGAATAGAACTTAGTTTTGGAGGAAGGAAATTTAGGAGGGTTTTAAATGTGATCTGCAAACTGCATCGGGGAATGCGCAAAGCGGATCGATCACGTAGATACGGTGGTGATGTTGGATTATAGTATGTTAAAGAGGAGGCATAGGATTCGGGTATTCCTGCGAAGTCGGATTGGAAGCCACTTGAGCTGTTTGCGATAGGAGGAGACGTGGTCATACTTTTTAGCCCGAAAATATAACGAATACATAAGTTTGCAAGCGCTCAAGTTTGTTTAATTGCTCCTCAGTCGCATCCAAATAACAAACATCAGCATAATCAAGAATCGGGAAAATAAGTGTTTGGACAAGAGAAATCTTCGTTGATAACGGCAGAAAACTTTGAAGGCATTTTAAGGAATGAAAAGTATAATTGATTTTCCTGCTAATTTCTGTGATATGTGCATTCCATGTCAACTTGCAATCCATGATGATGCCCAGATTCTTAACCGTTTCTGAAATGCTTAGTGGAATGCCATTAATTTGCAGAGTTGAGAGTGAAGTAAAATCAAGTAAGCTACGAGTAAACCTGGTGCCTATAATCATTGCTTGTGATTTTTTAGGGTTTATAACAAGTCCGTATGATCTAGACCACTCATAGATTTTATTTAGATCTTTATTTATTTCAAACATTGCTGAATTTGCTTCAGTCACTAGGAAATGACGATACAGCTGCAAATCGTCTGCATAGAGATGGAAGTTTGAAGATATCACCTTTGTGATACAGTTAATAAAGATGGAAAAGAGTAAAGGAGAAAGGACGCCACCTTAAGTACACCCGTAGCTAGATTGCACCACTTAGATAAAGTTTCATTTGAACGAATACACTGAGAACGGCCACGGGTAAGAATCAAACCATTGAATAGATGAAGGAGACACATTAATAGAATGAAGAATGCTAAGAAGTATATCAAAATCAATAGAATTGAAGGCTACTAAAATCTAGCAGCACAAGTACCGTTAAGTATTTTGGTCTATACCGCACCGGATATCATCCGTTACCTTGAGGAGAGCAGTAGTTGTACTGTGGCCAGGCCTAAAACCAGATTGAAAAGTACTTAAGATATTGTTACGGTTAGAAACTTGGCCAATTGTGTGTGGACAATATGTTCAAGCACCTTTGAAAGAAATGGTAGAATAGAAATAGGCCGATAATGAGTTGTAGATGAAGGATTCGAAACTTTGGGTATAGGAATAATATGGGCTAACTTCCATGACGACGGAAAGCAACAAGAAGATAAAGAGAAATTAAATATATGAGTAAGAATAGAGATGACAAAGGGAAGAATCAACGAAATCATTTTAGAGCAGATGTTATCATTTCCAATAGCAGTAGATGAAATTGCAAGGACGGATCGCTTAGTATCATCTTCAGTAAGAGAAGTGAAATTAAACGAGGAATAATGAGGAATTGGGCATTTAGATAATTCAAGTAGGGTTCTGGCTTTAGTGAATGATGAAACTATGACAGGAGGGTTGGCAAAATCTTCGTTGAGACTATCCAAGTTAATATCACTTCCCACACTAGCAGAATATTTTCCGACACCGACAGATCTCAGAAAACTCCAGGCTTTTGCAGTATCGCAACTTGTGAGGGTATCATGAAAATAGCGCCTTTAGCATCTACACAAACGATTGCAGCGATTTCGTAGTATTTTAAAGCTGATTAAATTGCGTTCAAGGGGATATTGCTTATACCTTCTTTTAGCTTTATCTCTACGCGCCATTAGGTCTTTTATATCAGCTGTGATGCACGGTGCAGGGTTGTGTCTAATTTTCACACGTTTAACTGGTGCATGGTGATTATATAAATCTAAAATTAGAGAATTGAAGTTAATCACTTCGTCCTCAATGTTAGAACAATCAATAACCGGTGTCCAGTCAATTGAACTAGCATCGCCCCTCAACGTCTCCAAGTTAATGCCCTTATAACTTCCGAGATATCGAAAATGTGGCTTGCGCTTAGGGGGACGTATACGGTAGGATAAGTAAATGAGATCGTGATATGAAAATGAGGCACATATTTGTCCGTAGTTAGCAACACTATTTAAAGACGATAAGATAATCAGATCTAGAAGAGATGCAGTACAATTGGGAAAGTGGTGGGTGGCAGATAGAGCAAGATTTCTAGGTTATAAGATGACACAGAGATTGCAATTTATAAGTACGAAAATCATTTCTAATTAAACATGTGTTAAAATCCCCCATCAAGATTAAATGGCTATATACAGGACAGAAATTATTAAGAAGTGTGTCTAATGTATCAAAGTAATTGATATTAAGGTTAGGACTATACAAGACTCCAAGGAAAATTTTTGTATGATAAAGTGTGATTTCAAGGAACAAATGTTCCGCAGATTCGAAATAAGTTGATGGAGATACGCTAATAACCCTGTAAGGAATTTCCGAACGTAAATAGATGTAACACCTCCACCACCTTTCCTACCCTATCGTTACGAATAAGAACGTAACCAGGTAGTGAATATGGAATAGAAGGGAGGGAAGGCTTGAGAAAAAACTCAGAAATTAGAAGAGCATCTAGATGAGCACTGTCAATGGATGCGAGAAGGTCAGAATAATGGCAAGGAATACTTTGTGCGTTTATGTGAGCTATATTAAGATTGTCAGAATATTGAGAAAAGAGGGTAGAAATACAATCATGCAGGTTAAGATTTACGGAAGGCTCTGAGTCCAGGCTTAAAAAGCTGTTAGATGAAGACGAACATGCAAAAAAGCTATCATTATTATCTGTATCGTTATCTGTATACATATTTTTTTTTAAAGGCACAATACTAATAAAAATATTTTTTTTAAAAATTACAAAAATATAAAATAATATGTAAGTAAATTAAAAATAAATTAACTTATACTTATACAATATTATTAAAAAAAAACTAACATTAAGGGCAACTCATCTTACTCACTGACGTGATGGAAGAAATTTATACTTACAACTAACATTAGTAACTAAACAATTAGTGTGATTAAAAAAGAGAAAAAAAGAAAAGAAAATAAAAAAAAAGAAAGCTGGCTACAGTATACTGTACAAATCAATATAAACACGTACTTTATGGTATAAAAGTAACAATACTCGTACATTATCACTTTCTAAAAATGCCGTAACGGAACGTCGCGTGTTATTTGACATTTGTACATTTGCGTTCATTTGTGTTGAACGTCAATGTCATAGAATATTTTTATTTTACTTGATGTCAAACGTTCAAGCTATGAATGTATTCAAAGTAAATACTTATTAAAGTGTAAGGGATATTTTGCAAAAGTGTCATACGATTGATAATGTACCTACAAAAATATATTTGTTAATTAAGTACAAACAAAAGTTTTGATTACCGACACGAAACATTATACATAATACGGTTAAATATGAGACGTTGTACAAATGTAATTATAACTACACAAAAACAATATTAACGTCGGCGTGTTTTCTTAGAAACGTTTGCACTATTCGTCGTAGATTTTTTAGGAGATGCCATTGTTTCAGTTTGTGGCGCATTGCTTACATCTGAACTAGACGGATATTTAACTGTGAGCAGTTCTAATTCTGCCAAGCTTTCAATTTTCCTTCGAGATTTATCGGGAAGAATTATTATTATTTTGCCTTCGGACGACCAGCAATATTTTATACCAAAATTTTTACGCGCTGACGTGAATACTTGATGCCTAGTCTTGGTTAAAAACTCGGAGATAGTCATACCGGAGCCTTTGAGTCCTGTTTTACTATCCCATACTAACTGTCTGTGTTCAGTATCATAAAATCTAACTAGCACAGGTCGGGTCTTATTTTGTGAGGCTCCCAATCGATGACAGACCTTCAAACAATCTTTTTCACCTCAGGCAACTAATTGGCTGGATATAAGTTCATACACTACATCAATGAGATTCTCATTTTGTTTTTCGGGCAGCCCATGAATTAAAAGCACTTTTCTTCTCATAGCCATTTCATGCCTATCAAGCCCAAGGTAGAGTAATTGGATTTGAGTTTTCATTGCTGAAAGGGATTGCCAAACAAAGGATTTAAATTCAGAAAACTCACGTGCTAGTGAAGATAAATCTGTATGTGACGAATTGCCTTCCATGTCGATTTTTTCAGCTTCTTTTCATATTCACACATTCGGGATCCAAACATCTTCTCAAGTTCAGACAGGTCATTTGCCAGTTGAACATCCATTGTTGACATTAAAAAAGTCTTCCAGATATCTTTTAATTAAGGAGAAGTAGTAAGCAGTGGGTATAGGTGCGTCTAGTTGATTCTTATAACATGTATATATTCACAATAAACATATAATAATAATTTTAATTAATTTAAAATTGAGCACACTAAATTCGCGTGGTTACGTTGCGACTACCCGCGAATTTCTTTTATCTCCATCTAGTGGGGGCGTCCTACACTTCACTTACCGGTACGAGTCTGCCACTGGTGTATCTTTATTCCCCATCGGTTGTCGATTCTTTAATCTATATGGCCGGTCCATTGCTACTTTAGATTACTGATCCGTTGGGCTATGTCGTTATTCTAGTTCTACTGCGGATATCGTCATTACAAAGTCTATCACGCAGAGAAACTCCGAGCATATCCCTCTGTCATATTTTAACAATATATTACTTTTTCGAAGTTATCGCATTTAAAATCGGCATAATATGCCGATCATTTCAGAATTGACGAAGATATCGCGTAATATACATACAAAAAACTTACAACATACAGTCGACTTGAGAACCTCTATCTTTTTGAAGTCAGCTAAAGAAAAATAAAGGTAACCGGTAAAGCATACTCAAAAGGGCAATTGTGAACTTTAAGTACGGTAAAGTTATTAAATAGGTTATACGTCAACGTTTCAGTTATTAAGAACACTCGTCTAATACGTGGTAAAATCACGCCAATATGGTTGCAGCACGGATTGGTCGGCTAGACGGGAAGAACCTCGTGTATTGTTGCAATGCACAGCCTGGCAGGGTCGCTATATTATAATGTTGAACTATAGAGAGGATTATGCTCGGAGTTTCTCTGCATGATAGACTTCATAATGAGGATATTCGCAGTATAATCACAGTAACTAAAATAATAATGGATCGTAATATAAAATACCGTACCGGTAGGCGAAGTTTTTTATTTTTTTTTATAGGATAGGGTGACAAACGAGCACACATTCCACCTGATGGTAAGTGGTTGCTGTAACCCATAGACATCTACATCTATCTTCAATAAAGAACCAAAATGCAGATGCGTTGTCACCCGTGAGGACTAAGATGGAATGCCTCTTTTCCAGTAAAAAGGGTCTTCGGTTCTCTACACTCACCATACGAAACACAGCAGTTTTAAACTGCTATTTTACGCTGGTATTCTGTGAGAGCGTGGTCTTTCCCCGGTCGAGCCGACCCATTCGTACTACAAATATACTACTAATATAGCTGCAGCATCTCAAGTGTAAGATGACTGCCCTCGACATGGTCACCAATATAACAAGGCAAGGTATCTAATACCTACTGCGATCATACAGCATGACAATTGGGTTTACATGTTAAGCAATGAATATTTACGAGCTAAGAAAAATAAATCCGTTAATTTTTTTGTCAAAACGACACACTATAATAAAAGATTTACTTATAAATATTTTGATCATTTTCACGTTAATCTCCAGTTAAAATCGAAAAGCTATTGTAGTAAACGCGTTCAGAATAATGCACGAATAGTAGGAAAACATCGGGCGAGAAACAATACATACAAACGAGCGTATTGTATTTTATTCGGAACAATCCCATTTTACTGCAAATAGCGGTGGGATTGTTAAATCTAAAAGAATAAATATAAAAATTATATTGCGAATGTGCATATTAAGCACATTGTCTGATATCGTAGCATCACAAATGGTATTCAAAGTGGTATTTTCAGAATAATATACTTCTTATCAGGTCGTCAATCCATCTATTGGAGACCGCTTTACACTGCACTTGCCTTCCTCTTATTCGTTGTCTTCGTTTTTTCTGTCGATGTCGGTTCTTCGAGCTATTGACACCTTATATTATTGGTGCGTAAACCTGTATTAGTTAATCTGATTTTACAGTAAGTTACAGTTTCTCATCGAGTTGTGGAGGGGCCGTTACTCGGATATTCTTTTGTTCCGCCATTGCGCCGATTGGTAAAATGATGCTAATCCCATTGCCCTTTGAGCTTACTTATATTTAAAATGTTTTTAAACTTAAATTAATTTTACGTTTATTGAATTTGTTTTGAACAAATAACACGACTACTTTGTGAAATATATTGTCACCAGTGATTTGATTTTTCTGGATCTGACCATAATTCGTATGTTTTAGGGCTTCTCAAAGAGATGTTTCTAGAATAGATCCTATACCTTCCTAATTTTGATAGTCAAGCAGCACTGCTAGCACTAAGATCAAATTTAGTGACCTCTAAGCTAGTCGGAGACCGCATGAACCGTATAACGGTCTAGGGTTTAACAACAGGATCGTTTTCAGATGGATTTTCGGTCATGCGGTATAGTAGGCAAAGAACAAACTGACAAGCTCGACTGAAAAGGGTCGAAGAGTACACAATTTGAACCTGCGCCATTTTGTGGGATCTCAAAAAGCCTAGCCCAACAGAGCCTTGAAACTTTATCACAAAAATCACTTAAGATCTGGTCACATACAACAGGCTTAAAACATTCGAAAACCTTAATTCAGGCATAAGTTTGATGTTCTATCTATTATAGTTTACGGTGCACTCGCCAAACAATGAAATTTTATTGGTGAAGTTTTAGCACCATGGATAATAAAACTAATTTAGAATAGACTCAATTTTTTGACAAAATATATTGCCAAGTTTCATCAAAATCCATTCAGTAGCTTTTGCGTGATGGAGCCATAAACGTACAAACAAACAACACACCATTAGTTTAACCTGTGTGCTGAAACTAGATTTATTACTACCTACTAGACAAATTATGATCATGATTACGTAATGATCACGTCACAGATCATAACAAATTATTTTAATTTATTTTTATTAATGGAATTAAATGAATTATCGCTATAACAATGAATTTATTTATTTAACTGAAAATTTTCAAAACAAAATGTCTAGTCACGTTAATTAATCATTAGACTTACCATTTGAATTGTACCGCAAGGAATATATACTATCGTAGAGTAAAAATGTTTGTCTTTTTATTTAAATTTAAACATATTTGTAAATGTTCGCGTATGTATGTGTCGTAAGAGCATAGTAAAGTAAAGTAACAGCCTATATACGTCCCACAGCTGGGCACAGGTCTCCTCTCATTTCTGAGAGGGTTATAGGCAAGCAAATGTCCGCCGCGCTGTCCCAATTAGTGTTGGCGAACTTTACATATCTTCGAAAATTTTTTTTCTTATTTGTCAGACATGCAGGTTTTTATTTATTTAATATTGCGACGACAGCGAAAGGTTGCGTGGTTGGGGGGTAGGCGGGGTAATTTGTTGTTAATTTTACAGCAAGCGACTGCGTACGTCAGGTGGTGATTGGTCGCATGTTTTATCGCATGACGCGATCGCTTGCTATAGTGGGGAGCAATTGTATCAGCGAGCTGTATAAATAGCAGCTGTTATGGCTCGCGGTCAGCCGCCGCAGAATCTACTTCATCTGAGGATGCCTCGTGTAGAGGCGAAACACGTATTGTATTATCGACGGTAGTGTGTTTTTCCTAGTGTAGTGGTGTTCAGAGTAGTGGTGTTGAGATTCGTAGTGACGATTATAGTGCACGCAATTGCGGGAGGTGCTCTTCAAACTAGGTAAGACACGTCATTTTATTTGATTAAGCGGATATATGCAAAGTAATTTTTACCATCTTTAATTTCATTGATACCGGCGGCGATTGAACCTGGGTTGCTCGTGTACTGTGAAATTTACAGCGAGCGCTTAGCGCTAGCTACCACGGCTCTAAGAGTATACACTACTAATAGAGGGAAATCAAACAGATGAGCAGCATCATCTTCCGGATAACAACTCATAATAATAAAAAACTGTAGTTGCCAACCCAGGAGGGTTTCGCAAATATGGCAAATATCCCTCACCCCCCACATGAGGTAATTTATGGGGTAGACCTATGTTCAGCAATGGAATCTTTATAGGCTGTCAGGAATGGCAACACATTTTAATTCTTAATCGAGGATACCCTCCCTCTTGCCTATTTCTGCCGCCAAGCAACAGTGCGAGCACTGCTGTGTTCCGGTCTGAAGGGCATAGAGAGCCAGCATAGTTACAGGCTGATTTCATCTTAGTATTCAGTGGTGACAAAGCACGTCTCCTTTGTTTAAAGTGGGTTGTCGCCCATGAGATAAAGTAGCCATTTACCATTAACCTTACTATTAAACTAACCTTGACATATTTCCATCCTTTGCTCTGTTGAAGACCATATTTTGATATTAGAATAAAGAAATATTTTCGAAACCAATCAGTTTGAAGTTAGGATTACTTCAGTGAATCAGACTGTTACATAAATAAACTTTTTCTATTGTCATCTCCATAACTAATTAAGATGAAGTTTAACAAATTGACAACAATACCATAATATATCTTACCTAACCATTTTATTGTAACTGGAAGATAAAAGTGCTTATAATTGAAACATTAATTTAGTTTCTTGAGTTTTTCTACCACAAAGCTAGTGTCATTAGACCTTTTCTAGACTAGTAATGAAGCTTTGCCACCTCATACGTAATAGAGAACTGAGATGAATGTCTTTAAATTGACTTCTAAAGCACGAAGCTATGCTAGCGATTTCATTTAAAAATTCATTTTAAAGTTCAGATTTTTCTGAAACAAAAGTACGTAAAAATTCTTACAAATTTAAACATACACGATTTTTTATTATATCCAATACAATAAAGAACACTGAGATGTTTAGTTAAATATTTACGAAAAAAAAAAAAAAAAAAGAACGTAGCAGAAAGTTATATTTAGGCCACATAAAGTCAACGTCATAAATCGTTTTGTTTTGCTTATTTCCATGGTAGAGTTACCTCGTAATAAGACTAAGGAAAACATATGTGTCATAAAACCTTGATTATTCCAATCTGGAGTGTAGACCTAGACCTTACTATCACCAACAAAGAAGATATCCGGTTTTCGTCACTCACCATACAAAACACCACAGAAATATAGGTATTTAAATTGCTATTTTACGCAACATCATTACAGCTTTCACAAGTGCACTACTGAACATGTTTATTATCGAGTATAGGTAACCAACACAAGTGTTGCCTATACTCGATTATGCAGATGTTTGCTATGATGATGCCTCGCAAGAACTTATGTAACGTCGTAATTTTCTTTTTAAATAAAATAAACAACTTTTGGCTATTTATCAATATATTTTAATATTTTTGAAACGATATGCAACGCCAGTGAAACACATAATTTAACAACTATAAGATGGCAGTCGCATTTATCTCTCCTCTGCGCTCCACCAATCACAAACGACTCCTCTCCATTTCACACATGATAGCACACCGCATCACGTGACGCCTTGTCAATGCAACCTATTTTTCTTTAATACACTTCTAAACAAATTGTTTCGACTTCTTATAATAATTGTATACGCTTCATTTTCGGTTTACGTAAATACGACCACAGTTCCCCTTATCGTTCTCAGCTTAAATAGCTACCGCTCATCACTTTTAACCCGTGACGAAAACAGAGGGGTGTTATAAGTTTACTTGGCGGTTGCCAAGTCACCTGTCAACCGTGGCAAGTACAGGAAATATCCTTTTATAAATTAATGAAAAAATTCTTAATGAATTAATGAATTAAAATAAACTTAAAGAATAATTCTATTGTTTAATCTAGATTAATATTAATGACATTTCAAGTAGTAAATTCGTTGAAAGGTACATTCCACTTGCGATAATTCCGTGATTAAGTATTTTCAATTAGTGATATCATTAATCTTAATTTAGGGACCACTGACCGCTTCCATGATATGAATTAAAGCTTTAAAATAACTTGAAAGATAATGGAAAATAATAACTAGATCTTGTTCTTTTTGTTTTTGCAAGAATCAGCCAGTGTGTATGCGAGACTATTTGTAAGAGGGATTTTGTAATATTTAAAATGGTTATTATCATAAGCAAAAACATAAGCTGCCCAAGCTTGTCGGAATATTACCTAACAAAAACTCCGAGAGTGTTTAACACAGGAACTGAATGAAATGAAATGAGAAACTAATGATGTATTAACCTCTTCGAAAAATAATAACATTTCTAAAACTGGCAAAAATTTTGAATCTTTCGAAGAAGCGACTTTTATGACTATCGGAGAACAAGATGCGTTTAACGGTGTAAGAGATCCATCATCCAATTTCATCTCGTGGGTGTCGTAAAGATTCGACTAATGGAAATGCCAGGAAAACTCTATAGCTTCTGACGTACTGCGTCAAAAGTACGAGACTTCTGGTGCAGCGAACGTCAATTCACCTACTAAGCGTGAATACTAAGGCCAATCCTCCCTCTAACCGGAGGGGCCCATTTCCAGCAGTGTACTTTTACGGGCCGATGAAAAAGAAGAACAAATTTTTACGGATTATATCGCGTTTAATTTTACTTTTTAATTCCCGACGTTTCGGGTGCTTTACAGCACCCATGGTCACGGGGGGAACTGAGGTGTTTGACGTCCCGATGTCATAGTTAGCCCGGCTACCTTCAGTTTTTTAATATTAATTTTTGGTTCGATCTACGCAGAATGAGCTTACAGTATCTTGAAGTCTAGCAGTGGTATACTTGGGTTTGGATTTAATTTTATTAATTATAGGATCCCAAGCCGATGGCAGCACCCATCCATCTTCTCTATTGAAATTAGGATGTTTTTTAATTTCAATAGCCTCGCGAATCATCCTAGGTAGGAATCGGTGTTCTTTTGCAAGGATTTGTGGTCTATCAAATCTAATGTAATGGCGGGGACGATCTTGAACATGTTCACAAACTGCAGACTTCCCGATACGTCGGTGCTTTAAGTCAGATATATGTTCTTTTACGCAGGTTTTTATAGATCTTTTTGTTTGTCCTATGTAAGAGAGACCACATTCACAATCCAACTTGTACACTCCTGCATCTTGTAGAGGGATATGACACTTGACAGATGTTAAAAATTGACTAATCTTCTTCGGCGGCTTGAAGTATGTTTTAATGGAAGCTCGCTTCAAGATGTAGCCAACCTTGTCTGTGACTCCTCTGACATAGGGTAGTACAGCAGGCACACGCTCGACTGTGGCCGGCTTCACTCGGTCACTGTGACGTAGGCGCGGGACCCGAAGCTTGTTGTCTTGCAGTACTTGCTCGACGTGCTGAAACTCGGCGGCCAGATGTTTTCTGTCACAGATCCCTCGTGCTCTCTGAAACAAAGATTTTCCCACGGTGTGCTGTGATGGATGATGGTGCGATTCACCATTTAAATATCGGTTGGTATGAGTCTTTTCCTATACAGTGTGACCCATAGTGTTATCAGGATTTCGGATGACTAAAACATCTAGGAAAGCTAAAGAATTGTTTGCCTCTAACTCCATTGTTAATTGTATTTTAGAGTTTATGGAATTAAGGTGGTTTATAAATACAGTTACATTATCAGATGGTAAAATTGTGAAAGTGTCGTCTACGTACCGCTTGTAGAATTTTGAATTTACAGGAGCAGTAAGAAGGGCTTTCTCCTCAAAGTCCTCCATGAATATGTCGGCGACTACGGGAGATACAGGTGAGCCCATCGCCACACCGTCTACTTGCTTGTAGAACTCTTCCTTCCACAATAGATAGCCAGATGTGAGGCAGTGTTTAAGCAATATTCCATATTCTGTGGGCATGTTGTTATCTTCTAGCTTCCTAGTTACAATTGAGATGCAGTCTTCAATAGGTAAGCATGTGAATAGTGACTGAACATCAAAACTGACCATAGTTTCATTGTCAGCGAGATGTAGGTCTTTTATCTCACTAACAAAATGGTATGAATCCTTTGTGTGTGCTCTGGTATGTCCTCTCAGTGGTGATAGTATTTTTGCCAAGTGTTGAGCCAACTTATAAGTTGGTGAATCGATCTGGCTCACTATGGGACGTAGTGGAGCGTTTGGTTTGTGTTTCATTATTATACAACAACCTCGGTGGTTTGGCACATGATGGTATTGTCGAATTCACGTCGAGATCTAATTTTTCGGAGTATTTCTTTATTAAATCAGTAGTTGTTTTAAGTGTATTAGTTGTAGGGTCTATTTTGACCTTTTTGTATGTACTTTCGTCCGATAAAAGTTGTTGTATTTTGAAATTATACTCTGACGTGTCCATTACTACCGTAGCATTTCCTTTATCTGCGCGGAGAATCGTGAGCTCTGGTCTGTTGCGTAAGTTGTACAACGCTTTAAACTCGTTTTTGGGAAGATTTAGTTTCGGCGCTGAACTTCGACGTAACAAGGACGAAATGTCTTGACGTATGGCCTCTAAATCCTCCTTACCAATATTATTCTTAAACAGACAATCCTCAAAGCTACAGATAATTTCTTCGTACGGGATTTTTTGCGCTGCTATTGCAAAATTCAAGCCCTTCGACAATACTTTTATTGTAGGTTCGTCCAGTGTTTGTTTTGACAGATTATAGACCATGCGTTGTTTATTGTTTGCGTCTGTGGTCAACGGTTGTTGAGTTTCGTTTCTACGTTGCCATGGATGTTTGGCATTTGATTTGATAGTTAATTTTGATATTTTTCTATTTGTTTATTTTGCATTCATTATATTTCGATGTTTCGCGTTTGTTTGGAGTTTCAATGCAATTATTAAAATCAAATGTCGTTAAAACTGTCTTTAACTCACTGGACAAATTGTCTATGGTATTATTTATGAATTGTAGATCGAACCGTTTTTGCTGAATCACCGTTCGTAACAACTTTTTACTTGCCTGATTTAAGATCTTAGCGCTTCCTTGAATGTTCTTTTTTGTTGATATTTTGACACACGTAGGAATGAGATTATGGTCTCTGCATCTCTTCAAGAAATTTATAGATGTTATATATCTTGCGCGCTTAGTCTTGAGATCTTCTAATCGGCGAATTTTATTGGCTATTACCAGTCCGTACTGGTTCACATAATGTTTTCTTATATTTACATCCTAATTTCAATAGAGAAGATGGATGGGTGCTGCCATCGGCTTGGGATCCTATAATTAATAAAATTAAATCCAAACCCAAGTATACCACTGCTAGACTTCAAGATACTGTAAGCTCATTCTGCGTAGATTGAACCAAAAATTAATATTAAAAAACTGAAGGTAGCCGGGCTAACTATGACATCGGGACGTCAAACACCTCAGTCCCCCCCGTGACCATGGGTGCTGTAAAGACCCGAAACGTCGGGAATTAAAAAGTAAAATTAAACGCGATAAAATCCGTAAAAATTAGTTTCATTTAATGTGTAGTCTTCGCGTAAATATAAGAAAACATTAAAAGAAGAATAAGCTGGAATGTCATATGTTCTAAGTTAAGATCCGCTAAGATTTACTACAAGGCAAAGAGGTCTTTATTATATTATTCAGGGTTGACCCTTCACGTCATTTGGTGCAAGGGTATCCTGATTTATATTTTCACTATCTACAAACTACTTTAAATTATAACTGGGCATATTACAAATCTCTGTTCTTGGTGATCTATCGCGTGGTTAATCTAGAGAGCTGGGTTTGATTTTTTACAGCTTATTCGCCTCATCTCCATACTTTTGCCGAAAAAATTCTTTTTTCTTTAATGCTAATGTAGACTTTGCTCATGACTCGTTTGGCTTTCACATTAACAAAACAATATAAAATTGCCTATACCGTAGTTTTCTACCGACTTCAAAAAGGAGGAGGTACTCAATTCGACTGTATGTTTATTTTTTATGTGTGTTACCTCATAACTTTTTTCTGGTTGAACCGATTTCTTTTTATATTTGAAAGCTGGTGCTTTTCATGTGGTCCCATGTAAATTTTATCAAGGTCTGACCAATAGTTTTTAAGTTATTCTTTATAATTTATATTGAAGTCGGTTGTACAAACTCTCACCGACCTATTGACAAAAGCGATTTAACAGAATATCCTTATCTAATTCAGCTTTACTATAATGCTCTGTTAAGCCCTTGTGAAGGCATCAGTGAGAGCTTCGCCAAAATAATATAAACCCGAAGGATACCAAGTCTTGTCACAAAATGAGGTGACACGCCACATAATAAATCTACGAAAGTGGTATTAAAGATGCTATTACAGTAAAATGATTACAAACTACAAACACAAGAACATAAATTTTAAGGGTAGGTATTATTATCGCGTTGGCAGAATAGTCGACCGTTCCGTAAATTACGAGCTGATTTTTGAAATGAATTATAACCTGACTAAATATAAAAGTGAAAAAATTGGACTATTTTGGTATATTTATTTTATTCATAAAACTGAATTTTTTATTTAATTTATGTTGTTTTTGTGTTGCTTTTATCTGATTATTAAAAAAATCTATCCTTAGATATTAAAATGATTATTTAAAAGGGTTCCGTCCCCAAAAATATTTGACAAACGCTGGTCTAATCTATAGTTTTATACTTGTGACCAAAAATGTCTACGAAACTACTACTATCACCACAGAATAGATAATAGTATGCTATCACCCTAAAACTGAACTTTACGATGAATAAATATAATAGCCTTAAAGCAGCGCCGGATTTAACTTTTTGGCGCCCTAGGTTTTTATAGCAAATGATACCCTAGTTTATGATTTTATATTGGTTTTTTTATTTGAACTAAAATAGTTAACATTTTAAGGTATAATTTAGTGGTTGAAATACTGTTTCATTGACTTTTTAATAGCGAAATTCCTATTATATCCCTATATTTACATTTTTGAAATTATATTTTAAGCATTCTATATAAAACCTAAGGTACCTACTATTTCTTTTGGACTATTTTTTGCAAAGTTATAAATGAAAATTCGTGCAATATGAAATATGAGAATAAAACCTTGCTAATAGTGATGTCATATACAAATTTACAGATCGCTAAATTTAATTTTTTTATTTTGAATTATTTTTCACAATATATCAAATCTGAATACATTTAGTGCATTTGTAAAAGCGAGAGACTCATTTCTATTTTGATTGACTAGTCGCTCGCACTTTTCCATAGTAAAACATATAGTTTTTATCAGAAGATTACTAACCGATGCCCTCTTTGCGGTGATGCCCTAGGTCAGTGCCTGTGTGCCTTATTATAAATTCATCACTGTCTTATAGAAATTTCTTCCAGTCAAACCTGAGAAACGACGCTAAGATCTGACTGGTGCATATAAACTAATATTAAACAAATATTTAATTAAAAGTTACCTTGGTACACAATTTCTTGTTTAACTTCAATATAATTGTTACCCGCTATTCTGTTTCTTGACTTAACCTAATTCATTAGCGTCATCTCCAGACGTACGAGTAAGTGGATTGAGCAAACACGGTAGCATCAGCTGATTTAACATTGTTATAATTACATGTCTATTGGAAAACTTAATAAGGAACAGACGATTTTCAAATAGTTATATCTTATTCATAATGATTAATATTTACCAATGCAAATTCATTAATTCCCTCTTTCATTACAGCCTATCAAAATTCACTGAAACACAGGCCTCCTCGTAGATTGCATCATAAAGGGAGATATTTGATTTGTAGAGTAAAACCCTAGCCCTTTACAATATTTTGTATACGGACGCTCGCATACTTCCCATCTAGCCTGCCCCTTTTCAATCCTATTCCCCACCTATAATAACAGCTGGACGAAAGACTTGTTGTGCACCGCGGCCGTACGTACAAAACTTTATCATATCTGTGAATACACCTGTGATCTCGCAATGAATTATTAAGTGTTTGTGAATTGCGGTTAACAGATGGCCTGTTTCCTGTGCTGTTTGGCAACGTAATACAGTTTTGCCTACTATTACCCTTTTATATTTCCTAAATATTATTTCTTCACTTTTATATCTATAACATTCCTTATTTGTCACGTTTGACAGGCGGTTTATTTTCCAATTGTTATTAGAAAGGCGCTGTTGCCCATCTTCTGGTTTGTTTCCCTCTGTCGCCTTTTACCGACACCTACGAGATGATATGGAGTAGTGGATCTATCACCGTCATTACACGGTAAACATAAGTAATGCTTATTTATATTCTAAGGGTAAACCCAACACGCGATTATTATTCATTTTTATCAAGCTGAAGTAACAAACGACCTCATAGTCCACCCGATAGTAAATGGTTACTGCAGCCCATGCACATCTGCTACCAACTTTAAATAAAGCAGGCTACAGATGCGTTGTCACCTCTGTAAACTAAGATGGTAGGGCTCACAGCCTGTTATTATCTATATAGATATACATATACCTTCAGACCTAAACACAGCACGCACTGCTATTTGGCGGCAGAAATAACTAAGAGGGTTATACTTACCCAGACGGACTACGATAGAAGGACCTAGGCAAAATGGTTTCCTGCCACCTAGTAATATTTAAATTCTCTACGGACCCTCTCCTGTGATTAAGTGACTGTACTTTTTCTCTACGGACTATAGCGCTTTTATTACATCAATTGTCAATTCAATTTACATTTCTACAATTAATTTAAATTCTATCTTTTAATTTAATTTACCGCGCGCAGTCTACGTTACGCGACATGCTTTTAAAAAATCCTGAATCAAATATAATGGTTATTTTATCAGGTATTCATTATGCAAACATTAGTTGGGATTCGATATCATCATTTATTTGCAAGATACAAAAGAATGGAACTCTAGGGGCCTTAAGAAATGGATTTTGGAACAACCTTTATCCCGATATTGTCTTTATGACTTGTTTTTAGTAAACAAGCTTTACGATTTCTTTACTAAATGTCTTTAACCAAAAAAGTTAAATTTTATAAACTTCATTATTAAGATACTTTCTAAGATCTGGCTGTAAAATTTAAAGACCACACTTTAAGGGCTTATATACTTTGTTTACAAATTCCAGGATTTCTACAATTGTTTAAGTCTACTTCTAAATCCTTATCAATTCTTTTGCGAATTCCCAAGCATGTTCGATTAGTGCTCACACACGCACAAATTTACAACAAAAAATAAACTTTTAAAAAGTAATAACCAATTTCAAAAACTAATAAGTCTAGG
Source organism: Parnassius orleans (assembly GCA_029286625.1). Lineage (NCBI taxonomy): Eukaryota > Metazoa > Arthropoda > Insecta > Lepidoptera > Papilionidae > Parnassius > Parnassius orleans. The sequence continues at coordinate 3,120,374 of JAGSMP010000118.1, read as the reverse complement.
ACATAGTGTATCGAAAAATCAAAGCCCTTATTTAAGAAGCGAATGTTGCCATTATTATTTTTAGTTTTTAATGTCAACTTATTTTTTTTAAGTTTAATTTTTTCACCCTTTTGAGTGGACTAAATATCACAAGTACAAGGTAATAACTATAATGTCAGCTAAATTGTTACAATAAAACTTCATCCCTATTTTTCCTCCTTTAGGGATGAATCATTTTCTTAAAATTCATATGAGATTAGTATAATTTATTTAATAAAAGAATAATCATTAAAATTACGTTTATAATAAAAAATATATATAATACAGAGAATTCGAAACCTTCTCCTTGTTTGAAGTCGGTTAAAAGCAAACCAAAGTTCAAGCTGAGCTTAACCTTAGGACGAAGAAGAATATTAAACTAAAATCAAAGTTTTTAAATGCATGCATCTTCCTGGTAAACACAATTTAATGGCTTTAAGTTTGGATAATGTGTTCTTAACACAGCGACGTGGAACTTGTTTAACTCGGAACTAACATAAATTACAGCAATGTTCGAGAACATTGGTGGAATCTTAAATGGATTTAAAGTCAGTTATACCTCTTGGGAATTCAACTTTCTCGAATAAATCAGTTGTATAAATTGCTGCAATAAAATTGTTAATCCCCAATAAATGTGAGCCTTGTTCAAAACTGTCGGCGAAATTCACTACACAAATAATTTTAGATTCATAAAATTTTACTATGGTTTTGGGACAAATATTTTAGTTCTTACAGCGCAATGGAGTTCGAGCGATAGTTTCAATGCCAAATGGGTTTTAATACTTTACGCTTCGATATCAGATACCGTGAACTTGATTATCGGAAACGATACTTTGAGTAAAATGTAAATTTTCCGTTGCTGGCTACCGAGTGCTTATAAATTGGTATAAAAGAAAAGTGAACCGCATCTCGGTCTTGCACGTCTTCGCAACAAGGTTTATGTTTAAAAATACAGGTTTACTATTTTATTTTTAAAATGACGAAACTTTATTACATTTCTTTTAATTTTGGATGTTGATAATGTGGTTTCTAATACTATTTTCTTTTGATAGAATAAGGGTGACAAATTAGTACGCAGTCTACCTAATGGTAAGTGGACGCTGCATCCATAACATAGCTGCAGCGTGGCTCTACCACGTATAATAAGATGGTACTATGAGTTATATATGCTATGTTAATAGTCCACTAATGAATATAGGCCTCTCCCATAGATTGCTTCATAGATGAGATATTTGCCATAGTTACGCTTGACAAGCAGGTTGGCAACCGCAGCTTTTTATTTTTAGTTGTTATTAGGAAGACACTGCTACCCATCTCCTGATATGTTTCCCTCTGTCGCCGCTTACGATACTCACGAGATATGGGGTAGTGAATATTCTTACACCGCCACTACACGGTATACATGGTACCATATGGAAATTACTCAAAATCAATATTAAAAGCCAGCAGATTTCTTATATTTATGCGAACACTACACATTGAATGAAACTAGTTTCTATGGATTTTATAATTAATTCTAACTAGATTTATTTAATGAAGAACCTTTTTGTCTAACGCATTATCTTGCCAAGTGACTTAGATTGAATTTCTCAATGGACTCCAATGCGAAGGACAGACTATTCTTCGCATTGGCAAAAAAAAACCAAGAGGCCCTAACATTATAAATTCTTTACAACTTCAGGCTATAGAAACACAAATTGATATTTGCAATCTAATTACCTATCAATCAAGTGGGATAATCATATACGTGGAATAGTAAAACGAACTAATTCTCTATTACACATAATTTGGAAGGCATTGGATAGGCACGGTGAAAAAAATTCTTGGGTTTTTTCACTCTTAAAAATAGGTCGAACATATAATAAATAAAATAATTTATTTTTCCTCACAAAATTTAAATTAATTACATAGTTGATTGGGGTCTCCATTTAAGCAATTAATGCCTGTGTTTGGAAACCCCGCTCTTCCTTATCTAAACATACATTTTTAATTCTAAAACCAAAAATGACAAAAACTAATTACTCTATTTTAACAACCAAAAATTACAAAAATTACAAAAGTATATATATATATGTGTGCATGTGTGTGCATGTGTGTGTGTGTGTATGTGTGTGTATGTGTGTGTGTGTGTTGAACATACAAATCAGTTTTCGGTTCCTACTAATGACATGCTCCAGGTGTGGGTACCACGATAGCCTCTGATCTACAACGACGCCCAGATATTTAGTGTGAGAGACTTTTTTTTTCATTTCTTTTTCATTGATGGGCAGTCATAAGCTTTGTTTTTAGCATCCTCGGTACACGTATAAATTTTAAAGCAAAAGTCAGTCTGTGGCTGCGAGTTGTTGGTAATGCTAAAGCAAATAAAATTTGTCTTAGCTGTGTTTAGAGTGAGGAGATTTTGTTGCAACCACAGAGCGACTCGAGCTAGACCACTTTCTGCACAAGTCTTAACAACCTCCCAAGATTCACAAGCAAAAACCACAGCCGTGTCATCGGCGTGCGACAGGATTTTAGCATTTAGTATGGTCATACTGCACAGGTCGTTGATATAAATCAGAAATAAGGTTGGCCCCAGAACGCTACCCTGCGGCACGCCATATGATGACACCCCCGCATCCCCACTAGTAAACCCAGGAAGCTTTACCTTTTGTTTTCTCTCCGACAGGTAGCTTTCGAAAAGAGCAAGCGGAGTCCCTCTTATTCCAATTTTTTCAAGCTTGTGCACAAGGGTAGAGACAAAGACGGTATCGAATGCTTTCTTCAGATCAAGGAAAACCGACAAACATTTTTTTACTGTGGTCGAGTTGTTCTGTTACAACTGTGCTTAATTCAACAATTGCATCTTCTGACGATCTTCCTTGTCTGAAGCCAAACTGTGTGGGTGCTAATATATCAAATTTATTTAAGTAGTTGAGTAATCTAATATTAAGTTACTTTTCCAGAATTTTAGATATTGCTGGTAGAACGGAAATTGGTCTGTAATTACTAATGTCATCTCTATCTCCGCCTTTGTACACAGGTGTAATAATAGACTGCTTTAATGGTGCAGGGAATATCCCTGTATCGAAACATAGATTAGTTAAGTGGGAAATATTAGGAGCCAAGTCATTGACTGCCAATTTCATGAAGTAATTGAGGATATTGTCCCAGCCTGGACCGCTGTTTGATTTTAAGCTTAAAACTATATTTTTAACTTCGTCTATGTCCGTATGTAGTAAAACAAAGGAGTTTAATGGCACCGGATTGTTATCCACAGGTCTACTAAGTGTCTCATTGACGTTCTGGATTTTATTGGCAAATAGTTATTTATGAAGTTTGCAGATTCGGTGGGCGATAATTAACATATGTTAATAAAAACCAAAAAAAGAACGATAACGGGAACATGACTGACTACATTAAAGAAACGAAGATTACGGAGTGATTGTTTTTTTTAGAAAAACGTAATTGCGAATTTCTCCTGTACATTGGAGTTTACATACATAAATTTCACAAGGAAAAATATCCAGACCCGGAGCATCTATGTATAGGTCGTTGTTCCGTGCGGTATTCGAATCCATAGCCACCGCGGCACTACGCCACGGCGCTGTCAAAGAAAATCTGAAAAAAAAACTTATATAATACTTAACGGACACTACAATGTACGCACCCTGAAGAATATAATATACAAGAAGTAAAACACAAAGCTTAGAGGGCACACATAATAGTGCTAACTTATAGTAGAAGAAATCCACACAGTGGGGTAGATAATCAGTGGAACATCATCATCATTATCATTACAGTCCTTCACAAGTCCACTGCTAAACATAGCACATGAGGAACATGCCTCCCCCAAGGAACGCCACAAAGCACGGTCCTGAGCCACCCACATCCATCGACTTCCTGCATGGCTCACTAGACTGTCACTCCACCTAGTGGGGGTCGCCCAACATTTCGTCTACCGGTACGAGGCTGCCACTCGAGAACCCTTTTTCTCTTCCCCATCGGTTGTCGGTTTGAGCTATATCGCCGGCCCATTGCCACTTCAGCTTACTAATCCGTTAGGCTATGTCGGTTACACTAGTTCTATTTTTTTTACTTGGGGAAATGTGTACGCATGCCCAGCGGGGGCAAGGACGGGTTATGTCGGACTCGCACCGACTAAAACCCCATGGTGTTCCACCTTCGCCGCATATTGCCAGGGCCACGGGAACGCTTTCGCACACATCCCTGCCCCACCAGCACTGGCCGCCCCATGGCAGCCCCTTCTCGGGGAAGACTTCTCCTCCCCATTCTCCACCTCAAGTAAGGCGCACCAGAACACATGGTGCGCCCTCTTCCTCGCCCTCCAACTTCAGCTGCGCAACGGACGCCCCCGTTACCGATGCACGAAGGCCATGGGGCCAGGAACAACGACCACTCAGAAGCACTAGCCTTCTTGACACCAGCGGCGGATCTGGTCTATGGCTCCGCCGCCAACCAAGTTTCAGCTGCAGAGGGTAGGGAGAGCGGCGCATCGCCATACCAACACTCCTCTTCCTCCGCGACTCCACCTCGGCTGCAGCGGTAGGGGGAGAGGACACCCCTCTCGCCGCAGTCCGCCGACATCCGGTGGGCCTGCCCACCGGAGTGGCCACCTCGGGCCGGTCCTACGCCACGGGCCAGTCATATGGGTTCCTCTTTGTTCACCGCGGGTGACCAAGCCACGGCTACCAAGCCTCCCCACCACAACAAGGCGGGAACCCGTTCGGGGGTACTCTAATTCTACTGCGGATATCCTCATTTCTAAGTTTATCACGCAGGGAAACCACGATCATAGCCATCTCCATAGCTCGCTGAGCGACTTACAGCTTCCTCATACGGCCAGCAGTAAAGGACTACGTCTCATATCCACAAGTCATCACTGGCAACACGCACTGGTTGAACAATCTCGTTTTCGAGTTTTGACGTTTTGAGTTCTGACGAGAAGATATGTTGTAATCTCCCGAACACTGCCCAGCCGAGTTGAATCCGTCGATTGACCTCTTGGTCGAAGTTGGACTTAGCTAGTCGGACTATTTGTCCTAGGTAAACATACTCGTCGAAAACTTCGAGTGTAGTGCTCCTAACAACTACCGGCATATGCGTGACATGGACTTTACACATGACCTTTGTTTTGTCATCATCGTCTTGTTCATCTTAAGACCTATCCTTTGGGAGACACAATTTAGGTCATTGAGCACCTCCCTACAGTTGGATAGCTTTCGTACTCTGGTTCTGTACTCGGATACCCACAGTCATCATGGTAACGCTAAAGAGACTTTAGCACCAACCAAATTTCTACGAAATTAAAGGCTTTTTAATAGTCCTCATACGCAAGTCAAAGTAGCAGATTGTACTCTTTGGTCTTCTGTACAATTTGCCTAAGGGTATGTATGTAGTCCTGTTTAAAATTAACTGGACAAAAATGTGACAAGTGATTAAAAGTGACAGAAGTGCAGTTAAAGTACACTCGTCAGCTGAACAACTGCTTAATGTTTAATAAATAAACTAAATTAATACCTTTAAAACAAACAGCTATACCTCAACTTATTTGATTTATTTAAAATTGAATTTCATATTTTTTTTGTTTTATTGCATAAGGGTGACAAACGAGCACACAGTACATCTACACCCTTGAGGACTAAGATGGAATGCCTCGATTCCAATAAAAAGGGTTTCCGGTTCTCTAAAACACAGCAGCGTTAAGCTCCTATTTTACGTTGATATTCTGTGAGAGCATGGTCCTTCCCCGTTCGAGCCGACCCATTCGTGCTACAAATATACCACTAATATAGCTGCAGCATGGCTCAACCACGTAAAAAATATATCTGTAAAAATATATTTAGCAAACACCTAAGTCTGTTTTATAGAAGCGGATTATAAGGTAGATTTTTATTGGACATTGCATATCGAAAATATGTAAATTAGATATTTAAAATTCAAAGGACTCTACTTCTTTCCGAGCTTTAAATCCAATTCAATTTATTTTACAGACGTTTTAAAATTGCTTCATTATTTCACAAAGCAAACTTTATATTATGTCGTCTTTGATATATATAAAGTTTACTGCAGGATGTTAAATCTATAACGTTGCGAAGATTTTCCGGTAATTTTTTTATAGAATATGGGCGACAAACGAGCACACAGTCCACCTGATGGTATTCTGTGAGAGCGTGGTCCCACCCCGGTCGAGCTGACCGTTTCGTGCTACAACCAAATCTGCCAAAAGGGTGGGCATTCTTTTTGACATTCCAACTTACGCTATTACCTGTCTGTCATCAAAGTGTTATAAATCTAGCATTATAAGTTATTCCAAAAAATTTTTATAGTATTAGTGTGAAAAATGAGCACACACCACCTGATGGTAAATGGATGCTGTGGCCCATAGACATCTACAGCTATCCTCGATTAAGAATCAAAATGCAGATGCGTTGCCACCTCTGAGGACTAAGATGGAGTGCCTCGTTTCTAGTAAAATGTTTTCTACACTCACCATACGAAACACAGCAACAGTAAGCTTCTATTTTACGCTGTTATTCTGTGAGTGAATTTACCTTTAAAATTTATTTATTTTGGTTTTTAACTAAGTCTATTCTTACCACTGAAATCTTGATATTCTAACAAATGAAACGGTGACTGCCATTGCTAGTGGTTTTGCCATGCTTACATCGCCACTACGGGGTAAAAAAGTAAGGTTTTTTTTAAATAGAAGAGGGGGCAAACAACCATGCGGCTCACCTGATGGTAAGTGACTACCGCCACCCATGAACAACTGCAACACCAGGGGAAATGCAGATGCATTGCCGGCCTTTTGGTAAGGGTAAGCTCTTTTCTTGAAGGTCCCTAAGTCGTATCGATCCAAAAAAAATCACCGGTGGTAAACGATTCCACAAAGAGGTTGTACAAGGAAGAAAACTCCTAGTAAAATGCACAGTAATAGACCGCCAAGCATCCTGGTGGTGTGGATGGTATCGTGAGTTTTGTGGCGATGTGCGTACCTACCAATTATATAAGCTAAGAGCGTCCGTCTTAAATTACGCAGGACGCGAGTGTCGCCGGGTTCAGGTTCTCCACCGTTACCGTTACAGTCTATTAAATCCACTGAACATAGGCCTCCATCATCGATTGCCTCATAGAATATTTGCCACAGTTTTTTATTTTTAGTCGTTATTAGGAAGACGCTGCTGCCCATCTCCTGATTTGTTTCCCTCTTGTTCTCCGCTGATACCAATTAAATTGTTGATTGCTCTTTTAAATGTTGATCTGCCATGTGCTGGGCGGTAAAGGAAAACATTAAGTAATTGGAGCAACGCTATTAACTGCTCCGTAAACTTCACAGAAATTATAGGAGCCCTGAGCCCAGCTGTGGGGCGTATTTATAGGCTGTAACTTTTTAAATTTTTAACAACCTGCATACTACATATTGCACCGCACCGTGGTTTATCTGATTATATATTTTCTGAGAGGGTTTTAAATCAGTGAAGTGTTCACCGCACTGCCCTAATACGTGTTGTTAGACATTACGTTTTCTTCTTATATTTCACGTATTTATTTTACTCATAAGTGAAATAAATACATGAGTAAATCCTACATAAATGGAGATAGGGAATGGAAATGATCCCGATTTAAAGTGACAACAATCGCAAGTATAAATTATTAAGTACTAGCGACCCGCCTCGGCTGCGCCTGGATTGTTTGTATTAGATAATGATCAAAGACCATTTATTTTATCAATTTTTCGTTTTTTAAATCTTCAAGTTTTGCAGATAAAACAAAGCCTGGCATTGCTCTCTATCTGTTCGTAAAAATTCATTTCAATTGGTTCAGCCACTTATATTGGATTATACGCATATTTGATTAGCCCGGTAACGCACCTACAATTCCCCTGGTTTTGCAGTTGTGCATGGGCGGCGGTCGACACTTACCATCAAGTGAGCCGCATGCTCGTTTGCCCCTCTTCTATAAAAAAAGACAGTTTTTTTAAATGGATATTTTAAAAGGAGTAAGCTCGTTTCTTGAATGTCCCTAAGTCGTATCGGTCCATAAAATCGCCAGTGGTTAATGATTCCACAAATAAGTCGTGCGAGGAAGAAAACTCCTAGTAGAACGCACAGTGGTGGACCGCCAAGCATCCAGATGGTGTGGATGGGGTCGTGAGTTTTGTCTCAATAGGATTCAAATAACCACCTGAGTTTAACAGAAACCAGATATTTTAATATTACAGACAGACACTTCAATTTTATTTATATGCATGTATATAGATAATTTTTTATATACTTGTTAAAAGTTATTCTTATTTTATTTGTGACATTACTGAATAGAATAGAATAGAATAATACATTAATTGTGCTGATAGTTGTAGGTTTTATGGCCAAATACTCAAACGCTACTCAATTTTAAGATGTCGTTAAGTCTCGTTGTGTCACAGTCATTTTAACCTAAAGTGATAAAAACAGTATAACCATCCATTGATGGAAGGTATGGATTAGATGCTAGTCTACATTTTGTGAGTATTGTAATGAGTATTATATAATATCGTTACTGAAACCAAGACGACTTAGCAATATTTGTAATCCAGTTATGTTTGCAGATACACTATCTATATTTTGGCTAATTATTTTAAAACTACTTACAGGATTGGGTATGAGATCCTTACAATCATCTGGATTGGCACAGTATGAGGCCGAAACCTTAAGACTATCTATTTGTTGGTCATCGTTATTAATAAAATCGAAGAATATAATTTTTATTATTATTTATCCATAAAATAGGCCGGTTTGAAATTAAAATTTAGAAACCCAAAATAGTTCTAAGATGAGATTTGTGATTGATTGTATGTGTGTGTGTGTGTATGTGTATGTGCACGTTTGCATGTAGATGAAAATAATAAATGTTATGGAACATGACAATACATAACCTATAGAATAGAATAGAATAGAAAATTTTTTATTCAATATAGATTACATGTGTAATTCTTATTGAAAGTCATTTTTTACTTTACTTTACCACTGGTTCGAAAAAAACCTCTGTCCTGGGAAGAACCAGCAAGAATCCCAGCGGGACTTTTTTGAAAGTAAATTTTACATTAATGGTTGTATTAACTATTTAAGTACAAAATTTATTTTAGAAACTGCTTGGAAGCGACCACCTCATTCCCAGGGGTTATTATCAACCATGTATTCATTTATACTATAATAACCCTTTTTATACAGTTTCAACTTAACAAAACATTTAAACTTGGTAATAGAGAGCCTGTACACTTTCCGGAACCTTGTTGTAATAGCGTATACATTGCCCCAAGAATGAATTACTGACTCTGTGGGGTCAAGAAACTGGTATCACTAGCTTGTGTTTGTTCCTAGTGTTTACAGAATGTATATCACTTTTTACTAAAACTACCTTTGTTTTGTGAACATACATTAAATTTTCGTAAATATACTGAGAGGCCAAAGTTAATATATTTATTTCTTTAAATTTATCTCTAAGAGACTCTCTCGGTTTTAGGTTGTAAATAGCTCTAATGGCCCTCTTCTGTAAAACAAAAATAGTTTCTGAATCAGCCGCATTTCCCCATAGCAAAATCCCATAAGACATTATGCTATGGAAATAACTGAAATAAACTAATCTAGCTGTCTCTACACTAGTGAGACTTCTAATCTTTTTTACAGCATAGGCTGCAGAACTTAGTCTGCTTGCTAGTTTGGATATATGGAGGCCCCACTGAAGCTTTGCGTCGAGATTGATGCCAACAAAGCAGTGGATTCAACAGGGCTCAGTTCTTCCCCATTTAGAAACACATTGGTACCCAAATTTGTAACATTCGTTGTTGTAAATTTAACACATTTAGTTTTATTTCCATTTAAATGTAGATTATTAACGTTAAACCAATGCACTAATTTTGATATAACATTATTCTCTTCGTCACATTTAAATGATTGACGTTTAAGTTTAAAAATCAAGGAAGTATCGTCAGCAAATAATACTACATCATGATTATCCCCTACAAGGGAAGGTAAGTCATTAATATATACTAGAAATAGGAATGGGAGAATCAGGCCTGAGGGACACCATTAGTACAGGTGACCCGGAAGAACTTTTACCATTGATAACTTTCTGCATTATATTACTTAAATATGAAATAATATGTTTAAGCGCTGTGTTCTTGACACCATAGTACTGTAGCTTCCTGATTAATGTCTCATGGTGAACACAGTTGAAGACCTTGGAAGGTCACAAAATATACCAAACATCCTCCGAATTCTCCATGCACAAAAATATGTTTAATAAGCTCAACTCCAGCGTCAGTTGTCGAGCGACCCTTGTAAAACCGAATTGATTTTATGTAGCAATTTATTAATATTAAAAGAAACTTAAGATCTGATCTAAAATTATTTTTCAAAATTTTACTAAATGTTGGTAGTACAAAATCGGTCTAAAATTGGCGGGGTCTAATGTACTACCAGATTTAAATAAAGGTATGACTTTACTATGTTTCATTAAATCAGGAAACACACCAGATTCGACGCTTGTATTAAATATAGTAGCTAGATAAGTTGCTATTATATCTATTATAGATAAAACAACTTTAACGGAAATCCCCCATAAGTCTGCCGTTTTCTTAACATCAATAGTTTTAAAATATTTAACGATATCTTTTGGCAATACTCTATGGAATTTAAAAGTATTTGAACAAGCCTTTACATTTTGTTTAAGCAATGATTCGGCGACAGTAGGAGAAGAATTAAATATATATTGAAAACGGTTCTTGTTTTAAAACGCTAAAGTTAACATATAAAAATAATTCTAAGTTTCTTAAACATAATTATAAAACGAAAAAATTTAGAAATAAATTAAAACTAATAGCAGAATAATACTCAAACCTCAAAGCTATTTAGAAAAACAGTGCAGCTAGTCAATCGGCATTTATCGTCAGCCACTTCAAGTCTGCTTCAGAATTAACTCGTAGTACAATTAACTTACAGTAGGTGGCGCGCGTATCGCAACAACAAATTTATTTTAAAGTTATATATCATTCAATTTCAAATAATGTATTAGCATTCCTAATTAAACAATAAAATCTTCCAAATTTAAAACGATATTTCCACAATTATTTCCTCTGCAGCAGCAACGCGCCAGGTACCAGCTAGTAATTTAATAGAATATTTCAAATATCAATACCGGGCCACCGCTCCGACCGCTCCGGTCCGCCGGTGGCCCGTGTTGCTCTATGATTAATTCAGATTATAATAGCTTGCTACATATTTGTTTATCTATGGATTATAAGTTTGTAGTTAAAATAATGTATTAAGAAGTAAAAATATCTTTCGTCCAGTAAATAAATATAATAATTTAACCTTAATTTTCTTTTTTTCTAATTATTTTAATTTGTCAGGAAATTATTATTATAATATATTTTGGTCCCAATGTACAAAAACTTTTTTAGAAAGGTGGATCGATAAGTTTGGTAAAAATCACAGAAGAAAATATTTTCTGCTAAAATAATATTTATTTCGCAACACAATCTCCAAGTATTTTGTTCCATCTGAAAAAAATATTTAAATAATACTACTTAATATTGCAAAGTAACCCTTCATTAGTCGATTTTTTTTCGAGCAAGTCAATTTTTGAGGTTAGGAAACAGAAAAAAGTCACACGGGGCTAAATCTAGGGAATAGAGTGGGTGGGAAGTAAACTCTATGTTGAACTGGTGCACTTTTGCCATTACAACGGCCGATGTGTGAGCACGTGCATTGTCTTGATGCAAGAGAACTTTTCATTTTAAGCGCTCCAATGTCGAATAAAATATACGTATATACGATATTCGATCACTGTTTTGACTGCTGTTTTGTCTCGGGGGTATAATGGTGGATCCATGTTTTAGCTGCAGTCACGAAACGATGCCCGAAATCCTGCTCATTATGCTGCAGCTTCTCCAAACATGATTTTGAAATGACGTTCGTGGAATGTTTTTCCCATCGTGCACTCAACTTTTTCATCTGTATAATTTCATGCAGGATATGATGTACCCGTTCATATGAGATCCCTACCATCTCAGGAATCTCACGCACCTTTTTACGACGGTCTTTTATAACAATATCATGAATTTTATCTACCATTTCTTTGGTCATCATCATTACAGCCCTTCACAAGTCCACTGCTGAACATAGGCCTCCCCCACGGAATGCCACAAAGCACGGTCCCGAGCCACCTGCACCCATTGACTTCCTGCATGTCTTACCAGGTCGTCACTCCATCTAGTGGAGGACGCCTACTACACTCGCCGCTACAGGCTGCCACTCGAGAACCTTTCTTCCCCATCGGTTGTCGGTTCTTCGAGCTATATGGCCGGCCCATTGCCACTTCAGCTTACTAATCCTTTGGGCTATGTCGGTTACTCTGGTTCTACTGCGGATATCCTCATTTCTAAGTTTATCACGCAGAGACGAGCATAGCCCTCTCCTCGCTGAGCGACCTTGAGCTTCCTCATACGGCCAGCAGTGAAGGACCACGTCTCAGTTCCGTATGTCATCAATGGCAACACGCACTGGTTGTACAATATGAATACTATGTTCCATTAGATCAGGAAACACAACAGATTCGATGCTTGTATTAAAAATTGTGGCTAGATAAGTTGCTATTGTATCTATTAAGATGCAATAACTTTAACGGAAATCCCCATAAGTCTGTCGTTTTCTTAACATCAATAGTTTTAAAATATTTAACGATATATTTTGGCAATACTCTATGGAATTTAAAAGTATTTGAACAAGGCTTTACATTTTGTTTAAGCAATGATTCAACGACAGTAGGAGAAGAATTTAATGATTTTGTTGTCAAAAAAGGAACATCAGTAAAATGTTTCTTAAAAGCCTTAGCTACTTCTTGATCGGATTTAGTTAAATTATTGTTTATATTCAATTGAAAATCCGAGTTGCGTGGTTTGACTTTGCCCGTTTCACTATTAATTATACTCCACGTCATTTTAATTTTATCGGATGCAGTTTTAATTTTGTTGCCGTTAAAGTTATTGCATCTTAATAAATACAATAGCAACTTACCTAGCCACAATTTTTAATACAAGCATCGAATCTGTTGTGTTTCCTGATCCAATGGAACATAGTATTCATATTCATATTATTTATTGCATCCATAATGTTACAGTTAAGGTGTTGAGAACATTTTCAGTTTTAACTTAAAACTATGAGATTATTATGGGCCCTGCAGGGCACGGCAATTAAGAGAGAGGAGGGCCATTATAATGAAACAATAATGATAAATACACTATGTTATATTGCAAATGTAGGTATTTTTGAAATAAAATTAGAATTGAAATACTAGGTGTTCAACAGTGGGGGAACATGAATAAAATAGGTGACTCACACGATAGGCAAAATTGTATATTTAAATAATAAAAATATAAAATAATTTGGTGGCGATCGGGTCGCGAGCTATCGGCGAGTGAGTCTTAGGCGCGGTCGTGAGAAACCCCCCGCGCTTCTCGTACTCCCCGCGAACACCGTCGGTGCTGTCGTAACGGCGCCGACATACTCCCGGCGCTGGAAAGCTTAACAGCTTTCAAGGTCTTCCAACTCATCGGGCTTCGGTAGTAGGACGATTCTATTTAGGGCGCGACGGACAATTCCTCTTGCAGTGTCTATATCTGCGACGCGTGTCAATCGGTCAGTTCCTGTGAAGAGTCTTCTTACACGTCCGATACGCCAATAGAGCGGTGGAGCGTTTTCCTCTTTCAAGAGGACTAGGTCGTCAATTTGTAGGCTCTCTTTGGACTTCGTGCGCCACTTCGTCCTCAACTGCAGCTCCGCAATGTACTCGTGGCTCCAACGTCGCCAAAAGTGTTGCTTAAACTGCTCGATGCGCTAGAATCTGTCGAGACGATTGACAATAGAGGATTGTAGACACGGAAATGGCAGCCAACTTAGTGGTCTACCAATTAGAAAGTGGCCCGGAGTTAAGGGATAATAGTCAGCGGGAGAGGAACTTAATGGACATAGGGGGCGGCTATTAAGGATGCATTCTATTTGTGTGAACAAAGATGACAATTCCTCATAGGTTAGGTGCGTAGTCCCTAATATCCTAGCCAGGTGGAATTTGGCTGACTGAAGTGAGGAGCGTATGCAGGCGAGAAACAAAATTCAACGCCTTCGCTAGCGACAATATATATATATATATATATATATCACCAAAGTACAACATCAGGTCTCTCCATCAAGCCCGGAGGTTAGGTCTCATAATAACTAACAAAACGAGCCCAAACTCGGCACACCTAGTTCTACTCGTCCAGGAGTTCTAGTAGTAGTAACCAAAGTACACCATCAGATCTCTCCATCAAGTCCGGAGGTAAGGTCTCATCATAACTAACAAAACGAGCTCAAACTCGGCACATCCAGTTCTACCCGTCTAGGAGTTCCATAAAGTCCAAGACGAATAGGCATTTATATATATATATATATATATATATATATATATATATATTTATATATATAAATCCCACTTACTTTTAGCGAAACAAAATATTATAATAAAAATGTGTGATTATAAAAATAATAATATTATTTTACCTTGTATTATTGTACCTATGTATCAAATTCGAATATTTTGTGTATGTACAGCGATCTTTTTCAGTTGCTGCAATCAGGCAGGCGATACAGTATCCACTCACGACGGCGGCCGAGCGCGAACTGTGGTTTCATCGAAAGGAGTCAATAATACCCTTAATGGTATTACACACAAAAAAAAGATACCAATTTATTATAGTAAATGGCCTATAGATTTTATGAAAACCTAAACGGAATCAAGAAATCTGAAAAAAAAATGAGTGGTTTTGATTTTCCGTGTTCTGGTTAATATATTATGGGAAAAAAATGCGTGTAATGAATCATTTTGCAGTTTCAATAAAAAGAAAAATGTTTTTTTTCAAAGATAACTTATTATATGCATATTATACTTATTTGTATATTATATATTTATTACTAAAAAGAGATACCACTGATGAGATTTTTATCCCATTTCTAAAAGTGTTAGCTTATATATCATATAACATGCTTCAAAGTCACCGTGGAACGAAACGCTATTTTATCAGTGAACAATTTGACTTCCGTGCTACGCAATAACCTGTGGTCATATTTGCATAATATAAGCATCTTATCTCTGTCTGTCCAAAAATATTATAATGCGGAAACGATAACTACTAATTTTCGTTTTATTCCACATTATGTATTTAATTCGCCATTGACATTCGAAAATGAAAACTGACGAGTTTAATTAAAAGTCAATGTGAGTGTATAATACAAGTTTACTTTTCCTCCTAGAATTTTGGAAAATCTATTTATGTTGAATTACCTAAAACAAATGACAAACACAGGTCTTATTAGTAAGTTAAAAGGTTAAAAGTGTCAAAGTATTGAAGTTTTATGTTATTGGTGAAATCTAATTTAATTAATAGATAAAATAAAACCACACAAAATATACACAAATCTATGTTAAAAGAGTATCAATAACCTATTTGTCAAGGGATTTAAGTTATGTGTATGTAATAAATCTGGTGTATGTTAATCAGAAATCAAAGTCAAAATGGAATATAAATGTATTAATATTTATAGTAGGGATAAAATATTATGTAATTAGAAAAAACTCCTTTTGTAAATATTTTGTGTGATTTTATTCGTACTAATAATATTAAACTGTAAAATTACTAATCAATTTTGGTGATGGTGTTTAAAAACGTGACGTCTTTTGTTGTAGATTGTGAACCCACTCGTAAAATTGAGAACTCTTAATGTAATAAATATTTACTTGTCACTCCCATGACTGACTTGACACTGGCAGAATTCTATCAAGAGAAGCCATAATTTAAAGAAGAAGAAGAAGAAGAACTGCCTAAAAATATTGCAAGAAAGTATTGAAACTGCTCATTTCATTAGAAGGTTTGGGTATAGGAATATTTGTATTCAATGTGGATCTTCAATTTTAAGAGCACACCACACATGGACTGTGCAAATTAACTCGGCAGAAAGAGATATTATTTTGCAGTGGATACCATCACACCAGGTATTTACTTTACATTAATAGTCTGTAAATGATCCCCTGCCTGAAATAGGCTTGCCCGGAGGAGTTGGCATAATTGCTTTGGCACACATATTGATGTTTGTAGTATCATCACCTTGCACTACAAACAATTTGCCTATTCATCACCAGGTTATCTTTAACTTTACAGCCTATCAAAAGTCAACTGCTGAACATAGACCTCCCCCACAGATTGCCTCATAGGGGAGATATTTGATAACCACAGTTTTTATCTTTAGTTGTTATTAGATAGATGCTACTTCTTCCTTACCTTACACTCATATTTGTATGCCTTTGTACATAATATACAAGTAATATTTTTTACCTTAAATGACATTAGTGTAAATAAAACGTCAAACAACTTGTGATTGGTCAAATAATGTTATAATTCTAATATAACTAATGATTTCTTATATTTACGCGAACACTACACATTGAATTAAACTACTTTTACGGATTATATCGCGTTTAATTAAACGCGATATAATCCGTAAAAGTAGTTTAATTTAATCTAATATAACTACTTCACTTGTTTACCTTTCTGATTTGATGTATTTTTATTTGTTTTTACCTTAGTGGAATCTGGTTTACTACAAAAGTATTATGAAGGGAAACGAGTACATGCTATTTATATATAATTTAAGAGGCATTAAGACTGTTTATTAGCAATAAAGATTGAAATAAATAAAATATTAATAAATATTATTATTTAGGGGGTAGACACTGTAAAACTATAGTCTGTTCGGTTAGTTGATGAAAAAAAACACTTTTCAGGTGGATCGTTTAGAATGAGTCTGCAATCTTGTTGGCCGAGAGCTTCTAGAACTGTATGGAGACACAAATGATAACAGGGATATGGAATTACAATCCATGAATATTGAAGACATCGGTAACATCCCACAATCACCCCTTATGCCTGTAACTGTAACTCCTGCCATTTCCAGAGCGGCATCAACAATTACTATAATAATATGCAGACCTTTTCTATCAAAAGGTTTAAATTATTTCTTAAGCAAAATTGTCTAGTAAGGGTTAATATACTATTAGAGTACATGACTGATAATAACCCCTGGGAATGAGGTGATCGCTACCATGCTGTTTCTAAATGTTTTCAAAACAATTGTATAAAATATTATATTGTAAAATGTGCTTTTTTTTAAAAAGTTTCTTGCTAATTCTTCCCAGGACAGAGGTTTTTTTGCGAACCAGTGGTAAAAGTAAAAAATGACTTTTAATAAGTATTATGTATTGTAATCTATATTGAATAAAAATGATTCTACTCTATTCTGTGGCTAGTTATAAGCGTGCTGCTTCTACTTCCCGTCAATGTATTTTTAAGTTATGTAATCATTTATCTAGATTCTTTATACCTAAACTACTAAAAGAGAGATTGCTGATTGATAACTCATTTTATGTGCCACTGTGCGCTCGTATTTGTGAATACCACTTAAATGAACCTCACAATGATTGGAATAATTTATACACAAGTAGTAATGATGCATATTTATATTACTATATAAATATATGGTAGTTTTTGCCACAGTTGCTACGCTTGTGGCAACCAAAGTTTTTTGTGGTATTCTATAGGAAGATGTTGCTGCTCATCTCCTGGTATCTTTATTTTACTCTGTTACGACTTTGACGACACCATACGGGACGAAACGCGATGGCAGTTCATGGAAGGGCTATACAATATTTTACATTATATATTTAATTTAGGGAAGACCTATGTTCAGCAGTGAATTGTTGTAATGATGACGAATAATGATCAATAAAACTTGTAATTATTGTTGTTTACTTGACCTGTTTCTACTATGTGCCTTATTATAAATAAAGTGCCTAATTTATAAATAAACGCCGAGCAAGTTGAATAGATGCTCCCGAGCAAGTTGAATAGATGCTCTGGTACCTTTTCGTATCTCTTTCAATTGACAATCTCCTTTTGTTTTTTTTTATAGAATAAGTGTGACAAACAAGCGCACGGTCCACCTGATGCTAAGTAGATGCTGTGGCTCATAGACATCTACATTAATCCTCGTTTAAGAATCAAAATGCAGATGCATTGTCACCCCTGAGGACTAAGATGGAGTGCTTCGTTTCCAGTAAAAAAGGACTCCGGTTCTCTACACTCACCATACGAAACACAGGAGCATTAAGCTACTATTTTACGCTGGTAGCATTTTCCATGAGAGCGTGTCCTACCCCGGTCGAGCCGTATCTGTACACAACTAGTTTAAAACACAAATCCAAAACACGGTCCTGAGCCACCTGCATCCATCGAATTTTTGAATGTCTTACCAGGTCGTCACTCCATATAGAGGGTAGCTGCCCCAACACTGAACTTACCGGTACGAGATTGCTACTCGAGAATTTTACATTTTAGCTTCAATTGTGGTTGGATGTAAACATGCTAATCAATCAACACATATTCAAAGAATGTCCTGGCACTGCACCTCGCGGCCTGTGATACTTATAATAGACTGCTTTAAGAATATGATGATTTCACAATAACAAATAATAAAAATGCAGTGACAATACAGTGTTTCTTTTTATCCTAACACAAATAGTTCAAAACACCTTACATGCTATTTATTTTTCGTGGTTAATATCGTAAAAATCGGATATGTTACTATCCAGTCATTTTGGTTTTAATGATGCTTGGAATGTAAACATGTTATTCAATCAATACATACTAATAACAATGTCCTGACACTGCACCTGGTGGTATGTGTCACTTTTAATACTGCTTTAAGAATGTGATGATTTTACAATAACAAATACAGTGACAATACAGAGTTTTTTTTATCCTAACACGACCAGTTCAAAACATCTTACGTGCTATTTATTTTCTCAATCGCCGTAGAGGTAAAACTCTCAAAACACCCATTGAATAACACTAATTTTACGGATTATACTACTTACTACTTATAGTATTTTTATTCAATGTGTAGTGTTCGCGTAAATATAAGAAATCATTATTCTCAAAACACCCCTTAAAAGTTCACTGTTGGACGCACACATGCACCCAAAACCGTGTTACTGGTTGCAAATGATATTAGATAAATAAGTACATGTGTGCTTGTTTTTAGAATTAGTTGAGCATAGTTTTGGCTTACTTTTTGCTCCACTTGAATACATTTGTAATGTATTCTGTGCTTAGTATTCAATACACCACAATAAATAATAAATACAGTTAAGAATCAATACATCACCACGTCTGTTTATTCGTACTGTTTACTCCGGTACTACTAAAAAAAATTCCATCCACCAAGTAGTACTTAAGATTTCGAAGAACCTACAACTTTTTTATACTTTTTATTATTTACAGAGCACTATCATAACATAGGATATCAATAAAAACTATTAGACAGTCGCCCGTATGGGATTTTAGGTTATAGTGAGATTGCCGTTTGATTGTTATTTTCTCAGTATTCCCTTTATATATGGTACAACTAATATTACTATAGTAATCTAGAGATTATAAGGAATAAATCTACATACATATCATTACGAGTCATCACAGTTTTTGGTGGGCCCATTCTCCATACAAAATGAAACTGTCTCCTTTTTGTACAACAAAAATCAAAACAGGCACCAAAAATAAAATAACCCTATTGCAATCCATTATGATTCATCCGTATTAGCAAGATATGTGAAAAAATAAGCATCAGTTTTTATTTTATTTTACGACTATTTGTGACATTTTGATAAAAAGTAAACACCACTGTTTTTTATTGAATATGTCTGCCTACTTATAGTATTTTTAGAAATCTTAATACATGTTGATAATAGAACAAAAAATGTACCTAAACATGAGCCGGTATCGTTAATTTTGTAGAAAATGGCTAGGGAATATCGTTTTTACAATATAAAAAACTATTATTTTTAACAAAAAAGTTACTACCATTTGAAGATGAAGAACCATCCTATACGTGGTAGTTATTAGCTATGTTTGATTTGGTTTAGTTTTGTCACAAAATGTACCGAAAAACAGCATAATTTTGCCCGATTTGCAAACGCACCCTTAAATCTAGGTTTGCATAATCAATAAACGGCAAGTAACTGTACTTGCGTACGTTTAGTCTTAAAGGGAAGATTTTTTTTAAGCGATAGAGAGAACGTAAAGCTCCAGAGACTTTACGACATGTTTCAGAGACATGGATCCCACAGCTCAGAGTACTATCAGTATGGAGACCAAGATTTTTCACTGTAAAAAGTTCAGAATGAATTCGTGGCGATACCCACTAACAACCGGGAATGGGAGGACACTGTCTGCCGGGTCAGTTAGTAGTAATTTATAATTCCCCTCCAAACAGGTTCCTACGTTTTAGAGAAGTTAGTAGCCGTGGCTTGGTCACCCACATTGAACAAAGAGGTACCCACTTGCGCGTTGGTGGACTGTCTATCTCTGATCTGCGGGAGGAGTGTCCTCTCCCCCTTCCCGAGGGTCCGCTATGGGGCGTCCGGTGGTGATGGGGCCGCGGATGTTGCGTAAACGTTCCCGTGGCCATGAGGTTATAGTTGGTGCGAGTATGACATAACCCGTCCTTGCCCTCGCTAGCCGTAATTTATAATTAACCGCCAATGTATAGTACTTCGGAACATTAATTATGTTACGTGTAATAAGCTTTGTGGTCAAACATAATAGAACACTTTGAATCCAACCGAGTGGTTAATTACACACAACATCGATATAACAAGTAGGTACAATTTAAATGACACGATCGTTATCCCTTTATCGATTGTTGTTCGAGAATAATTAATTATCTATCTGCTTAATGAGATGAAGTTCCCGGTTTTGTGTAATAAATATTTTTAGAAACTATTCCACTTCTGATGTTACAAATTATTCTCAAAGTTATTTAAATAAAATAATGTTACTCGTATTAGAATTTACTCTGAAGGTTAATTGTTAAAAATAATAAAAGTGTGAGAGCGGATGTTTAACTTGCTCTCTTGCTTACGCAATTAATCATTATCAGGAATAAGACAGCGTGCAGTACTACACATTTAGTATAGAGCAAATACAGTTTGACTAACCGTAATATGTACCAGTCACAATCACACATTGGTGTAACGTGAAGGACATAATTACATGATAACACCAAAGTATGCAAAGCAACAGCTACACCACTCCTCTCGATGTAACACAGGGCAGCCTCTCAGCAACACGATCTTCCTTATTTACACTAGAAGAACTACTACACGAATAGAACCACATCACTTGTCGTATTTAGGCAGAATCTCCGTGTGCAGGTAATGTTTTAGCCCAACGGGCATAATAACGATATGAGACTCGTAGAATTACAGACTGACTGATCCATCTTAGTCGACTGCGCGATAATTTATACTGCTAAAACAAGTGGGAGATTATAGTTCCACCTTCAATTCTTCTTATTTTATTTTATTATTTTACCCTCGTTCCTAACAATATTATTTACCGTACGTTAAGTTCAGTAGTCCACCATCTAAAATTAATGAATCGTTTCTATTTTTTGCTATCGAAATATTATTTTAACAAGACTATATTTCAGCGACTAGTTCTTATATATATGTATGTTTTTATACAAATAAGGGTGACCAACGATTATATTATGGTTGTAGCACAAAGGGTCGGCTTAAGGGCGATCTGAAGGGTATAAAGAGCCAGTAAAATTATAGGCTGTGAGGCATTCCATTTTATTCTTCAGTGGCGACAACGTATCTGTAGCCTTCTTTGTTTGAAGTTGGCTACAGGTGTCCATGGACTGCAGTAGCCACTAACCATCGGGTGGACCTCGAGGTCGTTTGTCACCTCAGTTTAATAAATATAAGCTAATTTTACCGTTTAAACCTTTAAATTGACCCTACTGATATATAAATTCATGCAAGTTAGAAATCATTGCGCCGTTGTTAAAATCATTGGCAAAAATAGACTGAAATAAAGTCCAACCACTTTGCTTCGCATTCGAGGTGTGCAGTACGAAGTACGATGAGTTGGAATACATTATTCTAGAATTAAACTATAAAATGAGCATAAACTCGTAATGAATGTGGCTAGCACTAATATTATACAAATATGAGTTAAAATAAGAGAAGTCAATTCATAATGATTTCTTGTATTTACGCGAATACTACACATGGAATAAAACTAATTTTACGGATTTTATCGCGTTTAATTTTAACTTTTTCAATTCCCGACATTTGGGGCACTTTACAGCTCAGAACCCATGTTCACGGGGGGTACTGGTGTTTGACGTCCTGATGTCGAAGTTAACTAAGGCTACTTTCAACTTTTAATTATTAATTTTTGGTCCGATCTACGCAGAACAAGCTTACAGTATCTTGAAGTCTTGCAGTCTTCGCGAATCGTCCTTGGTGGAATCGGTGTTCTTTTGCGAGGATTTGTGGTCTATCAAATCTGATATAATGGTTGGGGCAATCCTGAACATGTTGACATACTGCAGACTTCCCAGAGTGTCGGTGCTTCACATGTTAACAAACTATTTTATGAAAAACGACTGTTTTAACTTATACACATTAGACAAAAGAATAAGAAGTCACCCGTATTCTAGGACAAAAGAAGGAACGCTTCTTTATTAATATAAAGTCTCCTTGGTTTTTGTCACTAACTCATGCGTGCTACAGCGTGACTCTACCACGTAAAGATTTTTTATCAACTATGTTTGGAGTTGATAAAAAATAGTTACCACTTTCAAAATAAAAATTAATAAACCATAGTTTCTCATCAGATGAACTATGTGTCCTTACGAGAAATAAAAACAAGAGAAATAATCTGACACTGGACCAAAATCATTAATATCGGAATTATCACATAAGCCTATGAAATAAGATGAAGAGTTTAAATAAGTTTACTTTGACTGGATTGCATTACGACAAGAGCTAACTCGTGGTCGCCCAGTGTCAAACTTCGACCGTAATTCATTATTTTTCAAACTTCTATATTAAGCAAGCTAAAAATATAAAACTGCACAGACTATTAGAAAGGTACATTTGTATCCACGCGAAATTCACAGCACATTCAGTCAACATGTCTGTTATTATTTGTTGGCACTTGGCAGCGTTTTAAAATTCTTTGGTGATAGTCTCTACTCTGTGTGACTGTTTGACCACAGGTTATTATGCGCTTCTTATTAGCATCAACCAAAACAAACAACTTGAACAATAAATCATGGAAGAAGTTCTGTACGCGCTTAAAACTATTAAAAAGGAACTAAAAAGGAACTAGATGAGCAAAGACTGGAAATCCGGGAAACCGGAAAAAATGTTACGGAGCAAGTCACACAGAACATTAGCAGTATGTTCGAAGAAAAATTCTTGGCGTGGGAACACAAACATGAAAAATTAAAAGAAATAGTGGAAAATCAGGAATCCAGGATCTACTTTCTGGAAAAACAAGAAAGGAAAAGAAATTTGGTATTTTTCGGTATTGAGGAGACTGAAACATCATATGATAGTCTGAAAAAAAGTTATTAAATGGGTGGAACAATATTTACATATCAAACTGACCTACAGCGACATACAGAAGTTAAAAGAATAGGAAAGAAGACAGAAAGATCACGCCCTATAGTGGTAACTTTCTTAACACTAGGCAGAAAAATAAAAATTATGAAACAAAAGTGCTAAAAGATACTACTACTTTAAGGAAGATTGTCCAAAACAAGTACTCGAGAAGAGGAAGGAACTAAAAGTACAGCTTCAACTGGAGAGAGAGAAGGGAAACACAGCCGTAATTAAATATGACAAGTTGATAATATCTAGAAACATCACGAAGCGAAAACAACCTACTTCACCTGAAAATGTCCTTGCATCAAGTACTGAGAGTAACACACATACACAAACAAACAAAAAGAACAAAATACAACAAGCTGATGTATCGGTCAAAAGGTCAAACAGTGTCTCAGTAGGACTCATAAAACCGGGTATACTAGGCTTCCTAACCAATAAAAATACAACAAACGCGAACAATAACCAAAACAAACAACCATAACAACCAAGCCCCTCCTCCTACACAGAGCCTACAAAGGAACAAACAAAAGCAAGAAACATACATCATCTTCCAACCCGGCTGGTCACCGTGGAAGATTACGACCAAAACCCTCAATAGATAAAAACCACAGTTAAGAAGAACAAAAAATAGTAAAAAACATTACCAACTACAGATTGCAACATACAATGTCCGAACCTTAGCGTCACACGATCGCCTATTACAACTAGAAGAATCAATAAAATATATCAAGTATGACAAAATTGGAATTTCGGAACTAAGACGGACAGGTAATAGAATAGAAGAACACGAGAAATTTATATTATGCTACGTTGGGTATACTCCAGGCAAATACGGGGTAGGCTTTATAATAAACAAATCACATAAAACCAGTATAGAGAGTTTCATTGGCATATCAGAACGGGTCGCAGTAGTGAACTTAAATATTCAAGGTTATATGCTAACCATCATACAAGTATATGCACCAACTGAAGCTGCAAGCGAGTTCGAAATAGATGAATTTTACAAAACAGTCGACAAAGCATTAGAGACCACACATAAGACCATTATACTAATGGGAGACTTTAATGCAAAGATAGGAGTTACCAAGAAAGAAGAACATTTGGTAATGAAACAATTTGGTTATGGCACAAGAAACGACAGGGGACGGAAACTTGTGGACTTTGCATTAGAACACAAATTAACAATAATAAATACATGTTTCAGAAAGAAGCCAAACAGAAGGTGGACATGGAGTTCTCCAAACGGTGAATACAAAAACGAAATAGACTACATACTGTCCAATCAACCTAGAATTTTTAAAGATATTAGTACTATGAACTTAAACTACCCGTCAGACCATAGGCTAATCAGAGCATCGGTAAAACTCTAAACCAAAGAAAAGTAGAATCAAATTTGCAAAAAAACAAGTAAACCAACTAAGGACTGAAGAAGAAATATACAAACATAACTTGTCAAAAATGCTGTTAGATTCACCAGTTCGCCATGAAAACACATCAATACAAAGCCAGTATGATAATATAACAAACTCTATCATACGCAGTTTAAGACTAGCCCGAGTAACGGGAGATGAACAAAATCGCCATAAGATTTTCACGACACGAACAGCAGCTCTATTACAAAGAAGAATAGAATTACAGAAAACAAAACATAAAACACGCTCTATGAAAAAAGAACTCGCCGCACTCTACAAACTAGTCAATAAATATATTAAACATGACTACGCAAAATACAGACAAAACACAATAGAAAGACATCTTCATATCACCGGAAGTACAAAAAAGGCCTTCAATGACCTCAGAACTAACAATACTTGGATCGAAGAGGACACAGACTCGAACAAACGCTTAGACATCATTACTATAGCAACCGATGTTTATAAAACACTATACAGTGATATGACCCAAACAACTACTAGTCAAAACAATTATACCAGGCATTGCAGTGAAAAGAACATTAAATCAATAGATGAAATAGAAATAACAGAAGCAATTAAAAAAACTAAAACTAGAAAAATTCCCCTGGATCAGACAACATCAAAAACGAAGCAATAAAGATAGCACAGGAAATCTTGGCCACTCCACTAGCTGAGCTATTCAATGTAATATTACAAAATTCTGAAGCACCTACACAATGGTCCGAATCAATATTATCCTAATATATAAGAAGGGCGATCCAAACACATAGGAACTATAGACCAATAAGTTTGCTACCGAGTCTATACAAGCTATTCTCCGCCATAATCAACGCAAGAATCAGTCCTATAATTGACGCTAGACAACCTATAGAAGAAGCAGGTTTCAGAAAGGGGTTCGCTACAGTAGACCACATACACACCCTTGAGTTAATTATAGAGAAGTATCAAGAGCAACAGAGACCCTATATCTCGCTTTTGTCGACTATCAAAAGGCCTTCACGGTATTAACACACAAGTATATGGGAAGCTTGGAAGAACAAGGGTGGACGAAATATATAAGGTCATCAAAAGCATATATAACGCCAAAATAGGCAGAATAAAGTTAGAAACTTTGGGTAAGTTTCCCATAAAGAGGGCGTAAGGCAGGGAGACCCGCTATCCCCAAAAATATTTATAGCCATTCTTGAAACCATCATTAACAAGCTAGACTGGAACAAACTAGGGATCAACAAACAAGGTGCCTTCTTAAGTCACCTGAGATTCGCAGATGACATAGTGATACTATCAGAGACCAGCTCACAACTTCAGTTCATGATCAATTCATTACAAGTAGCTAGGGCAAAAGTTGGATTAGAAATCAATTTCAATAAAACCATGATTATGACAAATAGTCATAAAATACCAATAACTATTCATGAAAAACTGTTAGAATACACAGAAACATACATATACTTGGGAAAAACAATCAGTTTTGACAGAAAAAACAACGACATAGAAATAGAAAGAAGAGTACAACAAACATGGAACAAATACTGGAGTCTAAAGGAGATTTTCAAAAGTAACATGCCAATAAGTATAAAAACTAAGACCATGAACTCTAGTCTCTTACCGTGCTTAACATACGGATGCCAAACATGGAAATTTACGGCCAAAGTCAAGCAAAAAATCACCACCTGTCAGCGAGGAATGGAGCGAAGCATGCTCAAGGTAAAGAAAATCGACAAAATACGACACACAAAAATAAGAGCAATTACGAAAGTCACAAATGCCTTGAGCTATGCACGAAAGCAAAGTGGAAATCGGCAGGCCATGTGGCAGGCTACAGACCAGAGATGGACCATAAGAGCAACCCTATGGAAAGGTCCACAAGGAAAAAGAAACAGAGGAAGACCAATAACAAAAAGAACCGCTGGCTCAAACTGGAGCCAAATAGCACAAGACAGAGACAAATGGGCATCTTTGGAGGAGGCCTATACCCAATCTGGGGTCCTAGCAATAAATAATACTAGTAAAATAATACTAATAAATAATACTAACAAATAATTTAAGTATATTAATAAACTAATTAAAGACACTAACCCATTAACATAAAACTACTAGAATTAAGAACTCGATATTGCAAGGAATAAAGGCTTTTTTATTTTTATTTTATTATTTATTTATTAGCATCAACCAAAGCATCAACATAAACAAACGACAAAATATTATATGTTTGACATTGGCACTATGAACGAAAAAAATTTTTTATTCAATGTATTTGTAACAAATGTTAGCGTTAGTGTTTGGCACGGCTCTTAGCCTTACTGCTCGCCTCTGCTTCATGGCACTCTCGCAGATTACTTGCCTTCTTCTCGACTCACCGCAGACTACAAGGTAATCCCTGGCACTTGTACATTTATCGACAACTAGACTGCACCATCGACCTCCGATCTAGCAGAGGGGTGATGTGGCGGCGCTGTCGTCGCGCCACAAGCGAAATGCACGAAAGCCTAAATCACGCTATCTAAGTTCCAAAGTACTTATATAGAATAGCTCCGAACTTTCACATGGAGCGTTGGCCGCTCCCCGGGCTGATCAGCCGGGTGAGAGATCTTCACTTTTCCTCCCACGTCCAAAGGTATGAAAAAATTACTTGTGCCATTTGTTCTAGAAATTATCATTTCGTGAGGTCCGCGCGGTGTTTCTTAGTATCTAAACTATAATCGAGATATGTTTCCACTAAGACAATAAGGCGGGTATTTTCTTACTCAGACTTCAATAGACAAGTAAACTCAGCCAGTGTTCTTGACACTATACAGCGAGGTAAGACTCAAGCTTGTTTTTTTTAATTATACAAATTATAGCATATGTTAGTTAATTAAAACTATTTAAAACTTAATTTTATATGTTTTCAATCATGTTGATATACTGCATTCAACTACTGTTCTTACTGTTTTCATTAGCTTTAAAATAAAGCACATTTTACTGAGTAAAGGTAACATTTCAAAATATATACCTACTTACATTTTGAGCATACGAAACGCTAAAATGTCCTTTGCAGTGCAGTGACCGTAGCAAGAGTTGGGAACATAAATTTTGTAACTTTGTTGCAAATTAACGAAGTATTGTTTTTACTGTATTTTGTTCGTAGAAAATACTGTAACATTGTTTCCAAGTAAACGTATTTCCTACAAACGTAGGTTATGTAGAAAATTATTTTCGTTTGCTTCATTTGTTTCTTCTTTGTATTGTTACGTTTTAAAAATATCGATACCGATAACCGAGACCCTTTTTACCGGAAAGTAGGCATTCCATCTTATTCCTCAGGGGTGAAAATGTACCTGCATTTTGATAGACGATAGATGTAGATGTCTATGGGCCACACCATACACTTACCATACACTAACTACTATAATAATATGTATGTGTACTATATAATGTACATGATCAACATGTCGGAGGATATAGAATAATTTTTAAAAAAAACCTAACCTAACCTAACCTAAGTACATGGCACGAAAAACTTATTTTGGACTTTCTCAATAGCTTCTTTGTATACTTTATAGTAGGGATTCCATATAAGTACAGCATATAGCTGAACGAACAAGAGTTTTATAGAGGTATAAGTATGTGGTTGTTCAGTAGTCAGTAGAAGATCTCATTACAAACCGGTACATTTTAAAAACTTGTTTGACCATTTTATCAATATGGATGCTTAGTTGTAGCTTAGAGTCCAACTGAATATTTAAGAGTCGCTCAGACAAAATTTAAGAAATTAATATATTAACTTTGGCCTCTCAATACATTTATGAAAATGTAATGTACGTACACAAAAATAAAAGTAGTTATACAAAAATAAGTGATATTCATTCTGTAAATACTAGGAACAAACACAAGCTAGTAGTACCAGTTACTCAACTCCACCGAGTCAGTAATTCATTCTTGGGGCGATGTATACGCTTTTACAACAAAATCCCAGAAAATATACAAAATTCGACCTGCTCAAAATTCAAAAACTTTATTAAACATAGTTTGTATAAAAAGGGTTATTATAATATTAAGGAATTTATGGATGATAATAACCCCTGGAATGAGGTGTTCGCTGCCAGGCTGTTTCTAATTTGTTTTGTGTGGTTAATTGTGTAATATACATGATTGTAAGCTGTTATTTTAAAAAAAGTCCCGCTGGGTTTCTTGCTGGTTCTTCGTTTATAAACTACTGCCTCGTGCAGCAAAATTTCATAAGGAATTGCATGAGATATTTAACAGAAGAAAAGCCGAAATTACAAAGTATTTTTCCGGACGTAGAAGCAGCATACGCATCCTAAAACATATTAACTTAACGCCAGTATTGGTACAAATTTTACCGGTCATGGAGGCTTTGCAGATTATTTGTTCAGAGAAGTTTGGGGTTGGTTGTGACAACAACCAACCCCAAACCTATAGTATACACTGCCCTCAATTTTGCGAAAATAGAACAGACGTGGAACTGCAAATAGGATTAAAATTAACAAAAAAAAAATACACAAAATGGATAATGGAAGACAAACACGGCAGCAACATTTTCACAAAATATTGTATAACCATAGCAAATAAAATCATAAAACCAATAAAAGTGCCTAACCAAGAACAAGATAAAATTAGTTTAGAATAATAGAATACGATACTTCAAATATAATAAGTACAATAAAAAACTTGGTAAAAAATATAAAAACTAACAAAGTGTAAGAGAACTATAACTAGACATGAGCACATATGTCCTAATAATATATAAGATAAGTACATACAAGAAAAAGAAAAAAGAGAATTTAATTTGAAATAGTGTTCGAAAAAAACAGAACAAAATAAGGAATAGTGATACAAAAATTTAATAAATAAAAATGAAAAAAGCAAAATACATCAAAGTACAGACAAGCCACTGATTTCGAAAAATGTGGTTCGTATAATACACAAAAATAAAAGAAGAAGAAAAAAGGAAAATAGAAAAACTATATTAAGATAATGTGAAAATAAAATTTGTATATATATATATATATATATATATATATATATATATATATATATATATATATATATATAAAAAAATATTCAATGTATTTGTAACAAATGTTAGCGTTAGTGTTTGGCACGGCTCTTAGCCTTACTGCTCGCCTCTGCTTCATGGCACTCTCGCAGATTACTTGCCTTCTTCTCGACTCACCGCAGACTACAAGGTAATCCCTGGCACTTGCACATTTGTCGACAACTAGACTGCACCATCGACCTCCGATCTGAGCAGAGGGGTGATGTGGCGGCGCTGTCGTCGCGCCACAAGCGAAATGCACGAAAGCCTAAATCACGCTATCTAAGTTCCGAAGTACTTATATAGAATAGCTCCGAACTTTCACATGGAGCGTTGGCCGCTCCCCGGGCTGATCAGCCGGGTGAGAGATCTTCACTTTTCCTCCCACGTCCAAAGGTATGAAAAAGGTACTTGTGCCATTTGTTCTAGAAATTATCATTTCGTGAGGTCCACGCGCGGTGTTTCTTAGTATCTAAACTATAATCGAGATATGTTTCCACTAAGACAATAAGGCTGGGTATTTTCTTACTCAAAGACTTCAATAGACAAGTAAACTTAGCCAGTGTTTTTGACACTATACAGCAAGGAGTAAGACT
The DNA here is from genome assembly GCA_029286625.1 of Parnassius orleans. Taxonomy (NCBI): domain Eukaryota; kingdom Metazoa; phylum Arthropoda; class Insecta; order Lepidoptera; family Papilionidae; genus Parnassius; species Parnassius orleans. Next base: position 3,089,712 of record JAGSMP010000118.1, on the reverse strand, counting down.
CAAGCTTGTTTGTTTTTTTTTTTTTAATTATACAAATTATAGCATATGTTAGTTAATTAAAACTATTTAAAAACTTAATTTTATATGTTTTCAATCATGTTCATATACTGCATTCAACTACTGTTCTTACTGTTTTCATTAGCTTTAAAATAAAGCACATTTTACTGAGTAAAGGTAACATTTCAAAATATATACCTACTTACATTTTGAGCATACGAAACGCTAAAATGTCCTTTGCAGTGCAGTGACCGTAGCAAGAGTTGGGAACATAAATTTTGTAACTTTGTTGCAAATTAACGAAGTATTGTTTTTACTGTATTTTGTTCGTAGAAAATACTGTAACATTGTTTCCAAGTAAACGTATTTCCTACAAACGTAGGTTATGTAGAAAATTATTTTCGTTTGCTTCATTTGTTTCTTCTTTGTATTGTTACGTTTTAAAAATATCGATACCGATAACCGAGACCCTTTTTACCGGAAAGTAGGCATTCCATCTTATTCCTCAGGGGTGAAAATGTACCTGCATTTTGATAGACGATAGATGTAGATGTCTATGGGCCACACCATACACTTACCATACACTAACTACTATAATAATATGTATGTGTACTATATAATGTACATGATCAACATGTCGGAGGATATAGAATAATTTTTAAAAAAAACCTAACCTAACCTAACCTAAGTACATGGCACGAAAAAACTTATTTTGGACTTTCTCAATAGCTTCTTTGTATACTTTATAGTAGGGATTCCATATAAGTACAGCATATAGCTGGGAACGAACAAGAGTTTTATAGAGGTATAAGTATGTGGTTGTTCAGTAGTCAGTAGAAGATCTCATTACAAACCGGTACATTTTAAAAACTTGTTTGACCATTTTATCAATATGGATGCTTAGTTGTAGCTTAGAGTCCAACTGAATATTTAAGAGTCGCTCAGACAAAAATTTAAGGAAATTAATATATTAACTTTGGCCTCTCAATACATTTATGAAAATGTAATGTACGTACACAAAAATAAAAGTAGTTATACAAAAATAAGTGATATTCATTCTGTAAATACTAGGAACAAACACAAGCTAGTAGTACCAGTTACTCGACTCCACCGAGTCAGTAATTTATTCTTGGGGCGATGTATACGCTTTTACAACAAAATCCCAGAAAATATACAAAATTCGACCTGCTCAAAATTCAAAACTTTATTAAACATAGTTTGTATAAAAGGGTTATTATAATGTTAAGGAATTTATGGATGATAATAACCCTGGGAATGAGGTGTTCGCTGCCAGGCTGTTTCTAATTTGTTTTGTGTGGTTAATTGTGTAATATACATGATTGTAAGCTGTTATTTTAAAAAAAGTCCCGCTGGGTTTCTTGCTGGTTCTTCCCAGGACAGAGGTTTTTCGAACCAGTGGTAATTAGACAAAAGAGTGACTTTCAATAAGTATTATTTATAATCTATATTGAAAAAAAAAGTTTCTGTTTCTGTTTCTGTTTCTGTTTCTGAATCCCCAAATCCCTTAAGTCTGTCACTCTGGTCAAGGACTTTTTACAGAGGATGTAATTAAAATGGACAATATTTTTCTTTTTTGTAAAGTTTATGTAGTGACATTTCGGAATGCTCTTTTCTAATTTATTAATGTTGCAATATGTTATCAATCTGTCAAGGTCGCTTTGGAAAGATATACAGTCTTCTATATTTTTAATAGTTTTGTAGGCTAATAGTAATAGTGTAAATTCTGAACAACTTCACCGATTGAGGTGATATTCACACAACATACTAATCATTTTATCGACACAATGGTTCATTGCTATGCTAGGATCCCATAGGTGGCACTGCAATCAAGTTATTAACCAATTCTATATTCATGAACCAAAATGACGCATAATGACAATATAAGTATATTTGGTTTTTGTGGTAGTTATCAAAAATAAAAGAACATTATTGTAAATGAGAAAAAAAGAAAAAAAAATATATATATATATATATATTTTACAGACGGATTGATCAGACGTTTCGTACCTTTGACGCTTTTTTATAGAATAAGGGTGACAAACGAGCATACAGTCCACCTGATGGTAAGTGGATGCTGTGGCCCATAGACATCCACGTCTATCCTCGATTAAGTATCAAAATGCAGATGCGTTGTTACCTTAGGACTAAGATGGAATGCGTCGTTTCCAGTAAAAGGGTCTTCGGATCTCTACATGCACCATACAAAACACAGCAACATTAAGCTGTTAAAGTTTCTGTGAGAGCGTGGCCATTCCCCGGTCGAGCGGACCCATTCGTGCTACAACTATATGCAGCTGCAGCATGGCTCTACCACGTCAAAACGCTTCTCCCAGATGCTGGCCGGGCGTTAACGGGATTGTTCGAACGCCTTCTAGTCTATCTGACATGTTGCCTATACAACCAGGAACGAAATGAGGTGACGGATTCTCTTATGCCACCATCACACGCCCAATATAAAGATATATATTTTAAGATAATATATTTACACAAATCCTACACATTGGACGAAATCAACTTTAACGGATTTTATCACGCTCATTTTAATTAGGTTAAAAAAATATCAGTAAAATTTGGTATAATTCAACGAGTGAAAGGTTTGTCATGGTGGTTTATCCGAATCCAGCATTTTTACACGGATAATTGTTCGCACGATTATTTCTTTTTAAGTGCATCTTCATTAATTAATTAATTATAGCCTATCAAAATCCATTGCTGGACAAAAGCCTCCCCACAGATTCCCTCATAATGTAGATATTTGCCATAGTTGCCACGCTTTACAGGCGGGTTCGTAACCTCAGTTTTTTATTTTCCAGTTGTTATTAGGAAGACGCTGCTGCCCATATCCTGATTTACTTCTCTCTTAAGCGATTCTATTATCAATAAAATAAAAGTGTTATTTTTATTTCCTGGTATAAATTCAGATATCCGTAAAATTCAGCACAGTTCACTAGAAATTGTTTGGCACTGCTCCAAATACCTTGGTTACCTTGCTGAATAATGTTACGCTACCAATGGATACTAATTACGAACACTTTCAATATATAACTCTGTACATTTTAATATCTGAATCTGTTTCTTTTGAAATTTTAATAGCTAATCATGAGAATGGAGGAATAAATAAATAGTTTTAACTAACTCATGCGATAACAAGTAAATTGCAAATGATTGAGCTAGTGTAAAAAATTAAAAAATAATTGAAATTTGTTTGCTTATTCAATTAGATTCGAGGATTACTTTGTCCTCCCCCTCTTCGGACCTTGGATAATTCTATAATGTGCCAACGTAACTTGTCTACCTCTTCTTCCAGCTCCAGGATCTTCTCGTCAGTCCTCAGTGTGCGTGTGTTGTATGTTGCCAGGTCGAGTGGTTTTAGGTGGCAACCGAACCTGCACCGGAGATTCTTAGCACCCCCTGCTCCGCCATTACCATGGTCGCCACCGTAGCCAGGAATAGCGAGGCCACCGGGGACTGGGGGCCGTCTCTTCGTAACTTTCATCATGGGGGGATATTTACCATAGTTGCCACGCTTGGCGATCGGGTTGGCAACCGCAGTTTTTTTAGTATAATATTGCTAATAATATTTTAATAAATACTTGCGACTGTTACAGTAATGTTACTTTGGTTTGAATGTCTGTATATTTTGCGGATTGAAGTAACTTTTTATGGGACAGTAGTAGTACAGTAGTAGTAGTTAGTGTATGGTAAGTGTATGGTGTGGCCCATAGACATCTACATCTATCGTCTATCAAAATGCAGATACATTTTCACCCCTGAGGAATAAGATGGAATGCCTACTTTCCGGTAAAAAGGGTCTCGGTTATCGGTATCGATATTTTTAAAACGTACAAAGAAGAAACAAATGAAGCAAACGAAAATAATTTTCTACATAACCTACGTTTGTAGGAAATCGGTTTACTTGGAAACAATTTTACAGTATTTTCTACGAACAAAATACAGTAAAAACAATACTTCGTTAATTTGCAACAAAGTTACAAAATTTATGTTCCCAACTCTTGCTACGGTCACTGCACTGCAAAGGACATTTTAGCATTTCGTATGCTCAAAATGTAAGTAGGTATATATTTTGAAATGTTACCTTTACTCAGTAAAATGTGCTTTATTTTAAAGCTAATGAAAACAGTAAGAACAGTAGTTGAATGCAGTATATCAACATGATTGAAAACATATAAAATTAAGTTTTTAAATAGTTTTAATTAACTAACATATGCTATAATTTGTATAATTAAAAAAACAAGCTTGAGTCTTACTCCTCGCTGTATAGTGTCAAGAACACTGGCTGAGTTTACTTGTCTATTGAAGTCTTGGAGTAAGAAAATACCCAGCCTTATTGTCTTAGTGGAAACATATCTCGATTATAGTTTAGAGACTAAGAAACACCGCGCGTGGACCTCACGAAATGATAATTTCTAGAACAAATGGCACAAGTACCTTTTCATACCTTTGGACGTGGGAGGAAAAGGGAAGATCTCTCACCCGGCTGATCAGCCCGGGGAGCGACCAACGCTTCATGTGAAAGTTCAGGCTATTCTAAATAAGTACTGGAACTTAGATAGCGTGATTTAGGCTTTGGTGCATTTCGCTTGTGGCGCGACGACAGCGCCGCCACATCACCCCCCTGCTCAGATCGGAGGTCGATGGTGCAGTCTAGTTGTCGACAAATGTGCAAGTGCCAGGGATTACCTTGTAGTCTGCGGTGAGTCGAGAAGAAGGCAAGTAATCTGCGAGTGCCATGAAGCAGAGGCGAGCAGTAAGGCTAAGAGCCGTGCCAAACACTAACGCTAACATTTGTTACAAATACATTGAATTTTTTTATTATATATATATATATATATATATATATATATATATATATATATATATATATATATAAATTTTAATTTCACATTATCTTAATATAGTTTTTTCTTTATTTTCCTTTTTTTCTTCTTCTTTTTTTTTGTGTATTATACGAACCACATTTTTTCGAAATCAGTGGCTTGTCGGTACTTTGATGTTTTTTGCTTTTTTTCTCATTTTTTGATTTATTAAATTTTTTTGTATCACTATTCCTTATTTTGTTCTGTTTTTTCGAACACTATTTCAAATTAAATTCTCTTCTTTTTCTTTTTCTTAGGCGTACTTATCTTATATAATATTAGGACATATGTGCTCATATGTCTAGTTATATAGTTCTCTTACACTTTTGTTGGTTTTTATATTTCCCTTTTTTACCAAGTTTTTTATTGTACTTATTATATTTGAAGTATCGTATTCTATTATTCTAAACTAATTTTATCTTGTTCTTGGTTAGGCACTTTTATTGGTTTTTATGATTTTATTTGCTATGGTTATACAATATTTTGTGAAAATGTTGCTGCCGCGTTTGTCTTCCATTATCCATTTTGTGTATTTATTTTTTTTTTGTTAATTTTAATCCTATTTGCAGTTCCAATTCTGTTCTATTTTCGCAAAATTGAGGGCAGTGTATAATTATGTGCAGAAGTTTGGGGTTGGTTGTTGTCACAACCAACCCCAAACTTCTCTGAAACAAATAATCTGCAAAGCCTCCATGACCGGTAAAAATTTGTACCAATACTGGCGTTAAGTTAATATGTTTTAGGATGCGGTATGCTGCTTCTACGTCCGGAAAAATACTTTTGTAATTTCGGCTTTTTCTTCTGTTAAATATCTCTCATGCAATTCCTTAATTGTTTTATGTCTAATTTGGTTCTTTATGAACGAGATTGGACATTTTTCGTAATTTAAATTTTTTTTTAATTTTAAAGCTGCTTCCTTTGCAAATTCATCTGCGCGTTCATTCCCAGGAATACCTACATGTGTTTTAACCCAATACAGCCCTATCTTCCTATTTTGACTTCTTAATTTAGCGATATCTCGCCTAATTTCGAAAGCCAACGTTTGATATGCTGATTGATTTTTGACAAGTTCCAGTGCAGATCTTGAATCACTGTATATGTAAGTAATTTGGTAATTCTTCGCTTTTTGAATAGCTTGATGCATTGCGTACAGTTCAACCTGAAAGACAGTGCAGAATGGTTCTAATTTGAATTTTTTATAATCTATTTCTTGTTAATTTCTCCAAATAGAGATTGCAGCTCCTACTTTGCCCTCAATTTTACTTCCATCGCTGAATATTTGTATGCTATTTGTATGTTGTTCCTCTAATTTTTCTGATGTTATATTCTATTATGTCAAAGTCAATTTCTTCTTCGCACGCTGGATGCAGCATTTCCAAAAAGCTTACTTTTTCTTCAATCTCCCTGTCTTTAAGTAGATTATCATAAGGTTTACCGCGTTTTGCTTCATACAAATATGCAGCTTCGCGTAACCTTAGATCTAAAGGTAGTAGTCCTAAGAGTATCAAAGCTGCGTTTAGTGAGATTTACAAATTTTTCATGCAAATCCACTCTGCACTGCGTTTAGCTGGTTTTTTATTACAATTTTGTGGACTGCTGGTGCCCAAACGCTTGCGGCATACATTATAACCGGTTCAATAACTGACACGTAAATCGTTCTGATCACCTCGGATTTAAGTCCCCATGAAATTTTTGCTGCACGAGGCAGTAGTTTATAAATATTTATTGATTTTTGACAGATATAGGAAACATGACTATTAAATTTCAAGTTTTTATCGATGATTAAGCCTAATATTTTTATTTCCTCTACTAGTATTATTTCTTTACCTCCCATGAACAATTGCGAGGTTTCATACGAGTACTTCAATTTATTTGTTACTATCATACCATAAGTTTTTTGTGGGGCAATTTTTAATTAATTTTTTAATCCCCATACATTTATGTGTGAAAGAGTTTGATCTACATTTATTTTTATATCGCATGTCATGTGACCAGAGAAGATCAGAACGATATCGTCGGCGAAGGCTTGGCAATACACTCCGCGCTCTTCTAATTCATTTAACAACGGATCTAATAGCAGGTTCCTAAATATGGGACCACCAATCGAGCCTTGAATGCACCCTTTTGTATTGTTTTTTGTAAATTCTTCGTTCGCATATCTAACTGTTACTTTCCTATCTGTAAAATAACTATTTATTAATCTACGTAGATTCACAGGACACTTTATCTCCATCAGTCTATTTTTAATAGCCGGCCACCACGCGCTGTCGAAAGCCCCCTCTATGTCTAGGGATATTACAATACTTATTTTCTTATTTCTCAGATTATTCTTGATGTGTATTACCAAGTCAAAGAGGGAGTCCTCCGTACAGCGCTGTGGAACGAATCCGTACTGACGCGGATTTAATTTTGGAAAATATAATATTTCAGTCTTCTCACCATCATCTTTTCTAGGATCTTACCCATAACAGAGAGGAGCCCTATCGGCCTGTATGATTTTGCTACAGAGTAATCAGTTTTTCCCGGCTTTCTAAGTGCTAACACAGTAGCTTCCTTCCATGGATGCAGAAAGTATGATAATTCTAAGCACTTGTTCAACAAGGCTAAGAATATCTGCTCATCAACGTTTATCGCCGCGGCACAGATGTCCGCTGTGAGGCCATCTGAACCTGGCGCCTTCCTTGGATGGAAGCTGCTGGTAGCAAATTGTAATTCGGTCGCTGTAAATGGAACATCCCAAATATCATCTGTAGTTTGAGTGCACATTTTGTTAGCTTTCATTCGTGTATGATATTGTGTTGGTATTTCGTTTTCCAAATTGTCATCGAGGAAAAATGTCTCCGCCATGTGTTTCACTGATTCTCTGATTTACCCTCCCTAATTAACAGTTGGTCCTCGTGTCTTTTTGATGTTTTCCTGATTACCCTATAGATCCCGTCCCACAGACTTTCCCTATCCTGTTTACTGCAAAACTTTTTCCAACTGTTGATTTGTGCTTGTGCTACTTTTTCTTCGTATTTATTTTTTATCTCGAAATATTGTTCTACTACGTATTGACGCTTCTTGACTGTCATTTCTTTTTTAACTTATTAAGCTCTTCTGTCCACCACGGTATAGTAATTTTGTTTCTAGTTTTAATTTTTGGAATATTCGAATCACATGCTTCCTTAACACATTGTATATACAGGGTATTTTTGAAACGCTCCCGAAAACGAAGACAGTTGATAGTACTAAGGATACCTATGATAATGGGTCACAAAGAAATTCGATCCCGAGGAAAAAAAATCGTCTTTTCACAACGTTTTATTAACTTTATTCACGCTCCATCATGTTAGTACAGTTAATTGAAACGATATTTCACTAAAAAAATCATGAAAATACTGAAACATAAAACCAGCAGTGGAATTACAATCAGCTGAGGGGGTCAATGAACACGCGGACGCTGAATTCGCGCGGCCCACAGCTAACGATGGTACCACAATACCTAATAATTTACAACACTTGTCTAAATACCTAACTTATCTATTTAACCTACTATTTTGCCACTGTATTTGACTCCATCTAGCCACTTTAATTCGAATTCACATGTTAAATAAATCAAATATCTAGTTCGATTCCCCGCTAATGAAAAAAATACTTAAATAAAATGTTAAGAAGGTTAGACTCATGCTTTTTTATCCATTGTGTAGGTATGTTTATTATTCCGATGTATTCAGTTATGTACCTATTAAGATCAGGTCAGTACTAAGTTATTTAAAAAAAATTAGGCATGAAACAGCTTACCGATCCTCCGTGGCCTTATGAGATTCTCCAAGGCACATTAACATGTTGCCGCACTATAAACGTACCTACGCGTTAGGCATTATTAAAACAAAACAAAAAACACAAAACGTAACAACGAGAACAATATCATTAATTAATAAATAACAAGTAATAACGACAATAATTTAATAAACAAAACAATTGAACTATCGCTCGTGATAGTCAATACGGAACTGTCTCAAAAACTAAAATTATTAATCAATCCCGCCAAAACAAATGCGCACGTTGTAACGTCCTTGAAGCATGTGTAAATTCACAGTGCGAGGCGACACGAGGCAGCGTGTGTGTGAAAGGGAAGGGTAGAGTGAGTAGTATACCTAATGCATTGTTTCGTACCGATCTAGATAAGAGTTCGGCGCCCGCGAGGATATTGACCCTATTGTCAGCTGATTTTCTTTTTTAAGTTTCACTGCTGGTTTTATGTTTAAGTATTTTAATGATTTTTTAAATGAAATATCGTTTCATTTAACTGTGCTATCGTGATGGAGCGTGAATAAAGTTAATAAAACATTGTGAAAAGATGATTTTTTTTTCCTCGGGATCGAATTTCCCATTTCCATCATCATAGGTATCCTTAGTACTATCATCTGTCTTTGTTTTCGGGAGCGTTTCACAAACACCCGGTATGTATTTATTGTAGTTTTTAATTTTTCCTTTGATTTTAGTTCTGTTATCTCTTTTAATATTTTTCATTTTAAGAGTTTTACATAATTTATTTTTAAAATCTGTCCATTTCGCCCTTTTGGTATTATATATTCTAGTACTTTTAAAATTATTATTTTCTGTAGATTTTATCAATGCTAGTTTAAATGTTATACAGTTGTGGTCAGAACTTATAATAGCTTTATTTACTTTTCAATCCCTTACTTTACTTAATAATTTTTTGCTACTGATTGTTACGTCTACTATACTCTGATAAATATTCAAATCATCATCAAATCAAATGTGGATCAAATGTGGGTTCAATTCCTTCATTTAATATGTGCATACCTGTATCCTCTATCATTCCTGCCAATTCCTCTCCCCTATGGTCTCCCCTAGAACTTCCCCACCACGTACACCATGCATTAAAATCACTTCCTATTAATATGTATTTTGTTTTTAGTTTTTCAATAATAGTTTTTCAGTTGTGCTAGATAAGGTTCGATTGGTAAACTGTTCTCAAAATAGACCGATATGACTCCTAATTCCCACTTGTTCGTTTCTAATTGAGCAACTGCTATATTCTCCGTTATGAGTGTCCGAGCCTCTATTACATTGATATTTTGATCAAAAATTATTACTGCTGCCTTTACAGGTTTAGTTCTGTTTCTTGAACACTGAATTACTTTTGTCCCTTTTTCTTGTTTTAATTCCCCTAATGCACCAATATACGGTTCCTGTACCAAAGCGATATTAATTTTTCTTTGTTCTGCTTCTATCATTAACTCTTTAGTTGCTAATTACGTCCTCTGGAGATTTGTATGTATAATACGGTAGTCCTGTGGATTTCTTAATGATTCTTCATCCCTGGTGGTCCCATAATTTGTTGTGTCAATTTCAGCAATACGCTACACTCGATCTTGCGATCGCGTCCCATTTCCTTCGGATAGGGCAATTGTCATCAAATGCGTTGTGGTCTGTCCTTTCACTTTTTGCGTGCAAGCAATTGCGACATGTCGGTGGTTCTTTTACTGCCCATAATGGACAGTCGTCTTTAACATGGGATCCGGCGCAATGGCTGCATAAATCCTGTGCCTCTTTACAAAGCTTTTTTCCGTGACCGTACCCCAAACACCGCGTACACTGTACCAACGGTGATTGGTCTCTTACTGTTACACGTTGCAAGTCAATGTGGACTTTTTTCCACTGATGTCATCCTCTGCCACACTTTTGGCCTGGCCCTGGCCTTCCGTAGTTTATCTACTCTCAACCCAGTGGTTTTAGCGTCAATTGCTGTTCTAATTTTCCACTTGTGTAGGTTTTAACTTCATCCTTCTCATTCTCTAAAGCAAACGATGCCTGGTCTGAACCTTTATTTACGTATTTACAGACGTAATTTATTGATTTCACCGAATGACAATATTCCACATTTAAGTGAGCGTTAAATGTTTTTAATAATACTGGATTATAAGGGCTACCCAGCGATTATCTATGGTTGTGCCTTTGATATCAACAGAGAACCCACCGTCATATAGTAAGCGTCTCTTGTACTGCGGATAACCGTCTTCACCAGTTTGAGTTTCCCTTATAAGAGCCCTGCGGTATCTTTTACTGTACATGTTATCTTTCATACATGGTGACTTTCGATTTAAAGTTCCACATGGACCATGTACCATATTACATTTAACGATTTCATGAAGCTCTGGGTCACGTTTGGGATCCGGTATTTCAGCACAAATTATAATGTCGATTTGATCCGGAGTAATACGTTTGTGAAGCCATAAAAGAATATGAATATGTGGAAGACCTCTCTTTTGCCATTCCTTTGAGTACATATAGCATCGCACTTCACCAAATATTTTTCCCTTTGTCAATAAGTTCATGATCTTTTTCACCTTTAGTCGAAACACCCTCGAAATTATATCGTGTCTATCATGAGATTGTTGTCCTTGAAGCAATTGCTCTTTTATCTCGTCCAAGCGAGGATTGCATGTGAAAGTGATAAAAGGATCACTTTCACATGCAATCCTCTAAAATAGGTCATAGCGTCCTGTGTTCTTTCATGCATATACCTAGGTCCCCCCGTAAAAGATGATGGAATCATCTTTTATTTTTTCTAGTTGGTTGGCTTCTGCGTCTTGTCGTCCAATAGCATCTTTAAATGGATGTAACTGTCAGCACCTAATTTGGCTTGATTATTTTTGATATAATTTAATCTCTCTGTTTCTATTTTGGCGTATTCATCCACCAAATATTGACTAAAAAGGGCACGATAGTTGACTAAATAGTTGTCTTCTCCTTCTTTAATTATTATTCTATACGAATAGAAACTTGCAGAAGAGACAGTTTTATTAGGCGGAAACTTAGTTGTGGGATCGCGTTGTGGTATGTTGATTAAATACCCATCATCCCCCCAGCAAAACATCAATGGATACTGTAGCGCATCATATTCTCGATGTATCTCACTAATACGCTGAAGTGAATTACTTCGGCTCTCGAGGATGATGTCCCTTCGATCAAATTGTTCATCCACTAACACTAAAGCCACTACATTTGTGTTGGTTGGCGCATTGTACCTAGAGGTAGGTACAATGCGCCAACCAACATGTTCTTCTGGTGGTATTTTATCAGCATGTATGACAACTTTGTATGACTCTGAAGGAGGGGCTTTATCAATGGCACTTTTCAGATCTTTTATATACGGGTTCACTTGATGGCAGCATATTCTGCAAATGTTTGATTAAAATTGGCTTTAAGTTAGGAAATTTAGAACATAGAATATTTGCTTCTCGATCATTTTCACCTACAAAATATATTTGAAGGTACTGAGCGTCATGTTCGGCTTCTGGTAATATACTTTCAATTAAATGGTAGAGCTGGCCTTGTACTTTAAAAGTCGGTGAAAAACCATCTGCTGTTACCTGTTTACCACCAAAGGAAGTCATCTGGAAAGAGGCATTATATTTAAGAATATTACCCATAAAATGGTCATGTTCTGGGTGTAGATCATAAATCAAACTAAAGAGTGGTTCAGGCAGTTGTCCCAACCGATCAAGTTGCACTTTTCCTTCCATTTCAGCGCATTGCACCACTGACACTTGTATGTCATAGAACCCAAGGCTACACTGCTGTCAGTTCTATAAGCAATATCAGGGTCATACTCCATAGCGGAATGGACCTTGTTTTTCCATAAACGCAATGTAATGTTTTACTCATACCGTGACTGAATTGCTCTATGCACTTGTGGATTCGCAGTTTGGTAATTTGCAACAGCTTACCTGTGTACATCGGGATTTTTTTTTCTGATAAGCGGACACAGCTTTACGATTTGAATCTGGCTTGTTCTGCCTATATCTTTCTTGTGCACATTTTAATTGAATTTTTCTTGTGTAATTAGTAAATGTCGACCTTCGTTTTTTTTTCATATTTTAATGTCGACGATACAGATTTATCTGTTCCGCTGGTTGGAGATGATATTTCACTGGTTACAAAAGATGTAACAGTTAAATGGTCAAGCTCTGAAAAAGGATCACGCTCTTCGACAGGTACCTCCATGCGACACTGTGTAATTTTCTTCGCAACAATAGGGAGACAGGCGTCAAACTGTCCATTAGATAAATTATGGCTAAATCGTAATCGCCTTACTGGACAGATATCTGTCCCGGACTCTGTGTATAGCAGACCGTTTCGATATACTTCAAACCGAAACGGAAATATTAATCCTGCAGCTACCAATTCACAAAGTCCACCGTAAATTTAATTTTTTAACATATCGGCTGAATATTCATTTGCTGTTGAATAATTATAATTATTTTCTTGGGTTCCGTACATTAAAAATGAAAGAGCACGAAACAAACAGGAGTCGTCACCTATAATGGGGACGACAGTATGTTCTTCCATTTTCCTTTAATATTAAGAGTTTCTGTAGTAATTCTTTCAGTGAGAAAAAATACTTCTATCAACAATACCTAATCACAAAGCAAATCGAATTCGAAGTTTGAACAGTGGTTGTAAGAAAGACAAAATCAAGCAACTAATCCGAAACACAAAGCAAATCTTAAACCGTAAGCAAGCAAACAAAGTCGAAGTCTTTTCCCACCTTTTAGGGGTTGAATTCTGAAAGAGCCTGAACACTTGTTTACTCATTTTATGATAGGAGTACTCCTGTGAAGTTTCGAATAAAATAGTTTAACTAATCTTGTTTCCCCATACAAATTTTCAACCCCATTTTCACCCCCTTAGGGGTCGGATTTTCAAAACCCTAGGACACGTAATTGTTTATTTCTAATCGTTAACCTAAAAACAAAGTTTCAAGCTTCTAGCTCTAAAAATGACGGACTTCCATACCAACTTTTAACCCCTTTTTCACCCCTTTGGGAGCGAATTTAAAATTCTTTCTTAGCGGATGCCTACGTCGTTACAACTGTCTGTATGTCAAATTTCAGCGAAATCCGTTCAGTAGTTTCGGCTGTGCGTTGATAGATGAGTCAGTCAGGTTTGCCTTTTATATATATAGATACATGTTTTGCACCGCCATTTCTGTTTTTTTTTGATCCATTTGGTGGTATGGATGAAAAAAGCGATTTAACAGAATATCCTTGTCTAACTCAGCTTTACTATTTATGGTCTGCGGAGCCTTTGTGCTCCGCAAGCTATCAGCGAGAGCTTCGCCAAAATAATATAAACCCGAAGGACATCAAGTCTTGTAACAAAATAATGTGAAACGCAGAATAATAAATCTAGAAAAGTGGAATTAATGATGCTATGATTACAACTACAAACATGAAAATATAAATTTTACGGGTAGGTATTATTATCGTGTTGGCAGAATAGTCAAGCGTTCCGTAAAATACAATTTTTCATAAATGAATTATTATGCGATCGAAAAATCGCCAGATAATCATTTATGAAAAATTATCAAATTAATTATAACCTAACTAAATATAAAAGTGAAAAAATTGGACTATTTTATTCATACAACTGAATTATTTATGTAGTTTTTTTTTTGTTTTTATCTGATTATTAAAAAATCCTTAGGTATTTTAAAAGGGTTCCGTCCCCAAAAATGTTTGATATACGCTGGTCTAATCTATCGTTTTATACTTGTGATCAAAAATGTCTATGGAACTACTACTAGCACCCTAAAACTGAACTTTACGAATAAACATAATAGCCTAAAAGCAACGCCGTATTTAATTTTTTGCCGCCCTAGAGTTTTAAAGCAAATGGTGCCCTAGTTTATCATTTTATATTAGTTTTTTATTTGAATTAAAATAGTTACCATTTTAAGGTAAACTTTAGTGGTTGAAATACTGTTGCCTTGATATTGGATATAATAGCGAAATACCTATTATATTTTTTATATGATAAGGGTGACAAGCGAGCACACAGTCCACCTGATGGTAAGTGGATGCTGTGGCCCATAGACATGTACATCTGTCCTCATTAGCGAATTAAAATGCAGATGCGTTGTCAGCCGTGAGGACTAAGATAGAATGCCTCTTTTCCAGTAAAACAGGTCTCCGGTTCTCTACAATCACCATACGAAACACAGCAGCATTAAGCTGCTATTTTACGCTGGTCGAGCCGCCCCATTCGTGCTACAACTATACTATTAATATAGCTGCAGCATGGCTCTACCACGTTTAAAATATATATATATCCCTATATTTAAAAAATTTAATTATATTTTAAGCATTCTATATAAAACCTGAAGTACCTACTATTTCCTTTTGACTATCTATTTGCATAGTTATAAATGAAAATTAGTGCAATATGAAATATGAGTAAAAAACCTTGCGAACATTGATGTCATACACAAATTTACGGTTCGCTAAATTTTTTTTTTACTATTTGAATTATTTTGCTCAAGAAATCAAATCAGAATGCATTTAGTGCATTAGTAAAAGCGAGAGATTCATTTCTATTTTTATTGACTAGTAACATGCATTTTTTACATAATAAAACATATAATTTTTATCAGAAGCTTATTAACCGATGCCCTCTCTGCGGTGATGCCCTAGGCCAGTGCGTAATGTGCCTTATTATAAATTCATCACTATCTTATAGAAATTTCTTCCAGTCAAACCTGAGAAACGAAGCGAAGATCTGACTGGTGCATATAAACTAATATTAACCAAATATTTAATTCAAAGTTACCTTGGTACACAATTTCTTGTTTAAGTTCAATATCATTGTTACACGCTATTCAGTTTCTTGACTTAACCTAATTCATTTGCGTCATCTCCAGACGTACGAGTAAGTGGATTGAGCAAACACGGTAGCATCAGCTGATTTGACACAGTTATAATTACAATGTATAATCGAAAAATAAATAAGGAGCAGACGATTTTGAAATAGTTATATCTTATTCATAATGATTAATATATACCAAGGCGAATTCATTCATTCCTTCATTCATTACAGCCTATCAAAATTCACTAAAACACAGGACTCCTCGTAGATTGCACGCATCATATTTTATATACGGACAATATTCTGTATACAGACGCTAGCACACTTCCCACCTAGCCTGCCCCTTTTCAATCCTATTATGACTATTATGACTACATATAATGATTAATGTCCTATATAATGTCTAATGTCAGCTGGACGAAGGACATGCTGTGCACCGCGGCCGTACGTACAAAACTTTATCATATCTATGAATACACCTGTGACCTCGCACTGAATTATTAAGTGTTTGTGAATTGCGGTTAACAGATGGCCTGTTTCCTGTGCTGTTTGGCAACGTAATACAGTTTTGCCTATTATTACCCTTTTATATTTCCGAAATATTATTTCTTCACTTTCATATCTATAACATTCCTTATTTGCCATGTTTGACAGGTGGGTTATTTTCCAATTGTTATTAGAACGGCGCTGCTGCCCATCTTCTTGTGTGTTTCCCTCTGTCGCCTTTTACGACACCTACGAGACAATATGGATTAGTGGATCTAACACCGCAACTACACGGTAAACATAAGTAATACTTATGTATACTCTAACGGTAAACCTAACACGCGATTGGTACTCATTTTTATTAAACTGAAGTAACAAACGACCTCATAGTCCACTCGATGGTAAATGATTACTGCAGCCCATACACACCTGCTACCAACTTTAAATAAAGCAGGCTACAGATGCGTTTTCACCTCTGTAAACTAAGATGTTAGGCCTCACAGTCCGTTATTATACTTGCTAAAACCTTTCAGGTCGGAACACAGCACGCACTATTATTTGGCGGCAGAAATAGCTAAGAGAGTTATACTTATCCAGGCGGATTACGATGGACCGACCTAGGCAAAAAGGTTTCCTGCCACCTAGTAATATTTAAAACCTCTACGGAGCCTCCTCTGTGATTTAGTGACTGTATTTTTTCGCTACGGACTACAGTGCTTTTATTACATCTTTGTCATATCAAATTACATTTCTCCAATTAATTTAAATTCTATCTTTTAAGTAATTTACTGTGCGCAGTCTACGTAACGTGACATGCTATTAAAAATCCTGAATCAAATATAGGGGTTATTTAATCAGATATTTATTATGAAAAGATTGGTTGGGATTCGATATCATCATTTATTTGCGAGATACAAAAGAAGGGAACTCTAGGGGCCTTAAAACATGGATTTTGGAACAACCTTTATCCCGATATTGTCTTTGTGACTTGTTATTTAGTAAATAAGGTTTACGATTTCTTTAGTAAATTGTCTTTAACCAAAAAATTTCAAATTTAAAAATTTGGTATTTAAGGTATTTTTTAAGATCTGACTGTAAAAATTGAGGGACCATACTTTAAGGGCTTATAAACTTTTTTACAAATTCCAGCATTCGTACTACAATTGTTTTAAGCCTACAACTAAATACTCAGCCATTTATTTCTTGAATTCCCCAACATGGTACCTTCGTGCTCACCCAAACAAATTTACAACAAAAAAATAAACTTTTAAAAAGTTATAACCAATTTCAAAAACTTATAAGTCTAGGACATAGTGTATCGAATAATTAAAGCCCCTATTTAAGAAGCGAATGTTGTAATTTTCCTTATTAGTTTTTAATATCAACTTATTTTTTTAAATTTTTTTTTTCTCTCTTTTGAGTGGACCAAATATCACAAATACGAGGTAAGAATTATAATGTCATCTAAATTGTTACAATAAAACTTCATTAATCATTTTCTTAAAATTTATATGAGATTACCCTTGCACTATAATTGATTTAATAAAAGAATAATCATTACAATTGGTTTTTAAACAAAAATTATATGCAAGAACATACATAAAAAATATAAACAGACAATTCAGAACCTTCTCCTTTTTTGAAGTCGGTTAAAAGCAAACCAAAGTTCAAGCTGAGCTTAACCTTAGGACGAAGAAGAATATTAAACTAAAATCAAAGTTTTTAAATGCATCCTATCTTCCTGGTAAACACAATTTAATGGCTTTAAGTTTGGATAATATATTCTTAACACAGCGTCGTGGAACTTGTTCAACTCGGAACTAACGTAAATTACAGCAATGTTCGAGAACATTGGTGGAATCTCAAATGGATTTGAAGTTAGCTATACCTCTTAGGAATTCGACTTTCTCGAATAAAACAGTTGTATAAATTGCTGCAATAAAATTATTAATCCCCAATAAATGTGACCTTGTTCAAAACTGTCGGTGAAATTCACTACATAAATAATTTTAGATTCATAAAATTTTACTATGTTCTTGGGACAAATATTTTAGTTCTTACAGCGCAATGGAGTTCGAGCGATAGTGTCAATGCCAAATGGGTTTTAATACTTTACGCTTCGATATCCGATACCGTGAACTCGATTATCGGAAACGATACTTTGAGTAAAATGTAAATTTTCCGTTGCTGGCTACCGAGTGCTTATAAATTGGTATAAAAGAAAAGTGAACCGCATCTCGGTCTTGCACGTCTTCGCAATAAGGTTTATGTTTAAAAATACAGGCTTAGTATTTTATTTTTAAAATGACGAAACTTTATTACATTTTTTTTAATTTTGGTGGTGGTTTCTAATACTATTTTATTTTGATAAAATAAGAGTGACAAATTAGCACGCAGTTTACCTAATGGTAAGTGCACACTGCATCCATAACATAGCTGCAGCGTGGCTCTACCACGTATAATAAGGTGGTACTATGAAGTTGCTATGTTAATTATAATATAAAGTCCACTGATGGATATAGGCCTCCCCCATAGATTGCCTCATAGGGGAGATATTTGCCATAGTTGCGACACTTGGCAAGCGGGTCGGCAACCACAGGTTTTTATTTTTAGTCGTCATTAGGAAGACGTTGCTGCCCATCTCCTGATATGTTTCCCTCTGTCACCTCTTACGAAACCCACGGGATGATATGGGGTAGTGGATATTCTTACACCGCCACTACAAGGTTACTTTTCCGTGTAAATGTAACCGTGTAGTGGACACAGTTACTTTTTACAGTTGGAAAAATTAAGGAATAAAAATTAGTAATCATTTTTTCCTTTGTTATTGCGATATTTCACCAGCCATGCCATTTAATCAATTATTGTACCCATCACATTTTTACCAGATGTATCCCACCTTTGACGCTGACTAGAATAGAATAGAATATAATAATTTTTATTCATCAAAGATTACAAGTATTGAGTCATATTTTTCTTTTACCACTGGGTCGGCAAAAACATCTGTCCTGAGAAGAACCAGCGAGAAACCTAGCGGGTCTTTTTTTTTCAAAATATAATTATACAACTTCTGGATGTATTATTGCATTATTACACCAGCCATTTTACCATTCAACCACCATCAGAATTTCATAAATTAAAAATTTATTTAGCTAACACCTAACTCTGTTTTACAGAAGCACCCCTACAGGATTATACGGTAGATTTTGTATTCGACATTGCATCTCGAAATATATGTAAATTAGATATTTAAAATTCAAAGGACTTTTTTCGAAGCTTTAAATTCAATTTAATTTATTTTACAGACATTTATTAAATCGCTTCATTATTCCACAATGTAAAATGTACATGTCGTCTTCAATGTATATAAATTCTACAGTATGGTGGAAGTCTACTAACTGCAGGATGTATCTGTCTAACGTCACAGAATAAAAATAATAGTACTACGTACAGAAGGTGCACTCCTTTAATGTTGACTGCTTGCCGACGTTTTAATAGCCTACATAATTATTATTAATCGGATAAATCGCGCACGCAAGCTAAATTAAACTTTATCGCTGCGCGCGAGTTTCCGTATTACTTTGCATCTTTTCCCCTTCCTGCGTCACGACGGACTTTCCGTGCTTACTAAGGGCTGTTAATAAAGAGTAAAATAATATATTGTGAAACGGTAAGTAAGTTACTTAGGTAAAGTACCTATTCTGAGTATGATCGACCATATTTCCGCTACTATGTGAGTTATGTGATGCCTAACGCATGCAACTTGCAAGGTCATTCGTCGGGAATCGCGATGTTTGGCTCGGAAGAAATAGGTAGATAGTGTAAACAACAAACAAACCCGAAATATGAATCCTAACAGAACTGTGATCGTATTCTACTTAGTTAAAATCTTTTAAACAAATTTTTATTTCAGTATTTTGTGTTATTAAAACTTAAAATATTTCAATTACAAAGACAAGTATAGGTATGTATGTAGGTACTTGGATAGTGAAGTAAATTTTTACTAAGTTTTGTAATTAAGTACCTAGGTATTAGTTCTGTAGTTAAATTATTACTTAATTCTTTTTTCGATATAAGTACCTATCTAACAAAAAAAATGAAATATATTCCTTTCATTATTCTCCGGTAACTTAAAAAATGATATATCTGAATTCTTTTGTTTGCTCATTAAGCATCCATCCACGCAACAATTATAGTAAGAACGACGTTGTGCCATTATAATTTATCAAATAGATAGGTAATATACATATATATTATTCTTAGATTACATTAAAACTTTTTCAACTATTTTATCTTAGAATTAAATATTATACTAAACACTAAACAAAAACTATTTCGACGAGTATTTCAACAAGTATTTACAAAAAACTATTTACGTAAACAGCGTTAAAAAACTTTAACATTCAATCGCCTAGAACGCGCTAGCCCCAACTGCGTTGTATCCCTGGGGCGCGTCGCGATTATAGGTAATTATTTCACACAGGTAGCAAGAGTGGCAGAGGCCTGCTAACGTTGCCAAAGAAAATATACACTACGCGAAAAGAAACGACACTTAAGCATGTGTGCACGTAAAATCGCTTGCGGCTATGTGTGGGTGTCTGGATGTGTGCGGGGGCCTTGAGAGGCGCGCGGGGCGTGGGCGGGTTGCCGACTGCCCTGGCCGAGGGCTAGTACGTAGTAGTTCGCGTCTCGTCTCTCTAATCTCACGCACCGCACGCAAGTACAGACTGACTGCGCTTTATACAAAAATAATGCCTATTCATTTGTATATAATTATTCTACCTTTATTTAGTTACAATATTTGTTTATATGTATGGCACATTTATGTTATATGTAATAGTTTTAAAGTATACATTTGTACTTTTATATATTTATAAAAATATATATTTATATGTATATATATATATATATATATATATATATATATGTGTGTATTTATCTTATGTATGTACTTATATACCATTCTATATTTCTATTTTATGGCTTTAATAAAAATAATGTTATTTATGTCGCCAAACCACACACGTTTTTATTGTTTTCTTGCAATCCTGTCCATCCAAAGGTTATCTGGAAGAGATCGCTCTTAGCGATAAGACCACCCATTGTACCACATATCTTTTTCTCATTTTTTGTTAATATTTCTAAAAGAAATATACATACGGCTACGAATTTTTGCAATTGTTAGAAGTAATAATAAAAATTATAAAAGTAATCGAAATAGCCAAAAATATATAAGAGTAAGTAATTTTTAAAGGGTAGTAGGTAATACTAATTATTGCGTACTGAAATACTAAGTGTTGGTTAATTATTTAAGATTACCACTAACTCTCGTGCATATTTTGTTTTGTCGGAAATTTTAATATTCCCCATCTGTAAAGATATTAAATAAAAGTTGATTTAAAATTGATCGTATCTTTCATTACCTAAATACATAAGTTTACATTATATAACATATACCTACTATGTATCTTCTTTGGCACAAGTCTATAATATTCCATTTCGGTTCGGTATCAACCCTAGCGTTACACGCTCCGGCTCAATGTCAACGGCGCTTGAACTCTCACGTACAGAGAGTGTCACCGCTGTGACGTTGCGAAGATAGTGGGCATTCCTTTTGACATTCCAAATTACACTATTGCCTGTCATCGATCGTGGTGTTATAAATCTAGCATTTTAAGCTATTCCTAAGTTTACAGGACTGTACCAAACAAACACGATTTAACTGGATTGTTATTTTTGTTTTTAAATAAGTCTATTCTTACCACTTAAATCTAGCGATAGGCGTTCTTACATCGCCACTACGGGGTAAACAGTATAGTACCTTTTTTTACATGGGGAAATGCCTACGCATACCCGCCTCGCGGGGGCAAGGACGGGTTATATCGAACTCGCACCGACTAAAACCCCATGGTGTTCCACCTTCGTCGCATATTGGCACGGCCACGGGAACGCTTTCGCACACATCCGCGGCCCCACCAGCGCCGGCCGCCCCATAGCGGCTCCTCCTCGGGAGAAAACTATTCCTCCCCCATCTCCTTCTCAGGTAAGGCGCACCAGAACACACGGCGCGCCTTCCTCCACGGCCTCCAACTACACCAGCGCAACGGACGCCCCCGTGTCCGATGCGCGAAGGCCATGGCCATAATCACAATAATAATCATAGTGTTATATTTAGAGAGTATGTAAAAACATATTCCTAAAATTATTTAAAAAAATATGCTCCACAGCTAAGGCTTTACATTGAAGCAACAAAATTAAAACTGCATCCAATAAAATTAAAATGACATGGAGTATAATTAATAGTGAAACGGGCAAGGTCAAACTCCACGCAACTCGGATTTTCAATTGAACCTATTATATTTTTTTATATGATAAGGGTGACAAGCGAGCACACATTCCACCTGATGGTAAGTGGATGCTGTGGCCCATAGACATGTACATCTGTCCTCATTTGCGAATTAAAATGCAGATGCGTTGTCAGCCGTGAGGACTAAGATAGAATGCCTCTTTTCCAGTAAAACAGGTCTCCAGTTCTCTACACTCACCATACGAAACACAGCAGCATTAAGCTGCTATTTTACGCTGGTATCCTGTGAGACCGTGGTCCTTCCCCAGTCGAGCCGCCCCATTCGTGCTACAACTATACAATTAATATAGCTGCAGCATGGCTCTACCACGTTTAAAATACTACACTACTACTACATTATATAAAAAACCTGAAGTACCTACTATTTCCTTTTGACTATCTATTTGCATTATAAATGAAAATTAGTGCAATATGAAATATGAGTAAAAAACCATGCGAACATTGATGTCATATACAAATTTACGGTTCGCTAAATTTTCAAAAAAAATTGCGTATTTTTTACTATTTGAATTATTTTGCTCAATAAATCAAATCAGAATGCATTTAGTGCATTTGTAAAAGCGAGAGATTCATTTCTATTTTTATTGACTAGTAACATGTATTTTTTACATAATAAAACATATAATTTTTATCAGAAGCTTACTAACCGATGCCCTCTCTGCGGTGATGCCCTAGGTCAGTGCGTAGTGTGCCTTATTATAAATTCATCACTATCTTATAGAAATTTCTTCCAGTTAAACCTGAGAAACGAAGCGAAGATCTGAGTGGTGCATATAAACTAATATTAACCAAATATTTAATTCAAAGTTACCTTGGTACACAATTTCTTGTTTAAGTTCAATATAATTGTTACACGCTATTCAATTTCTTGACTTAACCTAATTCATTTGCGTCATCTCCAGACGTACGAGTAAGTGGATTGAGCAAACACGATAGCATCAGCTAATTTAACGCAGTTATAATTACAATGTATATTCTAAAAATAAATAAGGAGCAGACGATTTTCAAATAGTTATATCTTATTCATAATGATTAATATTTAACAACGCGAATTCATTAATTCCTTCATTCATTACAGCCTATCAAAATTCACTGAAACACAGGCCTCCTCGTAGATTGCACGCATCATATTTTATATATACGGACAATATTTTGTATACAGACGCTAGCACACTTCCCTCCTAGCCTGCCCCTTTTTAATCCTATTATGACTATTATGACTACATATAATGATTAATGTCCTATATAATGTCTAATGACAGCCAGACGAAGGACATGCTGTGCACCGCGGCCGTACGTACAAAACTTTATCACATCTGTGAATACACCTGTGACCTCGCACTGAATTATTAAGTGTTTGTGAATTGCGGTTAATAGATGGCCTGTTTCCTGTGCTGTTTGGCAACGAAATACAGTTTTGCCTATTATTACCCTTTTATATTTCCGAAACTATATATAAACTTAGAAATGAGGATATCCGCAGAAGAACCAGAGTAACCGACATAGCCCAAAGGATTAGTAAGCTGAAGTGGCAATGGGCCGGCCATATAGCTCCAAGAACCGACAACCGATGGGGAAGAAAGGTTCTCGAGTGGCAGCCTCGTACCGGCAGGCGAAGTGTATGGCGTCCCTCCACTAGATGGAGTGACGACCTGGTAAGACATGCAGGAAGACAATGGATGCAGGTGGTTTGGGACCGTGCTTTGTGGCATTACGTGGGGGAGGCCTATGTTCAGCAGTGGACTTGTGAAGGGCTGTAATGATGATGATGTTATTTCCGAAATATTATTATATTATATCTATAACATTCTTTATTTGCCACGTTTGACAGGTGGGTTATTTTCCAATTGTTACTAGAACGGCGCTGCTGCCTATCTTCTTGTGTGTTTCTCTCTGTCGCCTTTTACGACACCTACGAGACAATATGGAGTAGTGGATCTAACACCGCAACTACACGATAAACATAAGTAATGCTTATGTATACTCTAACGGTAAACCTAACACGCGATTGGTACTCATTTTTATTAAACTGAATTAACCAACGACCTCATAGTCCACCCGATGGTAAATGATTACTGCAGCCCATGCACACCTGCTACCAACTTTAAATAAAGCAGACTGCAGATGCGTTTTCACCTCTGTAAACTAAGATGTTAGGCCTCATAGTCCGTTATTATACTTGCTAAAACCTTTCAGGTCGGAACACAGCACGCACTATTATTTGGCGGCAGAAATAGCTAGGAGAGTTATACTTATCCAGGCGAATTACGATGGACCGACCTAGGCAAAAAGGTTTCTGGCCACCTAGTAATATTTAAAACCTCTACGGAGCCTCCTCTGATTTAGTGACTGTATTTTTTCGCTACGGACTACAGCGCTTTTATTACATCTTTTGTCATATCAAATTACATTTCTCCAATTAATTTAAATTCTATCTTTTAAGTAATTTACTGTGCGCAGTCTACGTAACATGACATGCTATTAAAAATCCTGAACCAAATATAGGGGTTATTTAATCAGATATTTATTATGAAAAGATTGGTTGGGATTCGATATCATCATTTATTTGCGAGATACAAAAGAAGGGAACTCTAGGGGCCTTAAAACATGGATTTTGGAACAACCTTTATCCCGATATTGTCTTTGTGACTTATTATTTAGTAAATAAGGTTTACGATTTCTTTAGTAAATTGTCTTTAACCAAAAAATTTCAAATTTAAAAACTTGTTATTTAAGGTATTTTTTAAGATCTGACTGTAAAAATTGAGGGACCATACTTTAAGGGCTTATAAACTTTTTTACAAATTCCAGCATTCGTACTACAATTGTTTTAAGCCTACAACTAAATACTCAGCCATTTATTTCTTGAATTCCCCAGCATGGTACCTTCGTGCTCACCCAAACAAATTTACAACAAAAAAATAAACTTTTAAAAAGTTATAACCAATTTCAAAAACTAATAAGTCTAGGACATAGTGTATCGAATAATTAAAGCCCCTATTTAAGAAGCGAATGTTGCAATTTTCCTTATTAGTTTTTAATGTCAACTTATTTTTTTAAAGTTTATTTTTTCACTCTTTTGAGTGGACTAAATATCACAAATACGAGGTAAGAATTACAATGTCATCTAAATTGTTACAATAAAACTTCATTAATCATTTTCTTAAAATTTATATGAGATTACCCTTGCACTATAGTTGATTTAATAAAAGAATAATCATTACAATTGGCTTTTAAACAAAAATTATATGCAAGAACATACATAAAAAATATAAACAGACAATTCAGAACCTTCTCCTTTTTTGAAGTAGGTTAAAAGCAAACCAAAGTTCAAGCTGAGCTTAACCTTAGGACGAAGAAGAATATTAAACTAAAATCAAAGTTTTTAAATACATCCTATTTTCCTGGTAAACACAATTTAATGGCTTTAAGTTTGGATAATATATTCTTAACACAGCGACGTGGAACTTGTTCAACTCGGAACTAACGTAATTACAGCAATGTTCGAGAACATTGGATTTGAAGTTAGCTATACCTCTTAGGAATTCGACTTTCTCGAATAAAACAGTTGTATAAATTGCTGCAATAAAATTATTAATCCCCAATAAATGTGACCTTGTTCAAAACTGTCGGTGAAATTCACTACATAAATAATTTTAGATTCATAAAATTTTACTATGTTCTTGGGACAAATATTTTAGTTCTTACAGCGCAATGGAGTTCGAGCGATAGTGTCAATGCCAAATCGGTTTTAATACTTTACGCTTCGATATCCGATACCGTGGAAACGATACTTTGAGTAAAATTTAAATTTTCCGTTGCTGGCTACCGAGTGCTTATAAATTGGTATAAAAGAAAAGTGAACCGCATCTCGGTCTTGCACGTCTTCGCAATAAGGTTTATGTTTAAAAATACAGGCTTAGTATTTTATTTTTAAAATGACGAAACTTTATTACATTTCTTTTAATTTTGGTGGTGGTTTCTAATACTATTTTATTTTGATAGAATAAGAGTGACAAATTAGCACGCAGTCTACCTAATGGTAAGTGCACACTGCATCCATAACATAGCTGCAGCGTGGCTCTACCACGTATAATAAGGTGGTACTATGAAGTTGCTATGTTAATTATAATATAAAGTCCACTGATGGATATAGGCCTCCCCCATAGATTGCCTCATAGGGGAGATATTTGCCATAGTTGCGACGCTTGGAAAGTGGGTCGGCAACCACAGGTTTTTCAAGTTTTTTTTCAGGTCTCAGTCGTCATTACGACTAAAAATAAAAACCTGGGCAGAGATGGGCAGCAGCGTCTTCCTAATGAGAAAGACGTTGCTGCTCATCTCCTGATATGTTTCCCTCTGTCACCTCTTACGAAACCCACGGGATGATATGGGGTAGTGGATATTCTTACACCGCCACTACAAGGTTACTTTTCTGTTTAAATATAACCGTGTAGTGGACACGGTTACTTTTCACAGTTGGAGAAATTAAGGAATAAAAATTACTAATCATTTTTTCCTTTGTTATTGCGATATTTCATCAGCCATGCCATTTAATCAATTATTGTACCCATCAAATTTTTACCAGATATATCCCACCTTTGACGCTGACAAGAGTAGAATAGAATATAATAATTTTTATTCATCAAAGATTACAAGTATTGAGTCATATTTTTCTTTTACCACTGGGTCGGCAAAAACATCTGTCCTGAGAAGAACCAGCGAGAAACCTAGCGGGTCTTTTTTTTTCAAAATATAATTATACAACTTCTGGATGTACTATTGCATTATTTTACCAGCCATTCTACCATTAAACCACCACCAGATTTTCATAAATTAAAAATTTATTTAGCAAAGACTTAAGTATGTTTTACAGAAGCGCCCCTACAGGATTATACGGTAGATTTTGTATTCGACATTGCATCTCGAAATATATGTAAATTAGATATTTAAAATTCAAAGGACTTCTTTCGGAGCTTTAAATCCAATTTAATTAATTTTACAGACGTTTTTAAATCGCATCATTATTCCACAATGTAAAATGTACATGTCGTCTTCGATGTATATAAATTCTACAGGATGTAGGAAGTCTACTGACTGGAGGATGTATCTGCCTAACGTCACAGAATAAAAATAATAGTACTACGTACAGAAGGTGCACTCCTTTAATGTTGACTGCTTGCCGACGTTTTAATATCCTACATAATTGTTATTAATCGGATAAATCGCGCACGCAAGTTAAATGAAACTTAAAATATTGCGGATAAAATTAAAATGACATGGAGTATAATTAATAGTGAAACGGGCAAGGTCAAACCACGCAACTCGGATTTTCAATTGAATATTAACGATAATTTAACTCTTTCTGATCATGAAGTAGCTATGGCTTTTGAGAAACATTTTATTGATGTTCCTTTTTTGACAACAAAATCATTAAATTCATCTCCTCCTGTCGCCAAATCATTGCTTAAACAAAACGTAAAGCCTTGTTCAAATACTTTTAAATTCCATAGAGTATTGCCAAAAGATATCGTTAAATATTTTAAAACTATTGATGTTAAGAAAACGGCAGACTTATGGGGGATTTCCGTTAAAGTTATTGCATCTATAATAGATACAATAGCACCTTATCTAGCCACAATTTTTAATACAAGCATCGAATCTGGTGTGTTTCCTGATCTAATGAAACATAGTAAAGTCATACCTTTATTTAAATCTGGTAGTACATTAGACCTCGCTATTTTTAGACTAATTTCTGTACTACCAACATTAAGTAAATTTTTTTTAAAAATTATTTTATATCAGATGTTAAGTTTTTGTAATATAAATAAATTGCTTAATAAAAATCAATTTGGTTTTACAAGGGGGCTGGCCTCTCAGTATATTTACTAAAATTTAATGTGTGTTCACAAAAACAAAGATGTTTTAGTAAAAAAAGTGATATACACTCTGTAAACACTAGGAACAAACACAAGCTAGTGATACCAGTGTCTCAACTCCACAGAGTCATAAATTTTGTAAATAGTTTGTAATCATTTATATTGTAAAATTTATTTGAAAAAAAAAGTCCAGCTGGGTTTCTCGCTGGTTCTTCCCAGGACAGAGGATTTTTTTCGAACCAGTGGTAATGTAAAAAAATGACTTTCAATAAGAATTACTTGTAATCAATATTGAATAAAAATTATTCTATTATATTCTATTCTATTCATGGGACCAGGAAAAACGAGCACTCAGAAGCACTAGCCTTCCTGACCCCAGCGGCGGATCTGGTCTATGGTTCCGCCGCCAACCGAGATTCGGTTGCGGAGGGTAGGGAGAGCGGCGCCTCGCAATACCGACACTCGTCTCCCCCCGCAGCCCCACCACCACTGCATCAACGGTGCGGCCCCGTCAGAG
Source organism: Parnassius orleans (assembly GCA_029286625.1). Taxonomy (NCBI): domain Eukaryota; kingdom Metazoa; phylum Arthropoda; class Insecta; order Lepidoptera; family Papilionidae; genus Parnassius; species Parnassius orleans. The sequence goes on along the minus strand of JAGSMP010000118.1, from coordinate 3,060,909 downwards.
TCGCGGAGGATAGGGCAAGTGGCGCATCGCCATACCAACACACCTCTTCCTCCACGACTCCACGTCGACTGCAGCGGTAGGGGGAGAGGGCACCCCTGTAGCCGCAGCCCACCGACACACATCCGAAGTGGGCTCGCCAAGCCCACTCGGAGTGGCCACCTCGGACCAGCCCAACACCACGGGCCAGCCAAGGGGTTCCTCTTTGTTCACCGCGGGTGACCAAGCCACGGCTACTAAGCACTCCCGCCACGACAAGGCGGGAACCCGTTCGGGGGAGGAAACAGTATAGTCTTCCTGCCTACCTTTAATATAAGATTAAGGGCTAAACACTCGCTGTAAATTACGCAACCCGGGTTCGGGTTTTCGCTGACACCAATTATATTGTTGATTACACTTATAAGTGTTGATTACCACGTGCTCGGCGTTAAAGGAAAACATTCACACTGGAGTACCGCTGTTAACAGGGCTAAACGCCGACCACACTGTGCCGCAGAGACAGATAACACTGAAGCATCTTGCTCGAAGGTGCCCGTGAGAAAAGGTGGGTGCTTCATAATTAAAAATGCAGGAACCGCCGGAGGAGAATTTGTAGAAAATTGTTTACCAGCCTTCCAGCCAAAGAGCACAGAAACAGGAAATGGATGCAGAAAATTCAAAGAGTGGTTTATGACCCTTTTACAAAATATATATAACACAATAATAATGGACAACGCCCCGTACCATTATGTCCAAATCGACAAAGCTACAAGAAGCACAAACAAACAAGAAAGCAGATTTAGTAGCATGGCTGCAACAAAAAGGAGTGGATGCGGACATGAATTTATTGAAAGCAGAGCTAAAACAATTAGTAATGCAAAATAAATCACTTAAACATTTGTACTTTATTGATAAATTAGCAGAATAGCACGGGCATAAAGTTATAACACTTATATTAAATTGATTTAAGCCAAGATCAAAGGTTAGTTCTTATAAGTTAGGTTCTAAATGCAAACATATTAACTCTACATAAACACACACGAGATTAAAATATCTTATGCTTTTACAGGCTATGCAGCACGACACGACACCAAGCCACCTTTCACTTTCACATGACTGGGCCATCCTTTGACCGTGAAAAGTGGTGGAGAAAACAAAGTTAATTGTTATGAAAAAATATTGAAAATCAAATAATAATAATAATTAATGTAAACAATGATGGTTACGATGACTAGAAATTAGCAATAAGCAATAAATACGAGGAAACTGATAAATTATATTTTTTGAATTATCTGTTTCTAATTTATACCGGTATTAACCTAGATAAAACTGTAAATGATTACCAACTCTAAAGAATCGATATCGATTTCTCTTAAGAATCAAATATTGAAGATACCGATTAGTGTCCTCTCCTCCTTTCCGAGGGGCAGCTATGGGGCATGCAGTGCTGATGGGGCCGCGGATGAACACCATGAGGTTTTTGTTGATCCGACATAACCCGTCCTTGCCCTCGTGACTCGTCATTTATAATTGACTGCAAATGTATCGTACTTCGCTACATTAATTATGTTACGCGTAATTAGTTCTGTGGTCAAACATTGACAAACATTGTGTTTAATTACACACGAAATCGATATAACAAGTACAATTTAAATGACACGATCGTTATCCCTGTATTGATTGTTGGTCGAGAATCATTAATTATCTATCTGCTTAATGAGATGAAATTCCCCAACTTGTGTAATGAATATTATTTACCATACGCTGAGTTCAGTAGTCCACCATCTAAAATTAATTTCTATTTCTATTTTTGCTACCGAAATATTATTTTAGCAAAACCATATTTCGGCCATATTTTTTTTTGCGCCCAAAGCAAGGGGCTACCCTCCGGGAAGCGGGGGAGGGAGGTGGTGACTGTTCGTAGCATACCACGCAGCCGGCTGCGTGGTTATGTGGGACTCACTATGAAGTGCCTACCCACTAAAGACCACCTGTGGGACTGGCTTTGGCCTGTATGGCCTTTCTGCCGAATCAGAAGCGGCCCCCCTTAGAGAAAGGGGGTTGCACACTAGTTGTTATATAGTTATATGTATGTTTTTATAAAAATATGGGTGACCAACGAGAATCCACGCCACCTGGAGGTAAGTTTTATACGTGGTAGAACCATAATGCAGCCATATTATGGTTGTAGCACGAAGGGTCGGCTTAAGGGCGATCTGAAGGGCATTTCCTCAGAGGTGACAACGCATCTTTGTTTAAAGCTGCTGTAGCCACTAACCATCAGGTGGACTTTGAGTTCGTTTGTCACCTCAGTTTTATAAAAATAAGCCAATTTTACCATTTAAACCTTAAAACTGACCCTACTGATATATGAAATTTATGCAAGTTAGAAATCATTGCGCCATTGTTAAAAGTCATTGACGAAAATAGACTGAAATAAAGTCCAACCACTTTGCTTCGCATTCGAGGTGTACGAGGTGTACAATACGAAGTACGGTCAGTTGGAATATTTCCCCAGCGACATTATTCTAGAATTAAACTATAAAATGAGGACGAACTCGTAATGAATGTGGCTAGCACTCATATATCATATAAAAAAACAGACAAAAGAATCAGAAGTCACTCGTATTCTAGAAAAAAAGAAGGAACGCATATTTATTAATACAAAGTTTCCTTGATTTTTCTCACTAACCCATTTGTGCTACAGCGTGACTCTACCACGTAAAGATTTTTCATCAACTACGGGTAGAGTTGTGTGAGAAATGAAAACAAGAGAAATAATCTGACACTAGACCAGAATTATTCATATCGGAATTATCACATAAGCCCATGAAATAAGATAAAGAGTTTAAATAGATTTACTTTTACTGAATTGTATTATGACAAGAGCTAACTAGTGGTCGCCCAGTGTAAAAATTCAACCATAATACATTATTTTTCAAATTTGTGTAGTAAGCAAGCTGTATTTCACTTTTAACTGTACACTAATGTAATATAAAACAAAGGTATCATCATCATCATCATCATTACAGCCCTTCACAAGTCCACTGCTGAACATAGGCCTCCCCCAAGGAATGCCACAAAGCACGGTCCTGAGCCACCTGCATGCACAAAATACAAAAAAAAACATAAAACTCTACAGACTATTAAAAAGGTACATTTGTATCCACGCGAAATTCACAGCACATTCGGAGGACAGATGGCGCTGGCACACAAGTAACATCGTCTCGTTTAAATATTAGGTCCTTACATATGAAATTAGCGTTTTGTCGTACTGACCACTTTGATCTGAAATATCTCCTCTTTGGTTAAGAATTCCAAATTCAAATTTATAAATTCATTTAGCTGGTACATTTGAATTTTGAAAACAGTCATTCATTTGTTTTTTTTCCTCATTATTTCATTCTTTACAGCCCTTCACAAGTCTTTTGATTGATAATTAGTGATCTTTGACCTCACTTTGTAATAAAATATATTCCTAGCAAATAATATACTTCAGAGAGTGTGCATAGGAATTGCAAGACTTAATTGCTCTCTCTCCGTTTCCATCATCGGATAACGAGACGCTTGGCTTATCTGTTGTCGACATACCACGCAATCGAATTAAACGGTTTGCTTTGTCATTCCAAATGCGTATTACAGCAGTCGATCGGAATAATTTTCCAATATCTGTCTTTCCATTCGATTACAAAATGGGTGTCTTCAGGGCAAGAGTGAATTATTTTTATTAAGCTAAGTCAGTGCGCTTTGCTAACTTCGACTACATCACCAATTACCGAGTACACACTACACAGTCCACCTGATGGTAAGTGGATACTGTGGCCCATAAACATTTCATCAAAATGCAGATGCGTTGTCACCCCTGAAGACTAAGTTGTAATGCCTCGTTTCAAGTATAAGGGTCTCCGGTTCCCTACACTCACCATACGAAACAAAGCAGCATTGAGCTGCTATTTTACGCTGGTAGTCTGTGAGAGCATGGTCCTTCCCTGGTCGAGCCGACTCATTCGTGCTACAACTATAATATAGCAGCAGCATGCCTCTACCATGTAAAAGAACTAGCTAATGCCCAAATATTCAAACGCTGCTCAATTTTAAGATGCCGTTAAGTCTCGTGCTGTGTCTATCGCTTTAAGTCAAAGTGACTGTGACACCACGACACAACCACATCTTGAGTAGCGTTTGAGTATTTGGCCATTACTTGGTTAAATGTTTGATTATGTATTTAATTCACAACACCCGATGTTAAGCACTTGAATACCAGTTAAAATTTGTGAATTTTGTAAATACTACCAAGAACGATCTAATATTACTATTTATTCGACTCCGAACAGCTGACTGTTTAGTTACTGATAATTCCTTCATGAGGTAGTACGCGTACGCCTCATCAACAAAGTTACAGAAAATAAACAGATCCTATCCCTCGAAAAGCTTAAAATTTTTAATTTATTTTATACAACTTGTGCTAAACAAGTTGTATAAAAAGAGTTACTATGCTATTAAGGAATACATAATTTCGCTGCGTATCTTGCTGGTTTCCTTCCGAACCAGGGTGAAAAACATAAATTACTTCCAATAAGTATTCTTGTAATCTATATTGAATTAAAATGGGGAAATTGATTAAAATCCGGTGGAGATCGAACCCGGGATTGTAACTTTAAATTTGTAAACATTTAATTTTCAATTATTAAATGTTAAAAAAACTTTAAATAAAGACGTCTGTCTGAAAGTGTATTTATTCATTAATCTTTATCTAATCTGGTCATTTGCTATTATAACTGAAAATTTTTGCTTTGATACCAAAAATGTTCCAATTTTCGAAATAAATCTAAAGAATATTAGTCGAAACAAAGACCTGCAATAATAACGACAAATAATGGAGTTTTGGACCCAAACTCTTATGCTAAATGAAATGTAATATGCCATACACAAACTCCCCTCTGGAAAACAATCGAACGTAATTTATAACTTTGAAATGAAATACTCCTTTAGAACGATCCGAATATTTTATAAGACTGAAATTTAATTTCGGGGAGCAACAATTCACATTCGAAATATATTAGCCTAACAGGCGACTATGATTGCAATTCTGGCAGCACTTATTCTATAAATATTTCTGTATTGAATGGTACAAAATATTTCTGGTGCAAGTCAAAAACTTAGAGTAATTACATACATAGATTAGAGACATGATTTCCGAACGAATAATAAGTTAAGTGCCCAAATTGAAATATTTTTTAAATTTTTACGTGGTTGAGCCACGCAGCAGCTATGTTATGGTTGTAGCATGAATGGGTCGGCTCGACCGGGGTAGGTCCACGCTCTCATAGAATACCAACGTAAAATAGCAGCTTATTGATGCTGTGTTTTGTATGGTGAGTGTGAGTGGAACTGAGGACTAAGATGGAGTGTCATTCCATTTAGGCCTCAATTGTGACAACACATCTGCATTTTGATTAATGTAGATGTCTATGGACTACATTGTCCTCTTACCATCAGGTAGACTGTGTGCTCGTTTGTCACCCTTATACCTACTATAAAAAATGCGATATTTCTCAACGTTAACGTAATTTTATGAGGTTTTGTCCATATCATAATACGGTATATATTAAAAATGGAGGGCTCCCGTGAAACGTGAAGTATTTTAAAAGAGAAACCGAGCAACATTAAATGTTATAAAAAATTATCTCTTAATTTATTTTTAATTCGAATTTTCATTTTGAAGAATCATATTATATTACTTAAAGAAGATAAATAAAAATATTAAATAGTGCAAAGTACACAAAAATATGTTATTAAATATTAATATGAATACAGGCTAACACTTTTTGCAAAAATTTTTATACTCTTCGAAGAAGATTTTAAAAATATTATAGGAAAATAATATTCGTATTGGTTATATTCCTAGAAGATTTTTATGCTCATAAATAACCTATACGTTATTTTCGTAAAAAAAGTTCCCTCTGCAGTTTTCAGATCCTGCAAGCCATCTAGCTTTACAAGGTTCATCGGAGCACTGGAATAACACTTCCTGTTCCTTCAAACTACTCTCTGCGCTACAGTGTTTGGCGTGGCTCTGAGCCTTACTGCTCGCCTCCGCTTCATAGCACTCTCACAGATTACTTGCCTTCTTCTCGACTCACCGCAGACTACAAGGCAATCCCTGGCACTTGCACATTCTTCGACAACTAGACTGCACCATCGACCTCCGATCTGAGCAGGGGGGTAATGTGGCGGCGCTGTCGTCGCGCCACAAGCGAAATGCACTGAAGCCTAAATCACGCTATCAAAGTTCCGAAGTACTGCGCTATATACATATAGAATAGCTCCAAACTTTCACATGAAGCGTTGGTCGCTCCCCGGGCTGATCAGCCCGGTAAGAGATCTTCCCTTTTCTTCCCACGGCCAAAGGTATGAAAAAGGTACTCGTGCCATTTTTTCTAGAAATTATCATATCGTGAGGTACACGCGCGGTGTTTCTTAGTCTCTAAACTATAATCGAGATATGTTGCCACAAAGACAATAAGGCTGGTTATTTTCTTATTCAAGACTTCAATAGACAAGTAAACTCAGCCAGTGTTCTTGATACTATACCGCGAAGTAATACTTAAGCTTGTTTTATATAAATTAAAACTATTTAAAACTTTATTTTATATGTTTTCAATCATGTTGATATATTGCATTCAACTACTGTTTGTACTGTTTTCATTAGCTTTAAAATAAAGCACATTTTACTGAGTCAAGGTAACATTTCAAAATACAAACTTACATTTTGAGCATACGAAACGCTAAAATGTCCGTTGCAGTGCAGTGACCGTAGCAAGAGTTGAGAACATAAATTTGTAACTTTGTTGTAAATTAACGAAGTATTGTTTTTACTGTATTTTGATTGTAGATAATACTGTAACATCGTTTCCAGGTAAACCGATTTCCTACAAACGTAGGTTATGTAGAAAATTAATTTCGTTCGCTTCATTCGTTGAATACTGGAAACTAAAAATTATTCTCTTCGTACTTATGATGTTACGTTTTAAAAATATCGATAGCGATAATACAAATAGCTAGATAATATCAATTTGGTTAGATTTTAAATATGTACTGTGATTGATATATTTTTTATGGAAGAGGAGGCAAAGGAGCATGCGGCTCACCTGATGGTAAGTGATCACCGTCGCCCATGAACATCTGCAATACCAGGGGAATTGCAGGTGCGTTGCTGGCCTTTTATTAAGGAGAAGGCTCTTTTCTTGAAGGTCCCGTATCGGTCCGGAAAAACCGCTGGCGACAGTAAATTCCACAGTTTGGTCGTGTGAGGCAAAAAATTCCGCGTAAATCTCACAGTAGTGGCCAGCCATCGAGATGATGAGGATGGAATTTCGAGTTCTGTCACAGTAGGCGATGGTGGCATTCAGCAGCTGGAATTGATCCGAACAATTCCTCTGAACACTCCCCGTAGTATATGCGGTAGAAGATGCATAGATATGCAAGGTCTCTTTGCAATGCCAGTGGATCAAGCCGATCGGAAAGAATTTGGTCGTTGACGATTTGGGTCGCTCTACGTTGAATACTGTTAAGTGGAAGGAGCTGAAACTGGGGTGCCGCGGCCCAGAGATGAGAATAGTATATATTGATGTTTGTACATAATATTCTCCAAGTGCCAATGTTAATTGAGTAAGAGAGATGTAATAATACCATTGAACGCGCCCTACTGATTCACGGACGAGCTTGAAGTCGAGGCGAAAGCTCTAATGAACAACTGATTTCAGACACTAATTTCATGGTGACAGGTGTAACAAACATAAATTTCATAAAGAAAAACATCCAGATCAGGAAAAATTATTTATAGGTCATACAAAACTTGTTCCGTATGGCATTCGAACTCGCAGCCCTCAGAGCCGTAACTAATTGCTAAGCCTCTGCGCCACTGAGCCGTCCTTGATCAAAATTTTTTTCACTTTTAATAATTTTAAACACTGGTTACGGTTTAATAAATGTTGAAGGATAAAACTAATCTAAAATGAAGAATCTTTAAGGGTGCGTTTGCAAATCGGGCAAATTTATGCTGTTTTTTGGTACATTTTGTGACAAAACTAAACCAATTCAAACATAGCTAATAACTACCACGTATAGAATGGTTCTTCATCTTCAAATGGTAGTAACTTTTTTGTTGAAAATTATAGTTTTTTATATTGTAAAAACGATCTTCCCTAGCCATTTTCTACAAAATTAACGATACCGGCTCTTATCTTTAGGTACATTTTTGTTCTATTATTAACATATATTAAGATTTCTAAAAATACTATAAGTAGGCAGACATATTCAATAAAAAATAGTGGTGTTTATTTTTTATCAAAATGTCACAACTAGTCATAAAAAAAATAAAAAGTGATGCTTATTTTTTCACATATTTTGCTAATACGGATGAATCATAATGGATTGCAATAAGGGTTATTTCATTTTTGGTGCCTGTTTTGATTTGTTGTACAAAAATTTCGATGAAACCCTCTGCCCCGCCGTTACCATGGTCGCCACCGTAGCCAGGAATAGCGGGGCCGCCGGGGACTGGGGGCCGTTTATTTGTGTCGTCGCTCATGGGGGGTATATTGCCATAGTTGCCACGCTTGGTGAGAGGGTTGGCAACCGCAGTTTTTTTATTGCTTTTGCTTTTATCAGAAAGATGCTGCTGCCCATCTTCTGTATCAGTTTCCCTTTGTCGCCTCTTACGATACCCACGGGAAGATATGAGGTAGTGGGTATTCTTACCCGCCACTACACGGGGATGTATGTATATCTTCAATTCGTGACTTAAAGCTGATTGGAGACCATGTTGGTGCATATTACGTTATTCCTTTCATTTTTTAAAATATTTTTGTTAAGATAAAAAAATCAGTTCTATTTGATTTATTTTTCTTTGTTATAATGCATGTGCCAAATAAACTTATTTATTATTTATTTTATTTATTTATATTCAGTCAACATGTCTGTAATTATTTGTTGGCAGCGTTTAAAAATTCTTTGGTGATAATCTCTACTCTGTGGGACTGTTTGACCACAGGTTATTATGTACTTCTTATTAACTTCAACATAAGCAAACGATAAGCTATTATATGTTTGACATTGGCAGTATGAACGAAACAATAAATGTTTTTATTCAATGTATTTGTAACAAATATTATATAAAAATTTTATCTTTCTGCACTCCTCCATGGTAATAAAAAACATACGCGACGAATATATAACCGTTTCGTTTTTTAAACTTGTTTAAAAATCCCTATTATACTTCATAGTCGCTTTTAATATTCAGATATTAAAAGCGACATAACAGACGCTTTTAATATTCACATATTAAAAGCGACTGTGATTAGGAAGTTAATAGTAGTGAAACGCTTTCCTTGTTGTTATTTGGGTGAGGTTGGGCGTTTGTTTGCTAATTTGAGGACTTTAGTTTGCTACAGCTTGGAATACGCTCGATGGTGCGTTGTTTTCACTTCTCCGCTTTGTTTCGTTTTTTGTTATATACTTGTTATCGTGACTGTAATTTTCTTCGTTGATCTTTGACCTCACTTTGTAATAAAATATATTCCTAGCAAATAATATACTTCAGAGAGTGTGCATAGAAATTGCAAGACTTAATTGCTCTCTCTCCGTTTCCATCATCGGATAACGAGACGCTTGGCTTATCTGTTGTCGACATACCACGCAATCGAATTAAACGGTTTGCTTTGTCATTCGTAATGCGTATTACAGCAGTGGAACGGAATAATTTTCCAATATCTGTCTTTCCATTCGATTACAATATGGGTGTCTTCAAGGCAAGAGTGAATAATTTTTATCAATCTAAGTCAGTGCGCTTTGCTAACTTCGACTACATCACCAATTACCGAGTACACACTACACAGTCCACCTGATGGTAAGTGGATACTGTGGCCCATAAACATTTATGCGTTGTCACCCCTGAAGACTAAGTTGTAATGCCTCGTTTCAAGTATAAGGGTCTCCCGTTCCCTACCCTCACCATACGAAACAAAGCAGCATTGAGCTGCTATTTTACGCTGGTATTCTGTGAGAGCGTGGTCCTTCCCTGGTCGAGCCGACTCATTCGTGCTACAACTATAATATAGCAGCAGCATGCCTCTACGATGTAAAAAAACTAGCTAATGCCCAAATATTCAAACGCTGCTCAATTTTAAGATGCCGTTAAGTCTCATGCTATCTCTATCGCTTTAAGTCAAAGTGACTGTGACACCACGAGACAACCACATCTTGAGTAGCGTTTGAGTATTTGGCCATTAGTTGGTTAAAAGTCAACAATTTGCTTTTGAACGATAATAAAACACCGAATGTTTGATTATGTATTTAATTCACAACACCCGATGTTAAGCACTTGAATACCAGTTAAAATTTGTGAATTTTGTAAATACTACCAAGTACGATCTAATATTACTATTTATTCGACTCCGAACAGCTGACTGTTTAGTTACTGATAATTCATTCATGAGGTAGTACGCGTACGCCTCATCAACAAAGTTACAGAAAATAAACAGATCCTATCCCTCGAAAAGCTTAAAATTTTTAATTTATTTAGCACAAGTTGTATAAAAAGAGTTACTATACTATTAAAGAATACATAATTTCGCTGCGTATCTTGCTGGTTTCCTTCCGAACCAGGGTGAAAAACATAAATTACTTCCAATAAGTATTCTTGTAATCTATATTGAATTAAAATGGGGAAATTGATTAAAATCCGGTGGAGATCGAACCCGGGATTGTAACTTTAAATTTGTAAACATTTAATTTTCAATTATGAAATGTTAAAAAAAAACTTTAAATAAAGACGTCTGTCTGAAAGTGTATTTATTCATTAATCTTTATCTAATCTGGTCATTTGCTATTATAACTGAAAATTTTTGCTTTGATACCAAAAATTTTCCAATTTTCGAAATAAATCTAAAGAATATTAGTCGAAACAAAGATCTGCAATAATAACGACAAATAATGGAGTTTTGGACCCAAACTCTTATGCTAAATGAAATGTAATATGCCATACACAAACTCCCCTCTGGAAAACAATCGAACGTAATTTATAACTTTGAAATGAAATACTCTTTTAGAACGATCCGAATATTTTATAAGACTGAAATTTAATTTCGGGGAGCAACAATTCACATTCGAAATATATTAGCCTAACAGGCGACTATGATTGCAATTCTATTGAAAAACTATAGCTTCGTTTCACATAAAGTGGCAGCACTTATTCTATAAATATTTCTGTATTGAACGGTACAAAATATTTCTGGTGTAAGTCAAAAACTTAGAGTAATTACATACATAGATTAGAGACATGATTTCCGAACGAATAATAAGTTAAGTGCCCAAATTGAAATATTTTTTAAATTTTTACGTGGTTGAGCCACGCAGCAGCTATGTTATGGTTGTAGCATGGATGGGTCGGCTCGACCGGGGTAGGTCCACGCTCTCATAGAATACCAACGTAAAATAGCAGCTTATTGATGCTGTGTTTTGTATGGTGAGTGTGAGTGGAACTGAGGATTAAGATGGAGTGTCATTCCATTTAGTCCTCAATTGTGACAACACATCTGCATTTTGATTAATGTAGATGTCTATGGACTACAGTGTCCACTTACCATCAGGTAGACTGTGTGCTCGTTTGTCACCCTTATACCTACTATAAAAAATGCGATATTTCTCAACGTTAACGTAATTTTATGAGGTTTTGTCCATATCATAACACGGTATATATTAAAAATGGAGAGCTCCCGTGAAACGTGAAGTATTTTAAAAGAGAAACCGAGCAACATTAAATGTTATAAAAAATTATCTCTTAATTTATTTTTAATTCGAATTTTCATTTTGAAGAATCATATTATATTACTTAAAGAAGATAAATAAAAATATTACATAGTGCAAAGTACACAAAAATATGTTATTAAATATTAATATGAATACAGGCTAACACTTTTTGCAAAAATTTTTATACTCTTCGAAGAAGATTTTAAAAATATTATAGGAAAATAATATTCGTATTGGTTATATTCCTAGAAGAATTTTATGCTTATAAATAACCTATACGTTATTTTCGTAAAAAAGTTCCCTCTGCAGTTTTCAGATCCTGCAAGCCATCTAGCTTTACAAGGTTCATCGGAGCACTGGAATAACACTTCCTGTTCCTTCAAACTACTCTCTGCGCTACAGTGTTTGGCGTGGCTCTGAGCCTTACTGTTCGCCTCCGCTTCATAGCACTCTCGCAGATTACTTGCCTTCTTCTCGACTCACCGCAGACTACAAGGCAATCCCTGGCACTTGCACATTCGTCGACAACTAGACTGCACCATCGACCTCCGATCTGAGCAGGGCGAAATGTGGCGGCGCTGTCGTCGCGCCACAAGCGAAATGCACTGAAGCCTAAATCACGTTATCAAAGTTCCGAAGTACTGCGCTATATACATATAGAATAGCTCCAAACTTTCACATGAAGCGTTGGTCGCTCCCCGGGCTGATCAGCCCGGTAAGAGATCTTCCCTTTTCTTCCCACGGCCAAAGGTATGAAATAGGTACTCGTGCCATTTTTTCTAGAAATTATCATATCGTGAGGTACACGCGCGGTGTTTCTTAGTCTCTAAACTATAATCGAGATATGTTGCCACAAAGACAATAAGGCTGGTTATTTTCTTATTCCAAGACTTCAATAGACAAGTAAACTCAGCCAGTGTTCTTGATACTATACCGCGAGAAGTAATACTTAAGCTTGTTTTTATATAAATTAAAACTATTTAAAAACTTTATTTTATATGTTTTCAATCATGTTGACATATTGCATTCAACTACTGTTTGTACTGTTTTCATTAGCTTTAAAATAAAGCACATTTTACTGAGTCAAGGTAACATTTCAAAATACATACTTACATTTTGAGCATACGAAACGCTAAAATGTCCGTTGCAGTGCAGTGACCGTAGCAAGAGTTGAGAACATAAATTTGTAACTTTGTTGTAAATTAACGAAGTCTTGTATTTACTGTATTTTGATCGTAGATAATACTGTAACATCGTTTCCAGGTAAACCGATTTCCTACAAACGTAGGTTATGTAGAAAATTAATTTCGTTCGCTTCATTCGTTGAATACTGGAAACCAAAAATTATTCTCTTCGTACTTATGATTGTTACGTTTTAAAAATATCGATACCGATAATACAAATAGCTAGATAATATCAATTTGGTTAGATTTTAAATATGTACTGTGATTGATATATTTTTTATGGAAGAGGAGGCAAAGGAGCATGCGGCTCACCTGATGGTAAGTGATCACCGTCGCCCATGAACATCTGCAACACCAGGGGAATTGCAGGTGCGTTGCTGGCCTTTTATTAAGGAGAAGGCTCTTTTCTTGAAGGTCCCTAAGTCGTATCGGTCCGGAAAAACCGCTGGCGACAGTAAATTCCACAGTTTGGTCGTGTGAGGCAAAAAATTCCGCGTATATCTCACAGTAGTGGCCAGCCATCGAGATGATAAGGATGGAATTTCGAGTTCTGTCACAGTAAGCGATGGTGGCATTCAGCAGCTGGAATTGATCCGAACAATTCCTCTGAGCACTCCCCGTAGTATATGCGGTAGAAGATGCATAGACATGCAAGGTCTCTTTGCAATGCCAGTGGATCAAGCCGATCGGAAAGAATTTGGTCGTTGACGATTTGGGTCGCTCTACGTTGAATACTGTTAAGTGGAAGGAGCTGACACTGGGGTGCCGCGGCCCAGAGATGAGAATAGTATATATTGATGTTTGTACATAATATTCTCCAAGTGCCAATGTTAATTGAGTAAGAGAGATGTAATAATACCATTGAACGCGCCCTACTGATTCACGGACGAGCTTGAAGTCGAGGCGAAAGCTCTAATGAACAACTGATTTCAGACACTAATTTCATGGTGACAGGTGTAACAAACATAAATTTCATAAAGAAAAACATCCAGATCAGGAAAAATTATTTATAGGTCATACAAAACTTGTTCCGTATGGCATTCGAACTCGCAGCCCTCAGAGCCGTAACTAATTGCTAAGCCTCTGCGCCACTGAGCCGTCCTTGATCAAAATTTTTTCACTTTTAATAATTTTAAACACTGGTTACGGTTTAATAAATGTTGAAGGATAAAACTAATCTAAAATGAAGAATCTTTAAGGGTGCGTTTGCAAATCGGGCAAATTTATGCTGTTTTTTGGTACATTTTGTGACAAAACTAAACCAATTCAAACATAGCTAATAACTACCACGTATAGAATGGTTCTTCATCTTCAAATGGTAGTAACTTTTTTGTTGAAAATTATAGTTTTTTATATTGTAAAAACGATCTTCCCTAGCCATTTTCTACAAAATTAACGATACCGGCTCTTATCTTTAGGTACATTTTTGTTCTATTATTAACATATATTAAGATTTCTAAAAATACTATAAGTAGGCAGACATATTCAATAAAAAATAGTGGTGTTTATTTTTTATCAAAATGTCACAACTAGTCGTAAAAAAAATAAAAAGTGATGCTTATTTTTTCACATATTTTGCTAATACGGATGAATCATAATGGATTGCAATAAGGGTTATTTCATTTTTGGTGCCTGTTTTGATTTGTTGTACAAACATTTCGATGAAACCACAGGCAGCGCTCTGCCGCCGTTGTGAGTGGATACTGTATCGCCTGCCTGATTGCAGCAGCTGAAAAAGATCGCTGTACATACACAAAATATTCGAATTTGATACATAGGTACTTGACAAGGTAAAATAATATTATTATTTTTATAATCACACATTTTTATTATAATATTTTGTTTCACTAAAAGTAAGTGGGATTTATATATATATATATGGCTATTCGTCTTGGACTTTATGGAGTGATCTGAAAGTGTACATCGGTGACTACTACTGGAACTCCTGGACGAGTAGAACTAGGTGTGCCAAGTTTGGGCTCGTTTTGTTAGTTATGATTAGACCTTACCTCAGGACTTGATGAAGTGACCTGATGGTGTACTTTGGTGACTACTACTGGAACTCCTGGATGAGTAGAACTAGGTGTGCCGAGTTTGGGCTCGTTTTGTTAGTTTTGATTAGACCTTACCTCCGGATTTGATAGAGTGACCTGATGATGTACTTCGGTGACTACTACTGGAACTCCTGGACGAGTAGAACTAGTTGTGCCGAGTTTGGGCTCGTTTTGTTAGTTATGATTAGACCTTACTCCCGGATTTGATGGAGTGACCTAATGGTGTACTTCGGTGACTACTACTGGAACTCCTGGACGAGTAGAACTAGGTGTGCCGAGTTTGGGCTCGTTTTGTTAGTTATGATTAGACCATACCCCCGGAGGAGGTCACTCCATCAAGTCCGGGGTATGGTCTAATCATAACTAACAAAACAGGCCAAACTCGGCACCCTAGACTACTCGTCAAGGATTCAGCAGTTGTCACGAGTCACTATCAGGTCTCTTGATCAAGCCGGAGGTTAGGTCTCATAACAACTAACAAAACGAGCTAAACTCGGCACACCTAGTTCTACTCGTCCAGGAGTTCTAGTAGTAGTCGCCAAAGTACAACATCAGGTCTCTCCATCAAGCGGAGGTTGGGTCTCATAATAACTAACAAAACAGGCCAAACTCGGCACCTAGTTCTACTCGTCCAGGAGTTCTAGTAGTAGTAACCAAAGTACACCATCAGGTCTCTCCATCAAGCCCGGAGGTTAGGTCTCATCGTAACTAACAAAACGAGGCCCAAACTCGGCACCTAGTTCTACTCGTCTAGGGTTTTAGTAGTAACCAAAGTACACCATCAGGTCTCCATCAAGCCCGAGGTTAGGTCTCATAATAACTAACAAAACGAGCCCAAACTCGGCACCTAGTTCTACTCGTCCAGGAGTTCTAGTAGTAGTCGCCAAAGTACAACATCAGGTCTCCATCAAGCCCGGAGGTTAGGTCTCATAATAACTAACAAAACGAGCCTAAACTCGGCACACCTAGTTCTACTCGTCTAGGAGTTTTAGTAGTAGTAACCAAAGTACACCATCAGGTCTCTCCATCAAGCCCGAAGGTTAGGTCTCATAATAACTAACAAAACGAGCCCAAACTCGGCACACCTAGTTCTACTCGTCCAGGAGTTCTAGTAGTAGTCGCCAAAGTACAACATCAGGTCTCTCCATCAAGCCCGGAGGTTAGGTCTCATAATAACTAACAAAACGAGCCTAAGCTCGGCACACCTAGTACTACTCGTCGAGGAGTTCTAGTAGCTGTCACCTAAGTATACCTTCAAGTCACTTCACTAAATCCGGAGCTAAAGTCTTATCATAACTAACAAAACCAGCCCAAAGTCCACAGCCACCATCTCACTGCTAGTAGAGGGCTTCTAGTGCCTAGCAGTCGCTGGAGCAGCTATTCGTATTTCGTATCTAAGTATAGTTTTGTAGGTAAATGAGAAAAAAAAAACAATCTTTCAAATTATCAAAATGTTTTTACTTGATTACGATTCCCGCACCCGCAGCTAACCGTGCGTACACTTGTGTGTGTGACCCGTGTCAATGTAATAGTTCGATTCTATACCTATCAATTTTGCAAACGCGTCCTTAAATTGCATTCAATACTAAGGTTTTGTAATCTTTATAACTCCTCCTAAATGGCTTTACCGATTTTAATGAAATTTTGTGTGTTTAATTAAGTTGATTCGAGAATGGGTTAGATTCACAATTGGACCCGGTAGGTGACGCTGTTGTCGAGATCTAGAAATCACCCGTGCGAAGTCATACATACGACATATGTTATGTGGGACTCACTATGAAGTGCCTACCTACTAAACACCACCTGTGAGACTGGCTTTGGCCTGTATGGCCTTTCTGCCTAATCAGAAGCGACCCCCCTTAGGGAAAGGGGGCGCAGGCGGTGAGTAGTCGCTTAGAGGCGCGCCTAACTAAGGCAAATTAAGAATAGAAAAAAAAGAATAGAGAGAAGATT
Source organism: Parnassius orleans (assembly GCA_029286625.1). Lineage (NCBI taxonomy): Eukaryota > Metazoa > Arthropoda > Insecta > Lepidoptera > Papilionidae > Parnassius > Parnassius orleans. The sequence continues at coordinate 3,043,931 of JAGSMP010000118.1, read as the reverse complement.
CGGCCCGAGCCGCCAAAAGGCAGTCCAGGTCGGCCGAAAGCTTGTTGGGGGGGGTCCGAGAGAGATTTTCTCGGCCTGCGGACTCGATAGCGAGAGGGAAGTGGGGCTGCATAGGAAGCTGCCTCACGAATGAGATGATTTGGGTGAGACTCTGAGGCTTTGAAAAAGTTCTCAGAGAGTGATTTTAGAAATTTTTGACTTGTGGGGAGCTCTAAGTCTCGGTGGAGGTCGGCGTTACGGACGTACCAGGGTGCGTTCGCAGCCCGACGACAAAAAGAGTTTTGAACTATTTGGAGATCGTTTAAGATTTTAGGTTTGGCATGAGCAAAAATGGGGGCCGCGTATGTCATAACTGGTCGTATACAGACCTTATATAGGGTTCGTTTATTTCGGAGAGACATTTTACTGTGTCGGCCCAGCATGCTACTGAGCCTACCCAGGTAAAAGCGCGCGGTGCGAGTTACTTTCTTAACATGGGGCTCGAAAGTGAGCCTCGTGTCAAGGGTGACACCTAAGTATTTGGCGGTCGTATGCCAGGGGACAGGGGTTCCTAACATACGAATTGGCGGAATTGTAGTGGGGCGGCGTCGTTTATGTTCGACGTAAACGGCGGAGCTCTTATTCGGGTTCACATCGATACGCCATTTTTGGAACCAAGCTCTTAAGTCACTAACTGACTGTTGGATCTTGTTCCGAATAAATGGTAGTGAAATACTTTTATAATAAATGGCTGTGTTATCTGCAAAGAGGGAGAGCTGAACACTATTCGACGGGATGGGAATGTCGTTGGTGAACAGTATATATAGGAGAGGGACAAGCACGGAGCCCTGAGGGACACCGGCTTTGATATGACGCGGAGAGGAGAGCGTGCCTTCGTGTCTGAAACGAAAAGTACGATCCTTCAAGTAAGAGGCCACGAGACGAACAAGACGATCAGGGAGGCCTATTTTGTAAAGTTTGTAGATAAGGCCTTCGTGCCAGACTCTATCAAACGCTTTCGCTATGTCAAAGAAGTCCGCGATGGTCTTATGACGGCGAGGATAAAAACCGCTGAGAAAATATTCCACTATACGGTGAACTTGTTGGGGACATGAGTGTTTCGCTCGGAAACCAAATTGGTGGGGGATGACAAGAGGTTCGCCGTCTGTGGGAAACAGATGGCGCCTCATGCGAGTGAGGATGACTCGTTCGAAGAGTTTGCCCAAGGCCTTGACGAGGCTAATGGGACGATGACTCGAGGGGAGGTGGTGAGGCTTCCCTGGCTTGGGGATACCAATGACAGTTGCCTCTTTCCACGTGGTGGGAAAGTAACTGAGGTTGAAGCAGGCGTTGAAGACAATAGCCAATGAGGTTATCACCTGCTCAGAAAAATGTTTGAGGGCTTGGTTGGAGATGCCATCCGCGCCCGGAGCTTTTTGGGCTTCTGCCCTTTGATGATGGATGAGATCTCATCATTGGACACATTGATGGGGTCGGAGGCGGTGGGGGTTGAGTTCCGGCGGCGGACCGGTCGGTGGACTGTGTGCTGGGAGAGCATTGCGCGGCGATGCTGTCTGCAAAGCACTCAGCCTTTTCATCGTCCTCGAAGGCAGTAGACGCAGAAGGACGAGAGAGAGGGGGAGTATGAGTGATAGCGTCTATCCGGAGGGCTCTGGCCATCTGGTAGTACGCTGTATGGGAGGGGGAGATATTCTCCATGAGATTGCTCTTCGAGGTCTCAAAGTTCGGAAAGGCGTGAACGGACTTCTCGTTGAAGACGATTGGCCTTACGCCTATAGTCAGGGATGGGATAGAGTGATGCTCTCCGGAGAGTAGCTCTCTTGGCTTTCATTAGGTTGCTAATATGTGGGGGAAGACTATTATTATTAGCAACCGAGTCGACCCTTTCATTCTCCTTAAGGGAGGATTTTATGAGGGTGGTGAGAGAATCGACCGCGGTGTCGATTTTTTCGGTACTGTCGAAGAAGTCCGAAGAGAGGGTGATGGGGGAGTCCGGAGAGTCCATAGCTGTGGCTAAGGACTCCTTGAAGCCTTCCAGTTGGTGAAGGTTTTCGTGGAGGAAGATGAGGTAGGTGGCTGATGACCAAGTGTGAGGGAGACAGGACGGTAGTCTCGATTGCCCTGAGGTTGAGGGAAACTCCTTTTACTAGCGCAAAGTCTAGCACATCAGGAGCGTGGTCGGTGTTGTTAGGATAGTGAGTGACACCGAGGGGACTTTAAACGGTAAGGTCGAGAGACTGCGTGATGTCAGGCAGTTTCTGTGTTTCTGTGGTTTCCTGGAGGAGGAGGAGGTTCGCTTGGCGATCTCGAAGAAAGTGCTTAAGGTCTGGGAGGTTTTTACGCAAACCGCGGATGTTAAAGGAGACAAGCGATAAACCCTTTGGCTTGATACGACCGTGAGATATAATGGGAGCAGAGCGCTCTGACATTATATTAATTTAACTTTCAATAAATGTAATCTAAATTAAATTAATTTAAATCACAGGGAACACAAGAGGTTGTGATGCTCAGCAAGAGCAAGGAGGCGGTCCTGAGGGGACTGAGCAGCGCGCAGTTTGCGTGCTAGAATAGAATAGAATAGAATAGAATAGAATATTGATTTATTTGCATTGAAAGTAGGTATTAACAATAAGGTGTTGACAGAGTACATAAAAGATCCGTAAATTCTACCATTTTGGCAAGCAAATATTAAATTAAAATTTATTTCTATATAACACTAGTAATTAATTATAAATATATTTAAAATTATAGTTATGAGCATAAATAGTTATTACATTATTATAATTCAAAGTATTGCATTATTATTATTATATAAATTTAGATTATTGAATTATTATTGCAGTTAGCATAACACATTTTAATTATTAGCACAAACAATATATTACAAACAATTAATTAATTGAAACGTTATTTAAATTTTGGTATCATTTAAGAAGTACGATACTGAGTAATAGCATCTTTCCAATAACAAAGAAGTAAGACTCTTTTTAAATATTCTAATGGGTTGATTTTTTACAATATTTGGGGTTTTGTTATAAATGACAGGTGCCATGCTCATAACACTTTTTTTAAATAAAGCTGTTTGAAATCTTCCTGTATACAGTAAGTCTTTATATTGCGTACTCATAGATACAGTTTATACTCGAGTTTCGTTTAAGGTAGGAAATAAATGATGATTAATTTTAACAAATAACGCTATTTCTAAAATATATAGACACGGAAAAGTTAATAATTTATGGGCTTTGGAAATAGGGACACAACTATCTGTAATCTTTAAATTGAAGATTGCTTTTATGCAGCGCTTTTGGGCTTTGAAAATGCTTTATCTATCGCCACAGTTGCCCCAAAATATAATACCATATCTTAAAATGGAAACTACCAGGCCATGGTAAGCTACTAGTACCGTTTTGACACTGACTTTTTTTGTCAGGTTATAGAGTGCATATGCAGAAACACTTAGTTTGTTACAGACATCATCTGCTTGGGCCTTCCATGTCAATTGCCTGTCTATTAAAATAACTAAAAATTTTACAACATCTACTCTTTTTTTTTTATAGCATAGGGTGACAAACGAGCACACAGTCCACCTGATGGTAAGTGGGTACTGTGGCCCATAGACAAATACATTTATCCTCAATTAAGAATCAAAATGCACATGCGTTGTCACCCCTGAGGACTAAGATGGAATGCCTCTTTTCCAGTAAGAAGGGTCTCCGGTTCTCTATACTCACCATACGAAACACAGCAGCATTGAGCTGCTATTTTACGCTGGTATTCTGTAAGAGCGTGGTCCTACCCCGGTCGAGCCGACCCATTCGTGCTACAACTATAATATAGTTGCAGCGTGGCTCTACCACGTAAAAATCTATTATTTGACAATTATAATTTATATTTAGATCTTCAGTGCGAAGTTTCTGGTAAAAGTGCATTATTTTAGTTTTTTGAATATTGATCAGTAAATTATTATAATTCAGCCAGTTAATTATAGTTGTAATCGTAGTGTTTATATCATTTTCATAAGAATCTTTATTTAGGCATTTTATTAGAGCTGTACTGTCGTCAGCAAATAATACCATTGGATGATGGATTTGACATGGGAGGTCGTTTATATAAAGTAAAAATAATAGTGGCCCAAGGACACTCCCCTGTGGTACGCAGAATTTTATTTTTCTATAGGAAGAAACATATTTGCATTCACGTTTAGATTTAAAGCATATTCTAGCAATCTCTGTACATTGTTTGCGGCCTATCAGATATGATTTTATTATGTTAAGAATGTTACCTCGAATGCCGTATGCGTTAAGTTTATGCAATAGTATGTCATAGTTTACATAATCGAAGGCTTTTGACACGTCTGTATATATAGTACATGTGAGAGTTCTGATATCTACACTAGCCATTACCCTCTTTAATAAGTCGAAAATAGCCATATTTATGCTTTTGTTTTTTCGGAACCCATTTTGTTCATCGCAGAGTATATTAAATTTAGCCAAAGATAAAGCTAGGATGGCAATCTCCCCAATGTCGATGCTCCGAATAGCAGAATAAACTGTATTCAGGTCATCAGCCAATGAGGATTGTGCCTGGTGAAGGGCGGAGAAAGTCCGCGGGGGGTCAGCCTTTTTGGGGCCCCAGGGGAAAACTGGAGGCTGTGAGGGCTGAGGGAAGCCCGGAGGGTGCCGAAGAGGGCTCTGAGGGGGCCTAGAGGGACCCTGAAGGGGTTGGGAAAAGCCCTGACGGGGCATTTTTGATGGGAGAGCCGGGAATGACTTATCATTGACCGGCGGTGGAGCTGGTATGGCAGCTTTGGTAGGACGGGGGCGAAGAGCGCGAGGATAGCCTCTGTAGTTAGCCGGGAGGCCAGGCTGCTGGCATAGGACGTACGCGGGTGGGGATTCGCCATTAATGGGCCGGGGGCACTCTTTAGAGCTGTGCGGGTCAAGGCACTTAACGCACCTGGGTGGGGCTGAGCAATTGGCGCCGCATGCTCATAAAGTTGGCAGCGGTGGCACTGAGCTGGATGACCGCTATGGGGAGGCTCGACCTTCACTCTCGACAGGCCGCACACGGTGCGTACCTGCCGGAAGATGGCTTTTGCCTCCAGCACGTTGGTCAAAATTGCAAAGAGCAAGCGGGAACCTCTTGCCTTTGTTGCTGTGCACAGCCTCGACGGGGAAGCCCTAGGACTTAAGGTCCTCCAGGATGTCTTCATTGGAGAGTTCGAAGGGTTCAGAAGAGCGTACGTGTGGTAGGACGCACGTTCGACCGTAAAGAGCCTAGTGAGGCGACGAAAGTCATCGATGGACGGGGGGATGATCTTGATGGCTTCACCGAGGTTGGTGGCCTGATCGTACTTGATACCTGTTTCGTAGCAGGTTTTGGAGAGCCTGGTAAATTTCGCCTTGTCTCTGAGGAAGACAGCGGGCGGGACCTGTTTTTTGGCGAGGGTGGGGGCGCAGCGAGATGCTGGCTTGGAGGGGGGGGGGGATGTCTAGCGACAATAAGGGGACAGTGGCAGCGGCGGGGGCTGCGGGGGTAGTGGCAGGGGCGGGGTCTGCGGAGGTGCGGACGGCGGCAGGGGCTGCCAGAATTAGGGGTGAGCGGGAAGTTGCAGCGCGTTTCGGGCCGCGCTTGGATTTCACTTTCGTGAAGGGGGTTTCGTCAGTCACTGTCCCATCGGATTCCGTGGAACAGCTACTGGATGTAGTGTGAGTTTGGGTGGCGGACCTCTTCCGGGAGGACGACGTTACGGACTTGGAGTCCGAGCACTCCATGAAGTCGGAGTCGGGGGCGCGGGCCAGGGGGGGCATGCCTGAGGGGCAATGGAGGTGAGGAGATTGACGAAGACGGTTTCGTCAATTGCAGGTAGACCTAGGGTCTGGTTGTATTGGGTGAAGAAAGCTCTAAAGATGTCCAGGATGGACATGTTGGGGTAGGCGGGGTAGGGGGGGGGGTTGACGTTTTAAACTAAGAAGACTAGGGGGAGATCCTTGTTCTGAAAAGAACAAGGGATGAATTCTTCCAAGAAACAAAAAACAGTAACAATAATAACAACAGAAAAAACAGTAACAATAATAACAAAAGAAGCAGTAACAATTGCAAGCAGTACTAATTTATCAAACCTCCCTGCCAGGAGGCAGGGGGGCAAGAACGGTGTGAAAAAAGTAAGCTTACTTACAGTCGGCGACTACTCTGCACAGCGTGAGCAGGAGAGCGAAGGCGCGAGAGCGAGAGGGGACTCAACTTACGGGGAGGAGAGCGCGGTCTGCTAACACAACCGCTCAGGAGCGGCGGTGCAAGCGGAATGAGCAAGCCAAAAACAGCTGCTATTTATACAACTCGCCGAAGCGACCGCGTCATGCGATAAAACATGCGACCAATCACCACGGGTGGTTGTCAATAATCATAATTAAATTCTATAGAAATTCATTTAAAAATAGAGAAGTAATAATATTTTAAGCAATTAAAATGCATTAATCAGCATAAACAAGTTTAACATTACAAGTGGTAAGCACATGAGAAGCACCAGCTTTCAAATAAAAAAAGAATCATCGAAATCGGTTTCTCTAGAAAAAAGTTATAGAGGTAACACACATAAAAAAAACATGCAATCGAATTTAGTACCTCCTCTTTTTTGAAGTCGGTTAAAAAATACATTCATTTCGAACATTAAGTATTATAGTACCGGTCCCAGTCCGCGCATGACAGTGCTTGGGAGAAATATTCTAAAGGCCACTATTCTATCTCAAACAGCTAAAGGAGTGTGTGGACACCACGCAAAAGAAATCTCAGAAAACTTTGTGCTGACACCAGTGCTGAGAGTGTAGCAAAACAAAATATTGTTATTTGCGCTTCTTCGAGGACTAAGTCGTAATTTCAAAAAATATGCACCGAAAATTAATTATAATCAAATTATTTTAATTTTTATGGAAACATTATAAAAGTACTCTATTGACAAACAAATCAGCTATAGCTAAATGGGTTAACTCATATACTCGTATAAATATCGATATCTCTCGTATAAATAAAATTTATGAAAACTTAAACAACATAGAATTGTTTTCTTTTTTTTGTTATTTTTTTAAACATAAAATTAATATTATTGAACTGTTATTATTTTTTCACACGTGGTAGAGTCACGCTGCAGCTATATTTTTTCTGTAGCACGAATGGGTCGGCTCGACCGTGAAAAGACCACTCTCACATGATTAATACCAGCGTAAAATATCAGCTTAATGCTGCTGTGTTTCGTATGGTGAGTGTAGAGAACCGAAGACATTTTTTACTGGAAACAAGGCATTCCATCTTATTCCACAGGAGTGACAACGCATCTTGATGCCCTGCATTTTGATTCTTAATCGAGGATAGATGTGGATAGATGTCTACCGGCCACAGTATCCACTTACTATCAGGTGGAATGTGTGCTCCTTTATCACCCTTATTCTATAAAATAAATAAATAAAATATGCTAGTGAGAATACTAAAGCATAGTCATGAAGTTATTGTATTGTCATCGGTTCTTTATATGTCTGCAAAATTTCAGATTGTTCAAGCGTCTGGAAGTTGGTGAAAATTTAATCAAAAAATTCCGTCACATAATTATGGGGGACGGGCTGCTCGCGTCCGTAGGAAATACTTGAAATCTGACTCCCTACACGTGTCCCCCGGGTAGTGCTAAACGAGCAGCACCAATTCCGGTGATAGGTTTCGGCCGCTGACTTTTTGGTTACCACCCACCAATGCAAAGTCTTGTCGCCAAATGACGTTGTCGTGTTCCGGCATGATGCTTGGTGAAGCCATATGGAGAATGGGTCTGAACAGTAACGTTGTGTGTGTGAACCGGGTGCGAAGCGTCAGTTGTTGCTGTGTCGGATGCTTGGTCGTGGAGGGTAGCGGGATCCGAAGCACGGTGTTCCGCTGGCCGACCGCAGGTAGTTGGGGGCCCAATTAGTGAATTAGCTACTCATGAAAGGCTGCCCCGCCAACTAGCGAAAAATCCCAGGGTGGCTCCATCGTGCCGATTAGCGATCCGAGGACCCGATGGCGATCTCTGGGGGGGTTCGGGCGTCCCCGCAATCTCCAGATCAAGTTCCCATGGGCGCAGTAGCTCTGGTAGTATCGTTTGGTTGCTAATGCAACGCCTCGTTCAACTGCCATTCTCTATCCTTATTCACTCTTAACTCTGTCAATATGTGTCTAAAAAAGAAAAGTATGGCTAAACAGCGGTTGCACGTCCTCTCATTAAAAGTGCACCTCACTAATATTCGAGGATTGCACTCTAATCTCAGCGCAGTCTATCACCATCTTGAGACTGAGAAGACCCACCTACTTTTCTTGACGGAGACCCAAATTGGATGTCCATTGAATGAGGCGTACCTTGACTATCCTGGATTCTACCTGAAGCATACATGCCGTCCATCTACATGCCGGAGTCTGTGTGTACGTCCGCAATGACATCTGCTTCCAGCATCTCCATCACCTTGAAGACCCCACTATTTCGACAATCTGGGTGATGGTAGATACAGGTATTGATAAAATCGTTTATGCCTCTGTCTATCAATCGCACAGCAGTGACCAGGAGACAACACGATTAATTGATCACCTTAGTGAGGCTGCTGTTGTGGCCGTAAATCGGTATCCTACTGCACAGCTGGTCTTTCTGGGGGACTTTAACGCCTGTTACCAAGACTGGCTGTTCCCATACCAGAAGGCCGACCATGCTGGAAGAGAAGCGTGGAATTTTTCCTTGACGCTAGGTCTTTCTCAGCTGGTAAATGAAGCGACTAGGGTACCCGATGTACCCGATGTAGATGGTCACACAGCCAACTGCTTGAACCTTTTGCTGACTACCGAACCAGACAGGTATGAAATACAGGTTACCTCTCCTTTGGGTACATCTGATCACTGTCTGGTGAAATCTGTATCGTCATATTCTCCACCTGATTACGAGTCCCAAGGTGTTCCACGAAAATGGCGGTATAAATCAGCTGATTGGGATGAGATGCGGCACTTTTTTGCATCCTATCCTTGGCGGGAGGTCTGTTTCTCTTCTGCCGATCCGTCGAGTTGCGCGGATGCGATAACCGATGTGTTGCGTTAAGCTATGGAATTATTTATCCCCTATGCTGACGCTCCCACCGGTAGCAAAGCTTGCCCATAGTTTAACGCTGAATGCGCCCAGGCTGAAAAGCGCAAGCATTTAGCGTACCTATCCTGAGTTGACGCTCGAAACCGCAAAACCCCGGATATCAGCACCAAGAAGAGAACTTTCAATAAGGCCGCCATGTCCTACAAAAAAGCATTACGGAAAGGCAGTCTCGATCGCATTAAACATATTGGCGCAAAACTCTCTGCCAGACCATCTCGCAATAGAGCTTTTTGGTCTCTTGCCAAAGCGGTCGAGGCAAGCTTCTGTCGGCCTACACTGCATCCGCTGATAAAACCAGATGGCACACTGGCGCATACGGCTAAAGAGAAAGCGGACTTGTTCGCGTCTCTATTTTCCCACAATTCGCGTCTGGATAGTAGCAATAACATTCCACCTAAATTAACTCACTGCGGAACCTCTATGTTCACGCTTGTTCCGCCTCTCATTTAGGACTGGAATAGTGCCAAAATCCTGGAAGCTGACCAACGTGCAGCCTGTTCCAAAAAAAGGCAGCCATGCCGACCCTGCCATTTATCGGCAAATCCTAATTAACTCCATACTCTGCAAGATTATGAAGCGTATATTGAACGCCCGCTTAATGGCATACCTAGAACAGAATGACCTCCTTAGTGACCGGCAATACGGGTTTCGCCGAAATCGGTCAACTGGGGACCTTCTAGCGTATGCCACACACGTATGGGGCGAGGCACTCGAGAACAGTGGGGAAGCACTTGCTGTCTCCCTTGACGTCTCGAAAGCCTTTGACAGAGTTTGGCAAGCTAGCCTTTTGGGTAAGCTCCCAGTGTACGGCTTATCCCCTGGACTGATTGACTGGGTAAGGGACTTTCTGAGTGAACGGTCTCTCAGGGTCGTCGTCGATGGCTGCTCATCCGATCCTATTGCGACTAACGCCGGTGTTCCTCAGGGTTCCGTTCTCTCCGCAACTCTCTTCCTGCTGCTAGTCGGGATCAAATCCAGTCCGAAAGAGAAACTATGGTAGAGCGTGTGAATCTCACACTACAGGCAGTCTCCGAAATGGGCGATGCCAATCTTGTAAAATTCAACGCCTCCAAAACACAAGCGTGTCTCTTCACTGCAAAAAGGAGCCAGCTCACCTTGGCTACTTCATTCCGAAATGTATCACTGGAATACATTTCGGAATGAAGTAGCCTTGCCTTCAGTTGTTGGGGGTTGAGATATCCTCAAATATGAACTTCGGGCGTTTCATTGAGTCCAAGGCCAAAGCAGTTGCAAGGAAGCTAGGAGTCCTTGCAAAGGTGCAGCTATAATTCACGCCGGGACAGCTGCTTACTTTATATAAAGCGCAAGGCTGGAGCTGCAAAATGCCACCTAGCAGCTTTGGACTCAATGGAAAAGCGTGCTAAGAGGCTTATTGGTGACCCCGAATTTGGTTAAAACCAATCTTACAGCCTCGAACACAGGCGCAAAGTAGCCAGCCTTTCGGTTTTCTACAGGATACATTTCGGATAGCGTGCGCAGGAATTGCATAATTTAATTCCTCCCTTTCCCTTCCACTATCGGACAACAAGACGTTCGGCCACTCTCCACCCTTTCGTTGTTGATTTACCACACATTCGAACCAAACGGTTTGCTGCGTCGTTCATCATGCGTACAGCAAAGGAGTGGAATAAGTTGCCAGCATCTGTCTTTCCATCCGATTACAGTTTGGGTGTCTTCAAAGCAAGAGTGAATAGGATTTTGTTAAGTCAGTGCGTTTCACCATCTTAGGCTACATCACCACTTACTATCAGGTGGGATTGTAGTTCAGCGCTGGCTTAGAATAATAAAAAAAATATAATACCTTAAGTTCAAGGTAAAAAAATAGCCTATTGTAAAACTCCTTTTAAATTCAGTTAAAATATTACATTCAGATATTAAATTAAAAAGAGTTCGTAATTTGTATCCATTGGTAGTAACATTATTCAGCAAGGTAACCAAGGTATTTGGAGTAGTGCCAAACAATTTCAATTGAACTGCGCTGAACTTTATGGATACCTGAATTTATACCAGGAAATAAAATAACACTTTTATTTTATTGATAATAGAATCGCATAAGAGAGCAGTCAATCAGGAGGTGGGCAGCAGCGTCTTCCTACTAACAACAGGAAAATAAAAAAGTGAGGTTACCAACCCGCCTGTAAAGCGTGGCAACTATGGCAAATATCCCCATTATGAGGGAAACTATGGGGAGGCTTTTGTTCAGCAATGGACTTTGATTGGCTATAATTAATTAATTAATGAATATGCACTTAAAAAGAAATAATCGTGCAAGCAGTTATCGGTGCAAAAATGCTGGATTCGGATAAACCAACATGACAAACCTTTTACTCGTTGAATGATAACAAATTTTACTGATATTTTTTTAAACTAATTAGCGTGATAAAATCCGCGAAAGTTGATTTTGTCCAATGTAAATATAAATAATGTGTAAATATAAATAATTTATCTTTATATTAGGCGTGTGATGGTGGCATAGCCGAATCCGTCACCTCATTTCGTTCCTTGTTGTATGGGCAATATGCCAGATAGACTAGAAAGCGTTCGAACTATCCCGTTAACGCCCGGCCAGCATCTGGAAGAAACGTTTAGACGTGGTAGAGCCATGCTGCAGCTATATTATAGTCGTAGCACGATTGAGTCGGCTCGACCGGGGGGTGTATGGCCACGCTCTAACACAATACCAGCGTAATGCTTCAGTGTTTTGTATAGTGAATGTAGAGAAACGGATACCCCTTTTTACTGGAAACGAGGCATTTGTCATCTTAGTTCTAAGGTAACAACGCATCTGCATTTTGATTCTTAATCGAGGATAGATGTGGATGTCTATGGGCCAGAAATATCATCATGAGAAATATCATCATCATTACAGTCAATAACATCTCTCTTGCTGAACATAAGACACTACCAAGGAACGCCACAAAGCACGGTGCTGAGCCACCTGCATCGTTTTCCAGGTCATCACTCTATCTAGTGGGGGCGTCCTACACTTCACTAACCCGTACGAGTCTGCCACTGGTGTACCTTTATTCCCCATCGGTTGCTGTTACTTCAATCTATATGGCCAGTCCATTGGCACTTTAGATTACTGACCCGTTGGGCTATGTCGGTTACTCTATTTCTACTGCGGATATTGTCATTAAAAAGTCTATCACGCAGAGATACTCCGAGCATATCCCTCTCCATAGTTCGCTGAGCGACCTTGAATTTGAAGACCTTCATTTTTTAACAATATATTACTTTTTCGAAGTTATCGCATTTAAAATCGGCATAACAAAAATAATTATTCATAATTAATAATTAAAAAGCAACGCCACGAAGCACCACAACAATAAAATAAACTTCAACAGCTTCGACAATGCATCGCGGTGGAGAACAAAGAGGTATTTTATTTTTATTATAAGCGCTATAGTGCTCCATACAAAAGGAACTGAAATAGCACAAACCAAAGGTTTTATCAAGCATAAATAGAAACCGAACAGTAAGTACTCGTAGTACTGAAGCGTGATATACTTTTCTTGGTAAAAATTTCACTTTTAATAAAAAATAAAAGCTGACTTCAAAGAACGAGAAAGAATAAAATAATTTCCACATAATAGCTTCTGAATTCGAAGCTAAAAGATAATACATAATAGAATTAAAGCCCAACTTCAGGTTTTTATTTTTAATTTTTATTAAAAGACTATTTTTTTACCCTTTTGAGTGAACTAAGAAAATACATAACCTCAATGTAACACAACTAGAACGTCATCTAAATAGTTATATTAAAATCTTCATCCCCTACTTTTCCCGTAAGGATGGAAAAATAAGGGATGGAGTTTTTGGAAGTGGTAGAATAATTTATATTAGACTTTATATACTCATATCGCCCTAAAGTATAATATTTTAAAAAATAATCATTAAGATCATTTCAGAATTGACGAAGATATCGCGTAATATACATACAAAAAACTTACAACATACAGTCGACTTCAAAACCTCTATCTTTTTGAAGTCAGCTAAAGAAAAATAAAGGTAACCGGTAAAGCATACTCAAAAGGGCAATTGTTAACTTTATGTACGGTAAAGTTATTAAATAGGTTATACGTTAACGTTTCAGTTATTTAAAACACTCGTCTAATACGTGGTAAAGTCACGCCAATATGGTTGCAGCACGGATTGGTCGGCTAGATGGGGAAGAACCTCGTGTATTGTTGCAATGCACAGCCTGGCAGGATCGCTATCTAAGTTAAAACATAATGCATAAAAGAATTAAAGCTCTGACTTCAGAAGTTTTTACTTTTACTTTTTATTAATAGTTTAATTTTTAGGATTTCGTACCCAAAGGGTACCTATTACTAGGCCTCCGCTGTCCGTCCGTCTGTCTGTCAGCGGGCTGTATCTCATGATCCGTAATAGTTAGACAGTAGAATTTTTCACAGAATGTGTTTCTGTTGTCGCTATAACAACAAATAATAAAAATAAAAACTAAATTAAAAATTAAAGGGGAGCCCCGTTTAGAACCTACTAGAAACGTGTTCTTTTTGTATATATTGTATTAGACCTTGTGCGATGGTACGGAACCCTTCATGCGTGAGTTCAACTCGCACTTGGCCAGTTTTTTACCCTTTTGAGTGAATTAAGAAATTCCACAAGCTCAATGTAACCCAACTAGAATGTCACCTAAATAGTTATGGTAAAATCTTCATCCCCTACTTTTCCCCTAAAAGTGGAAAAATAAGGGATGAAGTTCTTGGAAGTGGTGGAATAATTTATATGAGACTTTATACACGTGGTTGAGCCATGCTGCAGCTATACCGAGTGTTTGTGAAACGCTCCCGAAAACGAAGACAGATGATTGTACTAAGGATACCTATGATGATGGGTCATAAAGAAATTCGATCCCGAATAATCATGAAAATACTTAAACATAAAACCAGCAGTGAAACTTAAAAAAGAAAATCAGCTGACAATAGGGTCAATATCCTTGCGGGCGCCGAACTCTTATCTAGATCGGTACGAAACAATGCATTAGGTATACTACTCACTCTACCCTTCCCTTTCACACACACGCTGCCTCGTGTCGCCTCGCGCTGCGGAATTTACACATGCTTCAAGCACGTTACCTAGTGCGCATTTGTTTTGGCGGGATTGATTAATAATTTTAGTTTTTGACAGTTCCGTGTTGACTATCACGAGCGACAGTTCAATTGTTTTGTTTATTAAATTATTGTCGTTATTACTTGTTATTTATTACTTAATGATATTATTCTTGTTGTTACGTTTTGTGTTTTTTGTTTTGTTTTAATAATGCCTAACGCGTAGGTACGTTTATAGTGCTCGTGAATACGACAACATGTTAATGTGCCTTGAAGAATCTCATAAGGCCACGGACCATCGGTAAGCTGTTTCATACCTATTTTTTTAAATAACTTAGTACTAAACTGATCTGAATATGTACATAACTGAATACATCACAATAATAAACATACCTACACAATGGATAAAAAAGCATGACTCTAACCTTGTTAACATTTTATTTGAGTATTTTTTCATTAGTGGGGAATCGAACCAGTTATTTGGTTTATTTAAACTATTTTTTTAAATAACTTAGTACTGAACTGATCTGAATAGGTACATAACTGAATACATCAGAATAATAAACAATACATAATAAATACAGTACACAATGGATAAAACGCATGACTAACCTTGTTATCATTTTATTTAAGTATATTTTTCATTAGCGGGGAATCGAACCAGTTATTTGGTTTATTTAACCTGTGAATTGAATTAAAGTGGCTACGTGGAGACAAGCACAGTGGCAAAATAGTAGGTTAAGTAGATAAGTTACGTATTTAGACAAGTGTTGTAAATTATTAGGTATTGTGGTACCATCGCTAGTTGCGGGCCGCGCGAATTCGGCGTTCACGCGTACATTGACCCTCAGTCAGTTGATTGTAATGCAGTGATTCCACTGCTGGTTTTATGTTTCAGTATTTTCATGATTTTTTATGTAATTATCGTTTCATTGGCTGTACTAACATGATGGAGCGTGAATAAAGTTAATAAAACGTTGTGAAAAGATGATTTTTTTCCTCGATCGAATTTTGTGACCCATCATCATAGGTATCCTTAGTACTATCATCTGTCTTCGTTTTCGGGAGCGTTTCAAAATACCCTGTATATCTGGTATAGTTGTAGCACGAAAGGGTTGGCTCGACCGGGAAGAACCACGCTCTCACAGAATACCAGCGTAAAATAGCAGCTTAACGCTGCTGTATTTCCTATGGTGAGTGAAGAGAATCGAGACCCTTTTACTGGAAACGAGGCATTCCATCTTAGTCCTCACGGCTGACAATCCATCTGGATTTTGATTCGTAATCGAGAATAGATGTAGACGTCTATGGGCCACAGCAACCACTCACCATGAGGTTGACTGTGCTCGTTTGTCACCCTTATCTTAAAAAAAACTCCAAATTCATATCGCCCTAAAGTAAATTCTTTAAAAAATCATTAAGATCATTTCACAATTGACGAAGATATCGCGTAATATACATACATAAAACATAGAGTCGACTTGAGAATTTCCTTTTTGAAATCAGCTAAAGAAAAAGTAAAGTTAATCGTTAAAGCACACCCAAAACGGATGTTACACACTTTAAGTACAATAAAGTTATTACATTAAATAGATTATACGTTAACGTTTCATTTATATATAAAAGCACTAAACTAATACGTGGTAAAGTCACGCCAATATGGTTGCAGCACGGATTTGTCGGCTAGACGGGGAAGAACCTCTTGCATTTTTGTAAGGCACAGCCCGGCAGGGTCGCTTTATTATAATGTTGAACTATAGAGAGTGTTACCCTTAGAGTTTCTCTGCGTGATAGACTTCATAAGGAGGATATTCGCAGTAGAATCACATTAACCACAATGGCAATAGATCGGCCGTACCGGTAGGCGAAGGGTAAGACGACTGCCGTCGAGATGTCCACAAATATAACAAGGCAAGGTATCTAATACCTAATGCGATCATAATGCATGACAATTGGGTTTACCTGTTAAGCAACGAGTATTTACGAGCTAAGAAAAAATAAATCGGTAATTTTTTTTTTCATAAAAGACACTGTAATAAAAATCTTTACTTGTAAAATATTTCTGATCGTCTTCACGTTAATCTCCAGTTAAAATCCAATAGCTATTGTAGTAAACGTATTCAGAATAATGCTCGAATTGTAGGAAAACATCGGGCGAGAAACAATACATACTAATGAGTGATTGTATTTTATTCGGAACAATCGCATTTTACTGCAAAAGAGCGTGGGATTGTTAAATCTAAAAGAATAAATATAAAAGTATATTGCGAATGTGCATATTGAGCACATTGTCTGGTCGACATTCGAAACTCTCCGGAGTAAATGTCAACAGAGATACTCCGCGAGTCACTCACGTCCTACACTATAGGTTCCGGAGAATACTTCTACCGCCCCAGGTGCAGCTGGGGTACTGTGGACTGAGTTAAATCAAAATGCACGAAATAGAATACAAATGGCAAGGCAGTGGCCAGCGGTTCGACTGCTCAATTGTTCGACGGAAATCTTCTGACTATTGGTTATTTACCACGGTTGTTGAATACGGTTGTTCACTATCAGTTGATCACTATATATTTCAAAAGATTTCTTCAAATTATTATGGTAGTATCAAATATTTATTAGTAGTAGCTGGTTTTATCAACACTGTCTGACTAGCTGCTATTATCAACTAAAATAGCTATTTCTATCACTTGTGTAACTGCAAATATCAGTTACCACGTTATACAACTAGTTATCACTATCACTTGTAACTGCGAATATCAGTTACCAGGTTATACGACTAGCTATCACTCTCAAATATGTAACTGCGAATATCAGTTACCACTTTATGCAATTAGTTATCACTTCCAAATATGTAACTGCGAATATCAGTTACTACTTTATGCAACTAGCTATCACTTTCAAATATGTAACTGCGAATATCAATTACTATGTTGCTAGCTACTATTCACTATTTTCTGCTACTAGTCACTTCAGCTACTACTGGTTACTACCGCTTCTTACTGGTAGCTCCTCACACTACAATGTTACTGGGCCCCGATGCCATAAGGTAGACTCGAGCGTTACCTTAAAGTGAGCCGCTTGCCATTGTCCGTTTTGCCTCTTTATTGCATAAAATGTTCACTACACAATTGTCATAAATTATAACTTTATTATTATATACAGCTTCGTGGCCAGGTGTTACGAGGTAACTGGCCGTCAGCTATGAGGACTGGATCGCCCACCTGGAGATTGGGGCCTCGTCCATGAGCCTCCCGCCGGTTTTGAAGTTCCGTAGATATTCTCGGACCCAACACTGCCAGAACATGTCACCGAGTGTCTGAGAGCGTCGCTAGTGCTTTTGTTGTCCTCCTCCTCCCAAAAGGAAGTGATTGGGAGTGATGGACTCGTTGTCGTTGCTGTCTACAGAGATATTAGTCAATGGTCTGCTATTTACTGTGTACTCCACCTCGCAGAGCAGCGTGGCTAAGACTTCTTCATGTGGATGTCTCTCGTGAAGGACGATGTATAATGCCGTCTTCACGCATCGTATGAGACGTTCCCACACCTCCCATGAAAGGCGCGGAGGGGTGATAAAACGCCACACTATGCCTTGTCGACTGGCTTCTTCTTGAAAAGCCTCCCGAAGTTCCTTGTCTGCGCCGTGCATGTTGGTGCCGTTGTCGGATTAAATCTCGTTAGAGCACCTTCGGCGCGCTGTGAATCTTCTTAAGGCAAGTACGTAGGTCACTCAATAAGTTTTGAGATGCTCGAAATTTAAAATGGAACGCACCCGTGTTATATGTTTCTAAAAAGCAAATTTATTTAAAAATAAATCTAATTTTTAGGTGGTTTGCTGAATTCAAAAGAGTAAAATTAATCTTAAAGATGACCTCTTTGGTCATCTTTAAACCGGGGCCCCGAAAACAGCAATAACGGCAGAAAATGTATGGACTACTGAAATGTTGGTGCCAGAAGACCCATCAATCACATATACGGACATCGAAAAAAATTGTAGGCATTAGTTCGGGAGCACTCATACCATCCCACATCAACATCTTGGAGTGAGGAAGCTTTGTTGTCGATGGATCCCTCGTTTGCTCTCCGAAAGCGAAAAACAGACTCGTGTGGATTGGTGCCATGAAATGCGTCTACGTTTTGAAAACGGGGCATCTAGGCGTGTTTCAGAAATCGTTACTGGTGACGAGACATGGATCTATCAATATGATCCGGAAAATAAAAGGCAATCATCGGTATGGGTCTACTCAGAAGGACAGTTACCGACAAAACTGCAAAGACCTCGCAACATCGGCAAAAAAATGGTGGCTAGTTTTTTTTCGCGGAGCGGACATTTGTCGACATCAATGCTGGAAAATTGTAGGTCAGTCAACTCTGAATGGTATACTACAGTTGCATTACCCAAAGCTTTTCAAGCTGTGCGGGAGAGAAGACCAAAGACAGAAATCATGCTGCATCACGATAACGCCTCTTCACATACCTCCCTTAGAACAGAAGCATTTATTGAGGAATCTGGTGTTGAAACTCTAAGTCACCCACCCTACTGCCCTGACTTAGCTCCTTGTGATTTCTTTTTGTTCCCAAGAGTCAATGAAAAATAAAGGCAACTTTTTTCAAGCGCCGAAAAGCCGTGGCTGCCTACGAAGAAGCGATTTCCGACCTGTCAGATCAAGACTGACAAAAGTGTTTTCAGAGTTGGTTTAGGCGAATGGAACTTTGTATTGAGCATGATGGAGAATATTTTGAAAAGATGTAAAATAAATATTAATAGTATCTAGAATACTTTTGTATATCTCAAAACTTATTGAGTGACCTACGTATTGCGGAGTCTGCGCTGAGATTTGCGACAACTTTTTTTATTGATAGGGTGACAAACGAGCACACAGTCCACCTGATGGTAAGTGGTTGCTGTGACCCATAGACATCTACATCTATCCTCAATAAATAATCAAAATGCAGATGCGTTGTCACCCGTGAAGACTAAGATGGAATGCCTCTTTTCAGTAAAATGGGTCTCCGGTTCTCTACACTCACCATACGAAACACAGCAGCGTTATAGCTGCAGCATGGCTCTACCACGTAATATCTCTATTTATTTATATCTCTACGTATTTTCTATTGTCATCGCCACAACTAATTAGGATGAAGTTTAACAAGTTGACAACAATAGCATGTTATTGTATTTTTTTGTAACTGAAAGATAAAAGTTCTTATAAGTAATTGAAACATTAATTTAGTTTCTTGAGTTTTTCTACCACAAATCTAGTGTCATTAGACCTTTTCTAGACTAGTAATTAAGCTTTGCCACCTCAGACATAATACAGAACTGAGACGAATGTCTTAAATTGACTTCTAAAGCACGAAGCTATGCTAGCGATTTCATTTAAAAATTAATTTTTAAAGTCCAGATTTTTCTCAAACAAAAGTACGTAAAAAATCTTACACTAGAACACTGCTAGCTTAATTAAAAGTTAGCAGTTTTCTAATTTTTTATCAAGCTATTTTGGCGTGAAGTTTAATTTTGCAGCACTAAATTAGTACTAAGCGAGCACTAAACATTTAGCAAAAATTAGTATTAGTGATTTGTGATTTTGCCCAAATGACCATTCCAGCTTAATCGTCTATAATCATCATTATGAATCCGTCAGTTATGAATTATGACCCTATATCACTAAGTGATAACCCTCCTGCATGTCAATTTTGGATCACATACTTTGCTGAACCTGTCAAACCTGGCTGTTTACGGCATATGAAAATAAAATTTTGTTTAGCGCTTATTTCTCACATATGCTAGCAGCACTAACTGCGCACTTAATTATCATATATTATTAGATGATAACCAACTTGGATGTCAATGTGTCATCACATACTCTGCTAAAGATGTCAAAGTAACAGTTTACGGAATAAAAAAAACAATTTTTTTTTCTGTGCTTTTTAATTTATTATGTCACTAAGTGATAATCCACTTCGATGTCAATTTTTTCAGTACATTCAATGCTAAAGATGTCAAAGTAGCAGCTTACGGTACCGTAAAATGGGGTGAATAGACAGAACTTTCAACTTCTACACTGTTTTTCTTACATATATTGTATATAAACTGATAGTAAAACATTTTAATGTTGTGAGTCTTGTTGTAGTTTATCGAATACTAATGCTTCAAACGAGTAAAAACATGCAAATTCGTTGTATTTTAGAAAAAAGTAGCCAGTTTCTATATACCGGGAATCCGGGGTTAATAGATACGACATAGGGGTGAATAGAGAAGAAATGCTAGGGTTGTCAAATTTGCTTTTGTTGTAGTATGTAGGTTGTGAGCTTGTGAGTCAAATGAAAGAAAACATGACTACATCAAAATTGTCATTATAAAAAATAATAAGTTAATAAATCTGATATTTATACAATTCCATATTACATAACTTAAAAATATCAGAGTAATGTAATTTAACTACTTTGCAGCGTAAGCATTTCCGAACAGAAACAGTAACTTTTTTATTCAATAGATTATAAATAATACTTATTGAAAGTCACTCTTTTGTTTGATTACCACTGGTTCGAAAAAAAACCTCTGTCCCGGGAAGAACCAGCAAGAAACCCAGCGGGACTATTTTTTTAAAATAACAGCTTACAATCATGTATGTTACACAATTAACCACACAAAACAAATTAGAAATAGCTTGGTAGCGAACACCTCATTCCCAGGGGTTATTGTCATCCATAGATTCCTTAATATTATAATAACCCTTTTTTATACAAACTATGTAAAATAAAGTGTTTGAACTTTGAGCAGGTCAAATTTTGTATATTTTCTGGGATTTTGTTGTAAAAGCGTATACATCGCCCCAAGAATGTATTACTGACTCGGTGGAGTCGAGTAACTGGTACTACTAGCTTGTGTTTGTTCCTAGTATTTACAGAATGAATATCACTTATTTTTGTATAACTACTTTTATTTTTGCATACATACATTACATTGTCATAAATGTATTGAGAGGCCTAAGTTAATATATTAATATCCTTAATTTTTTGTCGGAGCGACTCTTTAGGTTTTAAATCATAGATTGCTCTTATGGCCCTCTTCTGTAAAACAAATATAATTTCAGTGTCAGTCGCGTGTCCCCATAGAAAAATACGAGTATCCTGATTTTACTATTTAAAAGAATAAAATCGTTCAATATCGATATTCATATTTGTATTAATAATATATGAGAAACTAAAAATTTGCAACAAGGAAACACTAAAAGTGTAAAACTAAAAGTTTTACACAGCATAAAACCACTTGTACTCACACGTTTATAATAACCGCCCTTTTCTTTACTGTCATCAATATTACACTAATATAAAGGTTACCAAAATAAAGGAAAAATGTTGGCAAATAATAAACAGTAGTAATAAACAGACGTTCCCGAGCTGTAGACAAACCTAGAGACAACTTTATCAAATAACCAGACTTGTGTCTATTCACCCCGCGATTTCTATTCACCCCATCTTACGGTATTTAAAAAAATAATTTCCCAAATCCTTTTTCGTATATCGACAGCACTAAATGAGCACTAAATTATTGATGCTTCTATTTGGTGCTGTATTAAGCGGTTATAGTTTTAGGAGGTAGAACACTGCTAGCTTAATTAAAAGCTAGCAGTTTTCTAATTTTTATCAAGCTATTTTGGCATGAAATTTAATTTTGCAGCACTAAATGAGCACTAAATATTTAGCAAAAATTTTAGGGATTTTGCCCAAATGACCATTCCAGCTTTATAGATGTCGTCGATTGACCTCTCGATCGAAGTTGGACTTACCTAGTCGGACTATTTGTCCCAGGTAAACATACTTGTCGGCAACTCCCAACAAATACCAGCATAGGCTTGATATGCACGTTACGCATGACCTTTGTTTCGTCAATGTTCGTTTTAAGACATATCCGTTGGGAGACACTATCGATGTCATTGAGCACAGTGCTTAGGTCCTCCAGCAATTCTGCCATAAGGAATATATCATCGGCAAATTGAAGGTGAGTGATATACTCGCCATTGATGTTAATACTGTTCCAGTAATACCGACAGTCAACTTAATACCGCCCAGGGGAATATAGCCCAGCCAAATTTTAACGGATTTTGAATCCGTCAAGGCAAAGTGGCTGACACAGTCGGTTTTCAACTTCAACAGTTGGCTCTTTCGGCCGGACAGATTTCTGGATAAGACTCTGGAGTCTTGATTCCACTAAAACACTTCTTCGATAGGAGCTGTATTGAAGATGCATCTCACCGAAAGCATTTAGAGATGTGTCTGTTCAGTTGCCCGTATGCTGCCATTTCTGCTTATCTTTATAAAATACTAAATCAAAATTTATTTTTACATTTACGTACAAAATAAGCATCAAAAGGAAAAACAAATTAAAAACTTACAATATATATACTTGTAATATACAATATTTTACCTTTTCTTAATACTTTTCTTTTGATATCCACATCAAAAATAAATTGGAAGTATATTTATATAATATTAAGTAACATCACAAAATAAATAATAGTACAAGAAGTAACATGTAGATATTTCACTTTCATTAAGCTCGACTACATTATTTTTCATGTTTTTTTCTTGGCTTTGTTATAGTTGTTTGTGACAACTCATTGTTTATAGGGAGTCTAATGTTTATTGTAACACATTAACTATATCAACGTTTATAATATAACAAAAATTAATTAAAAAAATTGTCTGTTGCAATATGTGAAATCCAGAGTACCTAACGTCCGGGCAGGAGAAGGAAAGAGCAACAGCTTTCCTTCCCGGCCGCCGCAGGAGACGCCCCAGGCGTCGGGGCTACGTCGTGGCCCCTGACCACCGTAGGCGCGGACCTGTGGACGGCGAGCAATGGTAGCTCGCCGTCCGTCCGTCTAACGACGACAGGCCGTGTCGACGGCGTTTTGTTCCACGCGCGCCTCAAAGAGCTGTCAGCAGCGTGAAGGGCCCGCAAGGGCCGACGCCTGCCGGGGCTGCGGGCTGTTCGAAAAAGATACCGCGGCTCCGGAACGTAAGGCACTGAAGGAACACGGATGGTTTTAGTCAGTAAAGTCGACACTCCTTCCGCTCCACCCACAGCGAAAGGCGTCATTAGATGATTTTCATCCGCAAAAAAAAAAAAGAGTACCTAACGTCGAACAAATATTTAGGAGTTTTACAACAAAGGGAAGAAAGACATTATTATGATTAGGTATACCAAAATCCTATACTTACTTTTTATGAGTCATTTTCTAACAGTAACGGTTGATAAATGAAATGACGTTGACATTAAAAATTTATTCCCTCATAAAATATGCAGTAGCATTCAAAGGTGTCTATTTTGTTTGAGAATATTTCCGTTTACTTATGTAAAGTATTGAAGTATAATGTTATGTACGTAGTACATATTACTTCAATGATAAAAAGCAATATCTAAACCATAAATAGCATAATTTAATATAATAATTACGTTATATAAAGCTAAATGACTATATTTCTCACGAATTAAGCGTGTCACACACTACGCAGATACGATAAGGTATCTGTATCTGAGCGCATATCTTTCAATATCGCTCTATCTTTATGAAATTCAATGAACTATAGTCCGCGCGCAACTAGTTGACCGCGCCTTAAGTATATGAGCGGCGAGACGGCGGAACGGGGCTCTTGCTGTTATTACTCAGTACACCGTCAACCTTTGCGACGGTAACACGTGGTATATGATTCCGGCTAGTCTATATAAAACGCACATGAGATTGAAATAGCAAGATGAGTCCGCCGATGAATCGCCAAGTTAAAGGAGTGATTTTAAAGTGTATTTATTTTTTCAAAAACGTAAAGCAGATACTGACAGTTATGAACATAAAATTGATGGAAATATAAATAAATTAGTAGCCGAAGCTACAGGAATATCGGAACGTAGTGTAAGAAGAGTGATTTCCAAAAGTAAAAATTCATTACAAAGTACTGGAGATGTCAAATTTACATCTCCGCGCAGACCAAAAGAAATAAAAAAGAAAATACAAGTTTATGATTTTGACTTAGGAAGTGATAAGGCGAAAAAAATAAACCAATTTTATACTATTGACAAGAAAATTTCAAGTATTCGAAAACTCAATGCTGAACTAAAAGAAGATTACATTTTACATTGCGGCTTAACTTATTTGAGAGGACTTTTGCACAAAATGGGATATTCATTCAAAAAATTTAAATCTAAGCGATCAATTTTAGTTGAGAGAGCAAATACTGTTGAATGGCGAGTAAAATACTTGAGGGCTATTAGAAAGTACAGATCAGACAACCGAAATATTTATTTTTTAGACGAAACCTACGTCAACCAATGTCACAATATTGGAAAATGTTGGCAATCTGAATCGGAGCCTGGAATTTATACTGACATAGGCAAAGGAAGGCGCTTAACAATAGTGCACGCTGGTAGTCGAAATGGATTTGTCGACGACGCGTTGCTGATTTTTAAATCGGAGTCGAAAACGGGCGATTATCACGGAGATATGAACTCTACAAATTTTTATAATTGAGTAGATCAAAAATTGATTTCTAAACTCCCACTAACCTCAGTCGTCATTATGGATAATGTAGCCTATCATTGTGTGCAAGTAGAAAAGAAACCAACTATATCAAGTTTGAAACTCCATATGCAAAACTGGTTGCAGAATCAAGACGTGCCATATGCTCCCACCATGGTTAAAGCCGAACTTTTGAGATTGATTAATATGACGCATACAGAAAAAAATACACTATCGATGAACTTCTGAAAGCTGCAGGTCATACTGTTCTAAGACTACCTCCGTACCATCCAGATCTAAACCCGAATCGCAAAACGGCAGAATTGTGATAACCATGTCCAAAAAATTGAACAAGAATACTGGAATCATGATATGACGTTTGATAGTGTGATAGACGAAATCATTATAAACTTACAAGATGATTCAGACTCAGATCCAGAAAGTTCAGAATCAAGTGATATTGAGGATATGTCGGAATAATAGGCTCGCCCTTATTACTTATTCTAGTGCTACATGTAATTTGTTGCCTCAATTTTTATTATTATTAATTTTTTATATATATATATGTGTGTGTGTTAATAATATTAATTTTAAAAAAACTTTAAAAGTTATAATGGTTCTTTCATTATTCACTTTACTCATTCACTTTGTACAAGTATGATATGTAACTTTTTTTAGTCGAAGTGCGATATCTTGAGATAAATAAATCTGGATGTTGAATAATCAATCTCATGTGCATCCCGGCCACTAAGCAACCCCTGCCTCACCCCTGTCGCCATCTAAGGCGCGGCCAACTAGTAGCGCGTGGACTATAACACACACAGCGCAGATAATTTATATTTTATCGTTGAATATCTGTAAGCATTGACATATATCGAAAGATAGCGACAATATTATCTGCTCATACAAATATATCTGCAGATAACATCTGCAGATACAAATAGGGTTTTACCTGCAGATAAATATAAAATAAATAAATCGCTGAAAAAATGCGATTAAATTCGCCTCGGCTTTTTTTAACCTTTATATGACGTTCTATCCAAATTTTTCTCCTTTTTAACCGACTTCAAAAAGGAGAAGTTTCTTAATTCGAGTGTATGTTTTTTTTTTTTTGTATAAATAATAAATAAATAAATATTTTTATTGACATATAGATTTAACAAATGTAAGCAAGAACAGTGAGTTATACATCTAAACAATGTTCAAGATAAGATAAACAATATTTTCCGTTGGACCCCAAACTAGGATAATCCTGTATCTTGGGGTATGTATGTTACGCGACATCTTCGCAGATAGTGAACCAATTTTGATGATTCTTTTTTTATTAAATGAATTTAACTTCAAGGGTAGTCTCATATAAATTTGGAGAAAAACTTCCACCCTCAAAAATGTAGCAAATAAATAACTTCTTTTATATCAATTTGAAGTCGGCTTTTACTTTTTTTAAAGTTATAATTATAGTAAATGCTAATGCAATACGTGCATCAAAATCAAAATCTGAATCTTATTCTGATGAGATGTCTAGCAAATCTAGAAGCAATATACGCCAACTTATTGTAGGTAACAATCTGTATAAATAGTCCGCTACAAAAACACGTCTTGTAAGTTTGAAGGATTTCGAGTGAATGTATCATTTCGTATATTATCGTATCTGCGTAGTGTGTAATACTTTCTGATAATTAAGTTTTTAAACGCAGATAAAATATTATCGTATCTGCGTAGCCTGTGACTCGTTCTATTAACAGCCACAAATCGGCTGCCCCATATCAAAATCCAGTAACGGACACTTTTATCAAAAGTTTTTTTTTATATTCCTTTTTTTATTTTTTTATTTATTCATGAAAAGATAAGTACATTATTATTACTATTCTCTCGCCAAATTGCAATCAGTTTGTCGGCGAGTACACGCTCTTAAAACTATATATTATTATACACTTAACCTATACAAATACAATTAATTACGAAAAGCAAAAGGAAATAAAACATAGTTATATCAAGTTTACCTACTACAATTACAAAATATTTAGAAATAATAATAAAATAATAATAAACAACAAAATCAATAAACAAATCAAATAAATCAAACAAAAAAACAAAAGCGATCTATAAAAGTATATAGTAAGCCCCATCGAATTGTAAAAACACCCGCATTCAAATCTTGCCAATAACGGACATTTTGATACCTCTAAACCTAGTAAATGCACTAGAAACTATCGAAATACTATTAAGAAAGCTAGTAAGACGTTTTGACTATTTCAAAACCTAGTCAGCCTTTAGAACGTGCAAGGTTTTGTAATGGTTGACGCGCCTAGGATTTTGAAATCTAAAGTCGGATAATGTTTTGAATCAGACGTCGATTCTTTATTAGACTTCGAGACTTTCTAACAAGCATGCCGTGCATGGACTTATTTCAAAGTACAGCAAATTGCCATCATAATTTATTACCAAATAACAACTACATTTGTTCTAATCTTCACAAACTACGAACATCATTATCATTACAACCCATCACAAGTCCTCTGCCGAAACATAACCCTAACCCAAGGAGGAGCCCCTGCGCTGCGGCACCTCCGTCCTCCACATCCTCCTGCATCGACTTCCTGCATCTCTTGCCAGGTCTTCACTCCACCAAGGGGGGGGTGCCCTTCACTCTACTCTACCTTTGCTTAATGTACAACAAAACACAGCACAGCTATTAAAAACTCTAAAAATAAATCGTAAATGGATAAATATAAATATAGGGTAAAATAAAATGGGAAGAATAATGGGATTAAGACTATACAGGGTTATTTTGCAATAACCGGCCAAATTTGCAGAGAAGGTTCAGAATAAGTAATATAGCCAAATGGTGAAAAAAATTAATTTAAAAAAATCTTAAACATTCTGTCCTTTTTATATTATAAATTCAAAATGCATGGTCAAACCTAATGCCTACCGATTGACCCTTTACGAATATTCAGTAAAAAAATTTTTACTGAGTATTCGTAAGGGTCAATCGGTAGGCAAAAACGTTGTTGCCCATAAATCACATTCAATTTGGGATAATTTCAAATAAAATTAGAAGCCTTATTTACTCGTATTTTTAAAAACTGCAAGAATGGTATATCATTATTAATGCGAACTTTTCTTAATAAATGCATAAAAATTTCTATGGTAGAGAAGTAAGGTTCAGAGCTCAACTTCAAATGTTTTTTTTCCTACCAAATAGTAAAATCGAACCACTTGTAGTATGTCGTAAGTTCTTTTGAGATACGCCCTAACAATGAAGTAAAACGATAAAGAAAGGGAGACTGTGCATCGGTTTCAAAAGAAAATATTGGAGCTAATCGAATGAGAAATTCATAAAAATATATTACTCGTAAATACCCATATATTGAGTTATTTATTACATGCAATAATTGCCAATATCGTCGTTATAATGCGTAACAAAATACTCACTTCAAATGCCTTGAACTTAAATAAAGTAGAACCATTTGTGATACATACCGGATGTTTGTGAAACGCTCCCGAAAACGAAGACAGACGATTAGTACTAACGATACCTTTGATGATGGTTCAGAAAGAAAGTCAATCCCGAGGAAAAAAAATCATCTTTTCACAACGTTTTATTAGCTTTATTCACGCTCCATCGTGTTAGTACAGCTAAATGAAATAATTTCATAAAAAAATCATGAAAATACTTAAACATAAAACCAGCAGTGGAATTACAATCAGCTGAGGGTGTCAATGAACGCGCGGACGCCGAATTCGCGCGGCCCGCAGCTAACGATGGTACCACAATACCTAATAATTTACAACACTTGTCTAAATACCTAACTTATCTACTTAACCTACTATTTTGCCACTGTGTTTGTCTCCATCTAGCCACTTTAATTCGAATTCACATGTTAAATAAACCAAATATCTGGTTCGATTGCTAATGAAAAAATTACTTAAATGAAATGTTAACAAGGTTAGAGTCATGCTTTTTTTATCCATCGTGTAGGTATGTTTATTATTCTGATGTATTCAGTTATGTACCTATTCAGATCAGTTCAGTACTAAGTTATTTAAAAAAAATTAGGTATGAAACAGCTTACCGATCTAAATCCTCCGTGGTCTTATGAGATGCGGCTCAAATTGTGACCCATTCATTTCGAGGCAGATTTGGGCTCGGCGTTGCGTCTCCTCATGCAGGCGGGGCATCATCGTGGGGTCTTCGACACAGTCCGCACGTAGTTTGTCGAAAACATCCACGATCCTTTGGCGCATTTCGTCAGCACTATCACACTCACGATTAAAAACCCTTTCTTTCATATACCCCCACAGAAAGAAATCTAACGGGGCCAGATCTGGTGAGCGAGGTGGCCAAGCGTGTGGTCCTACTCTGCCGATCCATCATCAAATAGCTCGGTGAGGTGCTCACAGGCGAACCTCACGACATGGGGAGGAGCACCATCATGCTGGAACCATGTGAGACGATATTCAGCCAACGATAGGTCGTCTAAAATGTCAACCAACTGTTCATTTATGAACTTCAAGTATCGCTGTCCGTTAAGTCGCTGTGGCAGAAACACTGGTCCTATATCACTGGTCCTAGTATACGATCCTTAAATAAACCTGCCCCTACGTTAACCGACCATCGGGTTTGGTGCCCGGTTTGTCGAACAGCGTGCGGGTTAACCTCGGAATACACGTGTGTATTTCTTCGGTTCCACAGGCCGTTTCTGGTAAATGTCAACTCGTCCGTCCGGATGACGTGCTCAATGAAACTAGGCACACGTTGTTGCTAGTCTAATAACCAACGGCAGAAAACTCGCCGGCGTCGTGATCGCCGGGAACTAAAGCTTGCACTTTGTACACTTTGTATGGGCGCATTCGGTTACGCTTTAACACCTTGTGAACTGTACAGTATAACACACTTGTTCCATCCCGACGCCTTAACAATTTAGCGATACTTCGTGTACCTAGGTTCGGATTCCGGCGAACGACATCTAAAATGCGCTCCTCTGAGTGAACAGTCACTTGACTTCCACCTCCTGCCGCTACCAGAACAATGGGCCGAATTTCCAACACTCGCTGAGAATCAGCTGGATGTCGAGCGGTCGGGAATTTCTCTCGGTAAATTCATAATGCACGCGAAGCATTCCCGCGAGCTTCTCCAAGGCACATTAACATGTTTCCGTATTCACGAGTACTATAAACGTACGCGTTAGGCATTATAAAAACAAAACAAGAAACTCAAAACGTAACAACAGGAACAATATCATTAAGTAATAAATAACAAGTAATAACGACAATAATTTAATAAACAAAACGATTGAACTGTCGCTCGTAATAGTCAACACGGAACTGTCTCAAAAACTAAAATTATTAATCAATCCCGCCAAAACAAATGCGCATGAGGTAACGTCCTTGAAACACTGAGCACTTTTACAGACCGTTAAACCGTTACGACATCGCCAACGTTTATTTTATTTCTAAGTTTAGTTATCCCTACGACTAGTCTTTATATGGAATTTAGAAGTTATGGTTGTCATTTTTAATACAATTACACAATCAATTGTACCCTGACGCAACAAGCAGTTCTTTACTACAAAAATAATTGAAATTAATAAACGTACCTAATTGAGTACTCAGTTCTCACACAATTATAAACACTATTTCATCGTTATCTTTAATTTTGTATAACAAAATAGAAATGAAATGGTACTGAATAATTTAATAGTTAAAATCAATTGCAATTATGATCGACAGTTAATTAATCTATCAGAATTAATGTAAAAAATAATACTTTTACTTTATTTTAATTGACTTTTCGTATTTAATCCGACCAATACTTTGAATTTAAAAAGAGGTACGTAAAAAATATCAAAAATTACTTGCAAGTTTTATAGTCTTGCCGCCTCTAATTCTTATGTCGCCGGCAAACTAAATTTCGGTGCAACATGGCAGCGTTGCAAACACCAATTTGTCAAATTCCCCGAAAATTCATGTCAAATTCCCTAATTTAAGGACAAAACTTCAACAGATTCCCCATAAATTCCCCTCAATTTTATTTTAAGAAATGAATCAATTTTCAACTAATTTTATAAGATTTACTTTTTAACTAACATTTTTTTCTTTAAAATTAAAAAATAAAGAAAGGAAAAGCATTAAATTATACACAAAAGTTGCCGAGATAAATGCGAAAATTAAATGTGGTGCAAAGAAGATAATTAAAAAAAGGGAGTCATTCGATATTCATAAGTAACCTAACAAAATGTTAAGATAAGTATTTAGATTTCTTGAAAAATGGTTCTGACTTGGCCCTGGCTATCGATTTTCAAAATCCTTGCATATTCCCCGCATAATACCAATCCCCATAAAATCCCCAACCAACTTTAAATTCCCCGCAATTTGGGGAATTCCTCACATGTTGGTAACGCTGACATGTGTAAATTCCACAGCGCGAGGCGACACGAGTCGGCTGGGCGGTAGCAGCCTAATGCATTGTTTCGTACCAAGCTAGATAAGAGTTCGGCTCCCGCGAGGATATTGACCCTATTTTCAGCTGATTTTCTTTTAAGTTTCACTGCTGGTTTTATGTTTAAGTATTTTCATGATTTTTTTATGAAATTATCGTTTCATTTAGTTGTACTAACATGATGGAGCGTGAATAAAGTTAGTAAAACGTTGTGAAAAGATGATTTTTTCCTCGGGATCGAATTTCTTTGTGACCCATCATCAAAGGTATCCTTAGTACTATTGTCTGTCTTCGTTTTCGGGAGCGTTTCACAAACACCCGGTATAACATTTCTATCTTTTACTTTATTTAACCTGAAACTCGAAAAGTAATCATTAACTGGTCAATCGAATTAAATAATAGTACTTAAGTAGTTAAATATTAACAGAGTAAATTATATCATTATAAAAGGTCGGGGAAAAAGTTTCTTCGTATTTTATTTACAATTCAAGACATTTTTTTTCAAAGTTTAATTACATTTAATTATAATATATAATTATGTACCATTTTGTTCAATAACTTGTTGCCATCTTGAAGGTAGTGACGTAATCCCGTTGCTGTAGAAATCTTGGGATTGTTGATAAAAAAAATACGACAAGTAGTTTTGACAGTCCTCTCTTGATGTTAACCGAACACTACTCTCAGACCATATAAAAAAGTGACGACAAAGCTCTGTGAGCAACGCAGTGAGGCCGGTAATACCCCTCGCCGTGTACATACACAGTTACACGCACACACATGTAACGAAAGTATGCCTTGCCTTATCAGTCGAGTTATCCCGGCACGCGGAGCGAGACGTAACAATATATTGCAATATTTATAATCGAAAATGCTTAATTGTGTAGTGAAAGGATGCAAAAGTCAATCTTCAAGAAATGAAAAGCAGGATGGAATCACATTTCACATGTAAGTAAAATTGGAAACTAATATTTAATAAGCCAAAATAAAAATTGAGGTTGACGCTTGGAACACAAAACTTTAACACAAGTGTTGCTATGATTAAGCGTTATAGTTTAACCCAGTTATGGGTAACGTGATATGCAACGTAAAGTAACGTTACTTGTTTCTTGTAATAGTTTATCAATGTATTACAATAATTTAAAACTACATAATTACAATAATATAAAACTACATTCCCACTCACTGACTGATCGACTGGTTCACTTTCTGACATAATTTTTGTCCCAGAAGAAGCCTCGGAGGGTAAAAATGATGTTACTATATCTCGAAAACTATTAGTGATAGGTGGAGGGCACTCGAACAAATGTCATTACTATTAATTCAAAGCAACTGCCCGGCATTAAAAAAAATCAAAATGGCGGATTCAAAATAGCGACTAGAAACATATTTTACCGATCCGACTAAAATTTTGTATCCGGAGGTTTTTGGGGTCACTAATTGTCAATATTGAATTATTTTTTCGATTTGACCATATTTCAAGATCCAAATGTTTTGAACGGGGTCTTGTTTTACTAAAGTAAGGGGTCTCAGCTTCTCAGCTGCGAAACGAAAGGACTAATCTTTAGCAGCCCACGCACGCGGCACTCTCTAATTTCATTATATTAGCAAAAGGGTATAAGTGTTAGAATGTAATAAATATTTTAAGAACTTATTAATTGTTTACTTACCGCTTTACGCTCTTGACACTTGTTTCTAATATGTTGTGATAACGTTAATGTTATTCGTAACGTTATTTTTCTTACATTGGGGTACTTTGAATTATTATGACAACATCGGCTCACGCACTACATGGATAGAAAACTGGCCTCAATGCGTTGTTCGCAGAGCTCTGTCTTCACTTTTTTATTTGATCTGAGACACTACCCAGAGAATTCTGAAGAGACCGAAACAGGTGAAAATCTGAGAATTCAAGGTCAGCACTATATTGTGGTGCATTAACACTTCCCAACCAAGCTCTCTCAATTTTTGCTGAGTGGCCAAAAACGTGTGTGGTCTGGCGTTATCATGATGAAAGACTACTGCTTTTCTGTTGATCGATTTCGGCCGTTTTTTCTCAATTTCTTGCTTGAGTCTCATTAATTGTTGGCAGTAAATATCCGAATCGATGGTTTTGCCCAGCGGTAAAAGCTCATAATAAACGATGCCTTTCCAATCCCACCATGCACACAGCATCACCTTATTGCGTGTTAATCGGGGTTTCGCTATAGTTTGTGGAGTTTGACTACCCTTTGACCATGACCTTTTTCGCACGTTCTTGTCGTAGGTTATCCACTTTTCATCACCAGTGATCAATCTTTTCAAAAATGATTCGGTTTCATTAAGTTTCAATAGAAAATTGCAAATGAGTACATGATTCATTAGGTTTCTTTCAGTAAGCTCGTGTGGTACCCAAATATCGATCTTTTTTGTATAACCAGACTTTTTCAAATGGGTCAAAACTGTTTTGTGGTCAATCCTCAATTCCTCGGTTATGTTTAACTACTAATATGCCGATCTTGCTACACTTTTTCAAAAATGGCATCTTCTTTATACATGAGTATACATGAGGGCGACCAGAGCGAGCTGCATCTTTGACAAAAAAATCCCGAACAGAAAACGCTTGAACTTTGAGCTACTTTTACTGACACTGCATTAGGTCCATAAACGTCACTAATTTTTTCACGGCTTGATTCCCATTTTTCCCTTTTTTGTGATAAAACTTAAGAATGTAACGAATTTTTTCGTTAGATTCACTCATTTCGGCGGACAGAAAAACAATTGCAAATGGCGGGAAAGTGTTTTTTACTTTTTATTTTTCTTTATCTTAATATCCTATATGTATTGATATTAAAACTAGCCAGATACAGTACAACTAAAGATATTTTTTTTTTCAATTTTATACTAACAAAATACGAAGAAACTTTTTCCCCGACCTATTACTTAACATTTCTTTGTTTTTTGCTTATTTATTAACCTTCCAACATACTAGAAATTAGAATTAGATCGAACAAAGACGCAGTAGGCTTCAGAGTAATTAGTATACATAATTATGTATGTAATTACTTTAATACGCACTGCCCACAGGGTACATTATTGTAATATATTATGAGGTACTGCCTAATTGACTGTCAGTTGCAGGCTTACTTGTATTGTCATGAGCTGACGTGTTGTTACCTAATGAATTATGCGTAAATATACCGCATTATACAACATTGGAATGCAAAAATAGATATGGATGACGGATATAACGGATATGGATGCAAAAAAGGTATATGAATGGGGGGGTGGAGTATTCGTAATACTTTAATACAATTTCCAATTAAGTGACTAATTTTATTTCCATACTTTAATAACGATTAAACATCGATAGGTTGTTCTTGTATTATTACTTGTAGTATTTATGTTAGAGCAGCAGGTAATGTACGGCAATGTCAACTTAAAGTCGATCAGCATTGTGCCTTTAATTGTGCCAAGCGTCGATTAAAAATTTGTTCGTCAATCTTCGAATAATTTTGGATAAAAGATATAATGCTCTCTATTTTGTACGATCTGATCACGTTACTACCGCGACATCTCACGTTAAGTGGCTGAATTTGTTCACCTATAATATCCTATGATTTATACTCAAACTGATGGCAAGGAACAAAAAGCATTTCTCCATTTCTTAATAGCTTTAAAATAATTAAAATGTTGCACAACTGTCGGTACACATTTCTTTCCTTGATTATATGTATGTATATAGGTGGTAGAGCCACGATGCAGTTCTATTAGTTGTAGCATGAATGGGTCGGCTCGACCGGAGTAGAACTACGCTCTCACAGAACACCAGCGTAAAATAGCAGCTTAAGGCTGCTGTTTATCGTATGGTGAGTGTAAAGAACCGGAGACCCTTTTTACTGGAGGCATTCCATCTTAGTCCTTAGGCCACAGCATCCACTTACCAATAGGTGGACTGTGTGCTCGTTAGTCACCCTTGTGTTGCGTGAGATTGGTGACACTGGTTCTAGTACAAGTTAGTCGCTTTGCCACTTCCTCTTGTCTTCATCCGTAATACTTCCTCATTCAATACTACTTAGCATAAATACAATAAAAAGATGTGTCTATTACCACAGAATAAATAATAGTACTACGTATTATTAAAGCTAAAATTTTAAGGTCGACAGAATATCACAAAATTTTATTTAAAATTAACAGTTAAAACATTAACGCGCCACCGAATTGAACCCCTTTTTACATATACCAAAAACTAAAATCATTTACTTGCCACTGATTATTATCATCATCATCATTATTTAAGCATTCATAATTAGTGTAAAGAAAACTACATGCATCTGAATACAAGAAAATGCTTTGTCTTATCATTTAGCAATAAGAAACACAGACTTACTTTTGATTACAAAGTAAATGGACAGGTACTTGATAGAAAATCCGTAGTTAAGGATCTTGGAATACTGTTTGATGAAAAGCTTACGTTCCGCGATCATTACGATCATGTGATATCTAAAAGTACAAAACTGCTTGGTTTTATATTTAGAACTGCCAAGACCTTTAAAATCCGCGAAGCTTTCTCATCTTGTACTGTTCTCTAGTACGCAGTATTTTAGAGTACAACATAATTATTTGGTTTCCATACTACGCTGTCCACATAGATCGTATTGAACGTGTTCAAAAGAAATTTCTATCAATCCTGTGCTATAGGTATGGTTTAAAAAGAATTCTGCTCTCCTATGAAGAGAAACTTAAAATGTTTAACATTACGTCACTACAAACTCGGTGTAAATATCAGGATATGACTTAACTTTTTCAAAATTATTCATTTCCTTATCTACCGTCTTCAACAGGAGGAGGTATTCAATTCGACTGTATGTTTTTTTTATGTGTGTTACCTCATAACTTTTTACTGGGTGAACCGATTTCGATAATTCTTTTTTTGTTTGAAAGCTGATGCCTCACATGTGGTCCCATATAAATTCAAGATCAAGGTCTGACCAATAGTTTTTGAGTTAATCTTAATAATTTACATTGAAGTCGGTTGTACAATTTTTTAATTTTAAATTATTGATTCCCCCACCGTCGCTATACTTTCCTAAACACTTTTTCTTTGCAAGTTTATAGAAATAATACATCCTATTATAATCCTCAAGTAAGAATGTGTCGCCTCTCCAATGACTTATTGATTAATAATAGTAAAAATATCGACATATTTATTAACAAAGTAAACAATTTCAAAAAATCCGAATATATCTATACATTGTAAATAAGGCATTCAAGACTTAAAATTTAAATTTAAATATAAAGGTTAATGAACATTACTTTAATAAAGATTTAATTTTCCTAAATTTTCCACAACATAAGTTTATAAGTGTATATGTACGTTTATAAGTAAGGTTATAAGTATTTGCGCTGTAAACTCGTTACTGTTACCTAATATCATGTTGTGTGCACATGTTTTGGAATACCATCCAGATTGTAACTTTGCATTTATTATGTTCAGTTGTTCATGTTTTGATGTTATTCTGTTTTGTGTACCTAAATATATAAATAAAAAATAAATAAAGCCCTTCACAAAATCACTGCTAATGATGAACAAAGGTCACCCTCAAGGAATGCCAAAAATGCGGTCCGGGCCACCTGTCCTCAACTTTATAACTTTCTACGTGTAGGCATTATGCATCCCGATATTCCCGGTATTGCAACGGAGACCATCACAGTTCTAGCGTAAGCGTGGGCGTAGATTGCTGAATTGCGTCTGGAAGACGGGTGGTCCTTCGTAGGCATACTGACTGTTCTTTAGCTTAATGTTCTAGAGTAAGAATTAAAATACTTATAGTTAGGCTCCCACATGTTCGGACATGTAGTTTTAAGTAGTATTAATTAATGTAACGCACCTTATTAGTCTTAAGTTTTAAATAAAGTCTTTTTAAAAACGTCCTTGGCTGGCGCAGGCGGTAGGATTTCGTGCGTAAAGCTTGCTCATATAAGAAGATTCGCGAATCAGTCCTTGTATAGCAGTTTACGGTGCCGTCTTGTATATAATAAGTCTATATGTCTTGCACTTGTACAGAACCCACGAACCGAAATAAATTTGTCAAATTCGAACCAGGACATCTCAAGAAAGAAGACTTCCTAGCACCAGCAGAAGGATGAGTTCGAGTGCACTGTGAGTAAACGTTTTCACGTCCATCTCTGTTCCCATCTATTTTTGCTTGCTAGAATTTTAATGTTATTTGATTTTTCTTAAATCAAACAAAATGTTAAAGTAAATGTGCTAGGGGAAGACGACGAAAATTCGATAAAAGTCAATGTAGAGAAAGATAAACGACCACAAAGACACATTAATAGCTTGGCCGAAGGTTACAAAATAGGGACACAAGTCCGATGGAAATATCAACATTTCCGGAAAAATAAAACGGATGAAATAGATCCGTTAAAAAACAATAGATCATTATTCCAACACCTGAAACATTTTATAACTCACACACTTTTGTCAAGTAACTAATATAACAACATTTATCGAATTTTTAACCACACATTTTTGTAATAACATTCAGTTAATTCGTTAATTAATTAATTATTTATATAACAGTGTCAGAAAAAATGCCAATAAGATAAGTATGTAAGGTACGTGAGGGTAATATGGTCACCTTAATCTTTATCGCCCTATAAAACCAAAATCAGAAGGACAGAGACAAAAACACAAATTCGTATACTATACCTAATATATTAAGAAAAAAAAATAGCAAACAAGCTTTGGCAATAATTAGTAACACTTCGAAAAATCAACTTAAAAAAAACTAACTACACTACACAATACAAAAATCGACAAAAATATTTACTATAATATCGATTGTCAAAATGGCATCTATAAAGCAGCGCCTTTTTGACCCTTTATTATTTGATTGACTGATGAAGAGCTATCGTATCACAGAGCCTTCTATGCAAACAAGGCTGTAGTTTTTGAGTTATAAGAAAGTGACCATATTAACCGGATGACCATATTACCCTCATGTACTATATGTACTTGTACTATTATCTATTCTGTGATTATAGCTCATTGTCAAATATTAATATTCATATGTCAATCATTATATAATGACAATTATAAAATTACATATTCAATAGTCATTAATTTACTTCTATATTTATGTCAAATTTATTAATTAATTAGGTACATATCGTACCTTGAAAAGAACAAAAGCATAAGTGTAAAAAGTACATTTTACAGGAGAGCGAAAAAACTAGTTATTTCTTAATATCTTTTTATTGAAAAATCTGGCAATTTCACTTTTTTAATGAAAAATTGCGTCAAAAATACTCTTTTCTTTAATTAAACAAGCTAAAAGTAGAAGTTAATATTTAATTAGTTATTAACTTTTATTTAAATTACGCTACTCTTTATTAGACTCTTTTTTTAAAGAGAAATGTATGAAGAGATACACCAATGTTCTTTAGAAAATTAATAATTTTAGAAAAATATTCGTGAATACATTACCATGGAATGGAATCAGTCTGAAAAGGAAGTAATATTATGCTTTTTTTTTCACTGAACTAATTTGTTGAATAATAAAAATAAGTACTCTTAATGCCTTTTTTCTATTTGAAAAATATGAGAAGTACATGTGGTTAAAACATTAACATCTTTTCTATCTAGATAATATTATTCTTATGACGGAAGTATACTTTGTTATGGGAAAATTAGTTAATTATGTAATGAAATTATAAAAAGCATATTATTTTTAAAATCAAATATTTTTATTAAAATAAAAACCAGACCATGCCGCTATTTTTAATTGGCAATATAAATTTAACTTTTTTAAAAAACAGTAATAAAAATAAATTAAAATATTAACGTTATCTTACATATGAAATGAGATCATAGAATTCAAAATTATTTAATAATTGTGCTATATTATTATTTAGGAACTTATTCTTATAAAAACTAAAACCAGCATCTGACATACATAACAAAATTAAAACCTATGACGTTTAATAATTAAATTAAAATTTAGTATTTGGAAACTGCTGACATGAAAACCACTTATACTCATAAAAATTAAAAACAGCATCTGACATGGACTAGGATATTCGCGGTTAAGAATATCAATTACGCCGTATCTTCCCGTGGGTGTCGTAAGAGGCGACAGTGGGAAACAGCCAGGAGATTTTCCTGATAACAGCAATATTACAATAAAAAAAACTGCGGTTGCCAACCCGCCCGCCAAGCGTGGCAACTATGGCAAATATACCCCTGATGAAAGTTACGAAGAGACGGCCCCCAGTCCCCGGCGGTCCCGCTATTCC
Organism: Parnassius orleans; assembly: GCA_029286625.1. Taxonomy (NCBI): domain Eukaryota; kingdom Metazoa; phylum Arthropoda; class Insecta; order Lepidoptera; family Papilionidae; genus Parnassius; species Parnassius orleans. The sequence continues at coordinate 3,004,445 of JAGSMP010000118.1, read as the reverse complement.
TGGCGACGGTGGCGACCATGGTAATGGCGCGACAGGGGGTGCTAAAAATCTCCGATGGAGGTTCGGTTGCCACCTAAGATGACTCGACCAGCCAACATACAACGCAAACACCCTGAGGACAGATGAGAAGATCCTGGAGCTGGAAGAATAAATAGACAAGTTACGCTGGCATATTATAGGACTATCCGAGGTCCGAAGAGAGGGAGAGGACACGGTAATCCTCAAATCCAGCAACTTGTTTTATCACCGGGAGGGCGACCATCTGTCCCAAGTAGGTGTCAGATTTATCGTCCACAAGTCTCTCGTTAACAACGTTGTAAAGATTGGGAGTGTGTCGACGAGGGCTTCGTACTTTATACTCAGAATTACCAAACGGTATTCGCTGAAAGTCATACAGGTTTACGCGCCAACCTCGACAAATCTCAATGAGGAGGTGGAGAAAATATATGAGGATATATCTAGAGCCATGCATTCCTCCAAAACAAACTATACGGTGTTAATGGGAGACTTCAACGCAAAACTAGGCACATGAGAGAACGGTGAGCTGAAGGTAGGGAAATTCGGAATATAGCAACGGAACGCAAAGGGGCAGCACCTGGCCGACTTCATGGTAATAGAGGGACACTTTGCGATGAACTTTTTCTTCCAGAAGCGACCCCACAGGAAGTAGTCCTGGTCGAGCCCCGACGGTTCGACAAAAAATGAGATTGACTTCATTATGACGACCAGACGACAACTGTTCACTGATGTATCAATGATCGCGAGGGAGAAAACTGGTAGCGATCACCGAATAGTTAGAGTCACACTGAACCTAAACGTTAATTTGGAGAGGTCTCGTCTAATGAAGTCAACGCTCCATCCCCCTCGTGTTCTAATCCAAAGTCCCGAAACCTTTCAGCTCAAGTTACAAAACCGTTTTCAGTGCCTAGAAGACTGCAATGCAGTGGACGATATGAATGACAAGCTCGTGGAAACTGTCTATGCGGTCGGAGCTAAGTTCTGCAAGACCCGCCGCAGAAGAACACAAAAATTCTCCGATTACACTCTTAATCTCATGGTTGTTAGACGGGAGATGAAGCTGCAGTCTTCATAGATTTGACAGCATACAGGCAACTGAACAGACAGATCTCCAAATGCATGCGGCGGGACTTACGCAACTTCAATACAGCTTGTATTGAAGAAACGATCGAGCGGAACCAAGGCTCCAAAGTCTTTGCCTGAGATCTGTCTGTCAGAAAGAGCCAAATGTCAAAGCTGAAGACCGAGTGTGGCAGCATCGTTTCCGGGACACCTGAGATTTTGAGTGAGATTGAGAGGTTCTATGGGCAGCTGTACACGTCAATTTTGAAGCCACACGCAAGAGTGAGTAACGATCCAAGAGCAAGTCTTATCCGACACTATTCCGATGATATCCCAGACGTCAGTCTGAGCGAGATTAGAATGGCTCTCCAGCACTTTAAAAACGGCAAGAAAACTGGTACTTGAAGTCCTTCAGAAGCTTTTTAATTCCGTCCTCCATGGTGGGACTACTCCGGAGGCGTGGTGCAGAAGTGCGGTGGTCTTGTTCTTCAAGAAAGGCGACAACGCTCTCTTGAAGAACTGCAGACCAATTTCCCTTTTGAGGCGCGTCTACGTGCTGTTTTCGAGAGTCATTACGAATCATCTCGCACGCAGACTCAACGACTTCCAGCCTCAGGAACAAGCCGGTTTCCGAAAAGACTTTAGTACCATAGTGTCGGAAAATTGTACAGAAGACCGAAGAGTACAATCTGCCACTTTGCCTTGCGTATATGGACTATGAGAAAGCCTTTGATTCCGTCGAAATTTGGGCGGTGCTACAGTTCCTTCAGCAGTGCCAAGTTGACTGTCGGTATATCGAAGTGCTGAAGTATTTGTACAGTAGGGCTACGATGGCTATCCGAGTACAGAATAAGAGTACGAAATGTTATATCCCCGATACTCTTCACCGCTGCATTGGAAGATGTTTTCAAGGTACTGAACTGGAAAGGATACGGATATGTTAATAACATCAATGGCGAGTACATCACTCACCTTCGATTTGCCGATGATATAGTCCGTATGGCAGAATCGCTGGAGGACCTAAACACTATGCTCAATGGCCTCAATAGTGCCTCCCAACGGATAGGTCTTAAATGAACATGGACAAAACAAAGATCATGTTTAATGGCCATGTCACACCTATGCCGGTAGTTGTTGGGAGCACTAAGCTCGAAGTTGTTGACGAGTAGGTTTACCTGGGACAAATAGTTCGACTAGATAAGTCCAACTTCGACCGAGAGGTCAATCGACGGATTCAACTCGGCTCGGCAGCGTTCGGGAAATTACGACACATCTTCTCGTCAGGTATACCTCAAAACCTGAAAACGAGATTGTACAACCAGTTCATGTTGACAGTGATGACTTATGGATCTAAGACGTGGTCCTTCACTGCTGGTCGTATAAGGACGCTCAAGGTCGCTCAGCGAGCTATGGAGAGGGCTATGCTCGTGGTTTCTCTGCGTGATAAACTTAGAAATGAGGATATCCGCAGTAGAACCAGAGTGACCGACATAGCCCAACGGATTTGTAAGCTGAAGTGGCAATGGGCCGGCCATATAGCTCGAAGAACCGACAACCGGTGGGGAAAAAAGATTCTCGAGTGGCAGCCTCGTACCGGAAGGCGAAGTATAGGGCGATCCCCCACTATATGGAGTGACGACCTGGTAAGACATGCAGGAAGTCAACACCGCTCCCCGCACTCCCGCACATATTCGCGCTTAGATCGGAATCCTTTCAAACAATTCTTAAGTATGCGAGCTTACGTGAATAGGACAGTTTTATTTTTAGGGGAACAAAGCCGTAATCGATATAACGCTTAGAAATTAAGACAATCACATTGCTTAATCAATCAAAGAGCTTTTATCTATACATATAATAAATCTGTAGAAAAGTCGTGTCTGTAATTCTAATATATTCTTGAAAAAACAAGTCCAGGGGACTAATTAAAGGGTTCTGAAGCCAAATTAGTGGTTTTTAGAATTTTTGTCTGTCTGTCTGTCTGTCTTTCTGCCTGTCTGTCTGTGTATTCCGGATTCACACAAAAACTACTGGACCGATTTACATGAAATTTTGTATGTAGGTAGTTAGTAACCCGGGGGCAACTTATAGGCTACTTTTTATCCGATTACGGAACTTCGAAAAAAGAAGGTTAAGTATTTTCCTTACATTAGATGTTAATTTTCTATTATATCTTAGTTATAGGCGGTATGACTGGTGTTTTTCAAATAAATACCATATTTATAAATAAAGATTAAAATATAGTTATAGCCTTGGTAAAATAATTTGAAACTACACTGATTTATTATCAAAACAGCGCCATCTGTCATCAAATGGAAAAAGTAGTATATTTTGCCTTCAGTTACATAGTTATAAAGTAAATAATATAAATAACTTACAAAAATTTAAATAATTAGATTTTTAAAATTATTTAAAAATTCTAACGTTTAGTTTTTTAGTATTTTTGTTATTTTATTTTAAAAGTGTAATAATTTCAATAGATAAAATGACGTCTATCAAAAATATGAAAATTGATAAGGTTTTTCTTAGAGTATTTATAATAGCTTGCTTATTCAACACTCTAAGAGATTTTTATATTGTTCGCTTCTATCGCTGATATTACTAGATAGTACAGTTTTGGCTTTCATTATTTCATCTAACAATAGCGCCATCTACTTACTTCTAAATAAACTAAAATGGTTAGTCATGATAAAATTAAATAATAGAATGCTACTGAATATACTATGTAAATAATTGAAAATTCGTTCGTGGCATCTTTGGATGTGTAATTACTAGGTAGGTAGATATGGTTAACAATCATGCAAAAGCTTAGTTTCAGTTTTTATGAATTGTATTTAAACAAATACGAGGGCCGTGTAGTTCGCCATGAGATTGCATCATGGCACGGGAGCAAAACGTGTACGATTCCCTCGAGGATGAATCTGTTGATTGATGTAACATGTATGTAAGCTGCTACTTTTTTACTTTTCATGGGGCAATATATGCAGTTTATATTTCATTCATATTTTCGAGTATGGTCTTGTTTTTTATTTTATTTTACTTTGTTTTATTTTGTTTTTACTCTACCGTAAATATTAACGGTTGAAAAGATGAGTAGAACTCATTATCGTCAGCCTATCAAAAGTCCACTAAAATTAACATAGGCCTCCTCCATAAATTGTCAAGTGGCTGGATATTTGCTATAGTTGCCACGCTTGGTAGGCGGGTTGGCCACCGCAGCTATTATTATTTTGATCTGTTGTCAGGAAGATATTATGCTGCCCATCTCCTGTTTATTTTCCTATGTCGCGTCTTACGATGAGACGGTATGAGGTGGCAGAGTCTCTTTCAACGCCACAACAAGGCGAACCTTTTTCTACTCCCGTTCA